>JBBHKE010003422.1:0-80491 GCA_037447655.1 Zygnema cylindricum
GGCGAATGACACGGTCGTCGCGACTTTCTCCCGAATTCGCGAGTCAACGTTTTTTGCGTGGGGATTGGGAATTTTTTCAACAAAGAACACACAGATCGTGAAATCGGCCTTTCCGTGACGCCGCCTCGTCAACGAGCTCTACTTCCTGCCTCTACATGCCCGCATGATACGTGTGATAGGAATAAGAGTCAAATCGGAATACGCTCACAATCACTCAAATGTCATAATGCGGAAGCGAAATTGAAATTTAATTAAACATTACAACACATTGAAAACTCATAATCCAAGATAGAGGCAAAATGAATACTCAATAAAATAAACTCATATTAACTCAATCCTTTACTCAAACATTATACTAACATTCTTCCTTAATTGACTCTTGATTATATTCCTAATTTTTTTCTTACTTAATTTCTTTCTAATTCACTCTTAATTAATTCAATCTAACTCACACAATGGCTTTTTAACTTAGCCACGGAAAAAATCTAGAACACTATTTCTAAAAGTGTCTAAATGTAATTCAACGCAAATATGGTATAACGCAAAGTGAAACTACTAGAAACAAAACTGAAAAAAAATTGTACGTCAAACTTAACTTACGCGAAACGAAACTACTAGGTGCACGTCGCGCGAAACGAAACTTCCGGAAGTACACTACTAGAACTTAAATGAAACAAAACAAGTAAAATCAAATCGTAATGAAACGCATAATGCATCCAAATACTTAATCAAACTAAAAGAAACAAAACCGAATCCGCAAAATGACGCACGACTAAATCTAATCCACACTAACTACGAACCAACATTACGTAAACATAGATTCTAACATTGTAAATCCTAACAATCCCCCTCTCAATGTTGAATCTATACTAATCTTAACCAAACTCAAAATAATCGTAACTTGGGCCTCCCTCTCACAAAGACATCAAATATAGCAGCCTTTGTTAACATGTCAGTTGTTTCTTCACCCGTTGGCACAAAAATGAACTCTACCTCACCAACATTTACTAAGTCTCTTACAAAATGCAATTGAACCCTAATGTGCTTAGTCCTCTTATGAAACACCGAATTCTTTGCTAATACAATACGTGACATACTATCTGAAAACAATTTCATACACTTAATAATAATTCCCAATTCACTTAACATTACTCTTAACCAAATTGAAGATTTGGTAACATGGCATGCCGCCATATATATATTGTCGCCATTAAACTCAAAGGCACCGAGGTTGAAGTCTCAAACTCCATGAAATTGCACCTCCACATAATACGAAAGCGTAACCGGATGGTGACTTTCCCGTGTCGAAGTCTCCACCCAATCGAAATCGCAATATCCAAAACAATCTAACTCTGAAACCGCCTTATAAACTAAACCATAACTTAAGGTTCCTGTTGATTTTGGAAATCTTTAAGTCTCAATAAATTAGTGTGACGACAGAAAAGATATTAATTGGTAGCGTAAGTTTCACAAGGACACGCGTCATCACTTGAGTGTGTATAGGACAACACACCTGCGACGCAGACAGAACAACGCACCTGCGACACAGAAAAGACAACACAACTGCGACTATTTTGGATATGATCCGTACAGACAACGCAGCCGCGGGTGATATAAATGTGATTTGGTACTAAACAACGCAGCGGCAATTGATATGAATCAAGTCAACGGACGAGATTCATAAGAGTATCACAAGTGACTTAGCCGACAAGTATTTGTACAATCACTTAGTATACATTCTGAATAATACTAACTGTACGGTGGTAGATTAGGTTTGCGGGATTAGGAATACTTAGATCTCAGTAGGAGGTGTGATTTTGGACGTACCTCTCAGGTACACCTATGTCGGCGGTACAATACTGAGAGTATAAAACTTAGGACTTAGAGCATTTTATGTATCAAAACTTCCAAGAAGTATAACTGCATACAATTTTTGGGAATCTTCTAGGTATTCTATCTTGAGCATTGTTGGGTCAATTGTATAAAAACATTAAGAGTTGTCAGTGTTATTGTTGCTCTATATTGTGATACAGTTTTGTGAAGTTTTGATGCTTCTATAAGATTTGGTGAACACATGAAAATAGTCGTTTGGTGGGATTCTCGATAGCGTCTGAGAGTGTATCATGTCAACTTGTAGTACTATTGCCGCTCCTGCACCTGCACCGGAGGTTGTGGAACAACAAGTTATGGGCATGTCATCAAGAATTTCTTTCTTCTTGATGGAGAAATATGTTTACTGGGCGGATATGGTGGAGACTCACTTTGAGAATGTTAATCTATTGGATATATTGGATGGTTCATTGGATGAATCGGATCCGTCTTGGTCTAAAAAAAACACTCAGGCTCGTTCTAATTAAAAATTATGTATATCATAGGACTTAGCTATGTCTTGCGGAAAAATGAAATAGGCAATTGACATCTAGAAATCTCTTAAAAATGATTATGAAAAAGCTAATGTCCAAGAAGAACTTATAGTAGTTGGAAAAATTTGGGACTAAGTACACTGGCGGCACGATGGCTGAGTATGCTAACAAATTTTGCATCCTTCTAGATGCCCATGTTTGTGTAGGGGACTCGTTTCCTCAGTTTTAACAGGCGGCATTGCTAATGAGAGCTCTCCCTCGTAGTATTAAAGGAGCGTCTGATATGCTCAAACAAAAAGATAAGACTAACTAGACTTTACAATTAGCAATTTATATTTTACTAGTGGAGGAAGCAACAACTAGTATTCTCAGTTTTGAGTAAGTAAAGGCTTTCAATACAGATTTTGAGAGAAAGGGAAATCTTAATCAGCAAAGAAATTAGGTTTATTCACAAAATCAGTTTAAACAATTTAATCAAGGTAGAAATAGAGAGTCCAACAATGCTTATTTCTATTGCAATGAGGAGGTCATGGATATAAGTTCTGACCTAAGCGTAAAAAACTAACGAAACAGGTTTATATAGGCCAAGATGGCAACAAAGCTAATTTTCCAAAGACTTCACGGGACATACACCTCGTGGAAATGCACTATTTTCGGTATCTTCGTCGAACCAGGACGAGACTCTAAACCTTTGTGAAGAAGACGAAGCGGATCTATTTGCCATGGCGGCAACAATGGATGGCTTAAAAAACCTTGGATAGATAATGGATACAAGAGCATCAACACACATGTACCGGAACAAGAGTATCTTCAAAAATCTGAAATCAACACCGGAAAAGAATATTAACTATGCATGTGGCATGAGTGTCAAGACTCATACTATGGGTGATGTATCCTTGCTGGTTGATGTAGAGGGACAATCAGTTGAAAAGACTCTTCACAATGTCCTCTTTGTCCCTGACTTTAAGAAATATATGTTTTCTACGTCTTTGGTAGAGAGTAAAGGCTTTGAGATCAATCTAAAAAATGGTCGGCACGTTGTTTGCAAGAATGGGAAGGTTGTAGTTATAGGTACTACAGATGATACTGTCATGTGCCGTATGGATATGGCTAATACAAAGGAGAATGATGTTCTGTACTGCGGTGTTGTGCACTCAGATGAGTTGTGGCATAAAAGATTAGGCCATGTAAATTATGATAGTTTGAGAAAAATGGTCCTTGCTGGCAAAATAGATAGTGTCTCAGTAACAAATCAACCGATTAAAACATGTGATGGTTGTGCTTTAGGCAAAATACACAGACTACCATTCCCTACGGAGTCGGAACATCAATCAACTAGACTTTCACAACAAACTCATAAAGGCAGCATCTGCGGGGGGGTGAAATATATGGTCACCTTCACAGATGATTTTTCCAGGTTTACAAAGGTTTATTTCATGAAAGAAAAGAGAGAAGTGTTCGGTCAATTCCAACACTATAAAGCTTGGGTGGAGAAACTACATAATTTGCAAATTTCAGGCACTCAGATCGGACAATGGTGTGGAATATACATCGAAGGAATTTGAGAACTTTTTGCTCGACGAAGGTATAAAGTTATTTATTGACTGTTCCATATTCACCGAAACAAAATGGATTATCAGAGGGATTAAATAGAACACTCGCAGAGAGCTCTATGTCGATGCTTGTAGATAAAAAATGTGGATCCAAAATTCTGGGTTGAGGCTCCTAATTGTGCAGTTTATATTAAGAATAGAATAGGGTCTAGATCAGTAGAGACTACGCCTTATGAAATCTGGACAGCCAAGAAACCTGATGTTAGTCATTTTAGAATTTTTGGTGGTAAATGCTTCATTTTAGATACATCACAAGATAGATGGAAAATAGAACCTAAAGGGTTAATAGGTATTTTGCTAGGATATGATGACCACTCTAAAGGTTATAGGGTCTTAGTCTTTGAGAAACAAAAGATAATTGTGGCTCGAAATATTATTCTGAAGGATGAGCTTGATTCGATAGATTTATTCACCTTGACAAATATACAAAAACAACAAAAGGTGCAAGAGTATATCAATCTTGACTACAATCAGCATATTGTAAAACAGGTACAGGGTACTCCAATTTCTAAACACTTTTCTGACGTTTTTTCGGACACTCAGCAAGTTCAGTTCCATCCAAGACAAAAACGTTGAATACCTACAGATCAACACTAGCGACAGAAAACGGAATGCGAGAGATCCAGCGATCTCAGTTGAAATTGATTTATTTCTAGAGTATTTTCTAGGTATAAATAGGTTAGTATAAAAAGAAAAAGAAAAAGGCAGACAACTTACCTTCACCTCCTCTCTCTAGCCCGATACTTGTTGTAGACACTGAAGGATAAAGAGGGTGGTTAAGCCATGGCTGCCTTAGGTTTGCAAGCAGGACTAAAGAGTGACAAATGTCACTCTCAAACAAAAGGTTGAGTCCGGCAGGACTTGAACCTCAAAACGTTAGAGTACGGCGTAGCCGGTAGCTCTAACCAGTCTGTCGTGAAGTCCGTTAAAATACATGGAGTGTAATACTATTTAAACTGATATATCATCCTGAAATCGATTAACTGAAACGTGAACAAACGAACATAGAACTAGTTAAATTATTTCAATGCGGACGTCATTTCGCACGAAACAAATGTATCGGACATTTGTTTCGACGGTCAACATTTAATGTCGGATTTAATCCAACAGCGCATGTTACTGCCGAGATCGCGGAATGGTCACTTTGACGTTTATGGACGTGGCATGACTTGGCGCCACGTGGAGAGATGATATTTGGTCGTTGGAATTCAGGGGAACATACGAACGAGTGGAAAAGTGACACGCGTCTACTCAGTGGCCTTGTCGTACACTGGCCGTACACAAAGGACATCGACCATAGTTCCTTTCTGTACTTTACAGTCATGTGATTGGTTCGTACATCAGTAGATAGGGGTTGTGCAAGGGATTTAGGACTTAGGAAAATCTGGTAGATAGTCTTCTCTCTCTAAGAGAGCTTTGTATAAAATTGGCATTTTTGCCTTCTCATAACTTATCTGTTGGTTGGCCGTTTTCAGTGATTTTTTTTGCTACTAACTTAGGGGAGTTCATGCTTTACAAGGGTGCAATCAAGCTGTTAGTTAGCCATCTAGGGCAGCAGTGATTGTGGCTTGAAGTGGGTTAGTTAAAAACTATCTAGAGGCTTCTTTTTTTTTGTTGTCTAACGGAGGACACAGAATTGCAGGTTATTGGCCCACCCTCTAGGGTGCCCACCTTCAATGGATGTAGGTTCATCTATTAGGAAGCCATGATGATGGGAGCTTTGTGCGAAAAACGATACTGGGGTATCGTCTGTGGACAAGTGAAACGTCCACCTTCAAGAGTTCCACCAGGATTTGGAGGAGTAAGGTTTCCAGTTGCATCGACTACTTCCACGGAGGAGGCAGATGATGGGGACAACAGTGTGTCAGAAAAGGGGAAAGTGAAGGAGACACCCCTCACTCTTATTCTCACGGCACCGGGAGCGGCGGCCGTGAAGATCGTGGAGCACGATACTCAAATGTGGGAAGACGTGAACATGGTTGCCAAGAAAATCATTCTAAGGAACCTCACGCAAGCTTTGGCCACTCCTCACCTTCACATTTAGAAGGCCAAGGAGTTGTGGGTGAGTTTGGTAGAGATCTATAGAGCTGGTACTATTCAGGAGCTCCAATTGGTTGAGCAAAAGCTATTGAGTTACAGTAACAAAGAAGGAAAGTTGTTAGATTATTGTAATGTTCTTTCTTTTTTGTATATGGAGATGGAAAGTGCCGGGTGGACAGGTACAATGAAGATGATAGTTAACACTCTCATCACAAATTTGCAAGAAGAGTACGGGAACATAGTGTACCGAGTACAGGAAATGAGTGATTGTTCATAGAAGTGGAATACAGTGGTTCGGATGATACTTGTGCAGAAAAACCCTATGGAGATTAGGAGAGGAGCAAAAAGCATTCAAGCTCTAGCTGTAGGAGAGGATCGATGAGGTAAGGACCAAAAGAAACCGTACAAAGGGGGAAGAGATCAGCCGACAGGACCTAGGCCTCCAAAGGGCCTTTGTCATTTTTGCAAGAAGCCAGGACACTTTATCACGGATTGTGTCAAGCTATCGGAGCTGAGGCTCTAAGAGAACCTTGGAGGGGGTTCTTTCGGAGGGAAGAAAAAGGCACTTGTGGTTACAAAAGTGACAAGAGAAACCGAGGACGAGTCTTCTAAGGAGGATGGGGAGCTTTTTCTTGACGAGAGTCTAGAGGAGAAGGAAATTCCTCGGAGACAGAAGTGTTCCCTTGGAGCAATTCGGGAAGCTCCACAAGAAAGATGGATCATCGACTCAGGTGCATCCATGCATATGTGCCGTGATAAAGAACTCTTCACTAAGCTAAGAAAGATCCCTACTGTACAGATAGAGTATGGGGATGGGAGAGTGGTTACTACAGATCTAGTGGGGTCAGTAGATATGAAAGTCTTAGTGGAGGGTAAGACTTCTATACTCACATTCTCAGATGAACTCTACATTCCTCAGCTGAATAAAAATCTTGTCTCTACGTGTATGTTAAATGACAAAGAGTTTGATACCTTCACTGAAAAGGGAGTCTTTACACCTAAGTATAGGGATGAAGTTTACTTCACGACAAATAAGGGTAGCGAAGGAATGTTTAGGCTTAACCTGAGAAATGAAAAGAAGAATGTTTACTATGTTGGTGTTCCTACATTGATGATTTGGCATAAACGATTGGGACATGTGGATTTTGATAGGTTATGGGAAATGAAAAAGCTTAGGGTAGTTGAAGGCAATCAGTTTGGAGATAATGAAATGATGGATGATTGTAGTGGCTGTGCTCAAGGTAAGGCTCATAGACTACCCTTTCCCAAAGCCGCCACATAAAGAGGTGAGAAGGTACTAGATTTTGTCCACACAGATATTTGGGGACCTGCAAAAGTACCTTCGGTTGGAGGAAAGAGGTTTTATGTTGACAATAACCGATGATTCGCCTCCATACTCTAGAGTGTATTTCTTTAAAACAAAGTCTGAAACATTAACTTACTTCAAAGAATATAAAGCCTGGAGTGAGAAGTTGCATGAAACCCCTATTAAGAGAATAACATGTAATAATGGGGGGGAATATGCCTCTAACCAGTTTGAGGAATAGCTGAGAGATGAGAGAGTGCAGCACCAGATAACTGTACCATTTAACTCGGAACAAAATGGGTTACCTGAGAGGTTGAATCGAACAATAGGAGTGCACATAGTATGTTGGCCGACAAGAAAAAAGGAAAGAGATTTTGGACATAGGCAATAAATTGTGCCAACTAAATTAAGAATGTAGTCCTTACCTTAGCTATAAAGGGAGTGACACCTTATAAGAGATGGGTGGGAAGGAAACGAGATATCTCACACCTTAAAGTGTTCCGTAGCCAAGTTTACAGTCATTACACGGATAAGAGAAACCGGAAACTAGATGGTAAGGGAAAATTTGGATACTTTGTGGGATATGATGAGGATGTTAAAGGGTATAGAGTCTATGACTTAGCAAAGAAAGATATCATTCTGGTCAAACACCTAGTTATCATGGATGAAGGGAAGTCATTTGACCCCATCAAATATACAAAGAAGATAAGAATCAGATTTGAGTCCAAAAGTGAGGAGGACTCGGTCGTTCCCGAAAGGGACATGAGTGAAACCGTGATTGCAGACTCAGTGGAGATCCAAGATACAAGAGATTCACCAAAACCTTACATACTCCTATGGACTTCGAGGAGATAGAAGAAGTGGGACCAACCCCGGCTTGGGTATTTAGGGGAGCTGATGCGAAAGTGAAGAGAAATCCAAGACTTCCATCCATTCCAGCTTTGGAGTTTGAGGGAGGGAGAAGGAGCAGCAAAAGGATACAGGAAAAACAATCCGCTTATAAGGTAGCTAAGCTATCTCACCCTCATGAGCCTCAATCTTACTCAAATGCAGTGAATATTCCAGAGAAAGAAAGATGGATTAGAGCCATAAATGATGAGATGGCCTCCATCATGGAAGCAAATACTTGAGAACTAGCAGATTGTCCTCTACACAGAAAACCTATTGGGTGTAAATGGGTATTCAAACTAAAACTGATCTCAGATAATACCATTGAGAGGTATAAGGCTCGATTGGTAGCGAAGGGGTTCACCCAAAAAGAGGGGATTGACAATGAGGAGACCTTTGCTCCAGTTGTTTTGTTCCCATCAGTAAGGATTCTCCTTAGTCTGGGAGCAGCGGAAGACATAGAAATTCACCAGATGGATATTAAAACTGTCTTTCTTAATGGTACGTTAGAGGAAGAGATATTCATGAAGCAACCAGAGGGATTTGTGGAGGAAGGAGAAGAGAGCAAAGTGTGCAGGCTCATCAAGTCCTTATATGGACTTAAGCAGGCTCCCCGACAGTGGAATTAGAAATTAGATGAGTTTCTCACCGCTCTGGGGTATATCCGGATCAGTATTGACCATTCTATCTATATGTTTGAGAATGAGATTGGTGTCATTTTTATTGCAATTTATGTGGATGATCTGTTTGTGCTTAGTAAGTCTTTGGAAAAGATCAATAGGCTAAAGAAAGATCTTAGAGGCAGATTTGATATGAAGGATTTAAGTGAGGTAAAAAACATTTAAGGGATCCAAATGGAGAGAGATAGGGAAAAAAGGATTATCAGACTTACTCAGAAAGAAACAATAGGTTATATGCTTGAGAAACTCCAGATGGAAAAGGCTAACAGTTGTACCACTCCCATGGACTTGAAAAAAATAAGTGATGGAAGTGTAAAAGGAGGAGTGATGATGTGAGATGATCAAATGAGTCTCAAGGAGAGAGAGTTTATGAAGTCTATCCCTTATTGACAGGTCGTAGGAAGTATGATCAATTTTTTGAACTGTATCAAGCCGGACATAACGTCAGCGGTTGGAATAGTCAGTAGGAGTTTTAATGATCTTAGGAAGAGAGACTGGGAGGCAGCTAAGAGAGTCATGAGATATCTGGTGTGAACCAGAGAGTTATGGTTGCATTTGGGAGGGAGCACATAGACATCATTACTTGGAGTGATGCCAGTTATGGGGACGCACGTATGAGAAGATGCACTTCTGGATATGTGTTTTATGTGGGGGAAGGTGCTTGCTGTTGGAGCAGTAAGCAACAAAAAGTGGTTGCTCAATCTACTATGGACGTTGAGTACATGGCCTCTTGTTCTGCTGAGAAAGAATATATGTGGGTAAATTCCTTATTGCAAGAACTGGGGTATATCAAGGAGGGAGTGCATGAAGTGTTTTGTGATAATCAAGCTGCCATTGCAATTGGAGCTAATCCAAAACATCATTTCAAAGTTAAGCACATAGACATACGTTTGAGTTTTGTGAGGGAAAAAGTTAAAAATAAGATTGTGAATCTTTTATATAGATCCAATGAGGAAATGGTGGTTGATATGATGACAAAACCAGTGCCATCTCCTAAATTGAAATATTGCAGAGAAAAATGTGGACTAAAACTAAAGTTAAAACTAGACTAGAAAAAAAGGGGAGTGTTGAAATTGATTGATTTCTAAAGTATTTTTTAGGTATAAATAAGTTAGTATAAAAGAAAAAGAAAAGGGCAAACAACTTACCTTCACCTCCTCTCTCTCGCCCCCATACTTGTTTTAGTCACTGAAGGATAGAGAAGGTGGTTAAGCCATGGCTGCCTTAGTTCTGCAGGCAGGTCTAAAAAGTGACAAATGTCACTCTCAATTAAAAGGTTGAGTCCGGCAGGACTAGAACCTCCAACCGGTAGAGTACGGCGTAGCCGGTAGCTCCAACTAGTTTGTCGTGAAGTCTGTTAAAAAACATGGGGTGTGATAGGTATTTAAACTGATTCATGATCCTCAAACAAATTAACTAAAACGTGAACAAAAAAACATAGAACTAGTTAAAGTATTTCAATGCGTATGTCATTTCGCACGAAACAAATGTATCGGACATTTATTTTTACGGTCAACATTTAATGTTTGATTTAACCTGACGGCGTATATCACTATCGAGATCGCGGAATGGTCACTTTGACGTTTATGGACGTGGCATGACCTGGCGCCCCGTGGAGGGATAGCATTTGGTCGTCGGAATTCCAGGGAAAATACGAACGAGTTGAAAAGTGACACGCGTCTGCTCAGTGGTCTTGCCGCACACCAGCCGTACAGAAAGGACACCCGCCGTAGTACCTTTTTGTGCTTTACAGTCATGTGATTGGTCCATACTTAAGAAGATAGGGGTTGTGAGAGGGATTTAGGACTTAGGAAAATCTGGTAGATAGTCACCTCTCTCTAAGAGAGCTTTGTATAAAATTGACATTTTTTGCCGTCTCATAAGTTATGGGTTGGTTGGCTGTTTTCAGTGATTTTTTTTGCTACAGACTCAGGGGAGTCCAAGCTGCACACGAGTGTATTCAAACTGTCCGTTTGCTTCCTTGGGCAGCATTGGATTTGGCTTGAAGTAGGTTAGTTAAAAACTATCTAGAGGCTTCCAGTAGTCTGTAGTCCAGAGGACACAGAATTGCACTTTATACAATCTGTCAAAATCCGAAGAGTCAATAATAAAACCTAGGGTGCCAAATAATTTCAGCATTCCCGAGGGGTGTGGTAAGATTTCCTCCACTGTTAAAGATTCAAGAATATCAGCACCTATGCCAACTGCAGCATAGGCTGGCATGAAAAATGTTGAATGAGCCGTAGTAGGCATGGGTTGCCGGGCCGAGATAAGAGGTAAGCAAACTTTGCGGTTTGGGAAATTGTTTGGTCGGTACGAAAATGTTTGATCATGCATATCACCCCCCCCGCCCTACTCGGAAAATGACGTCTTGGCCGACCAAGCACTCATATCACTACACTTTGTGACCACGGCGTGAGCGTGTATTTCTGCAAAATCAGATTCGGATTGACACTGAAATTGAAAACAAAGTTGTTCTTTTGTCATACCTAGAACTAGTTATGTGGTTCATGCGGAAGTCAACAAAAGAGTGGTAGTGGGTTGTAGTGTATCTGCAGTAAGACCTATTTTCTTTGCAAAATTTGAACCGAGGAAAATGGGTTTTCCCCCTTTGTCCATGAGAGTTAAAGTTTGGACTACCCCGTTTACTGTGAACACACCTAACTTGTTATCCAATAAATTAATGTGTGGAGTAAGACTGGAAGGCTCTTCGAGAGTAATTGCTTGAAGAGATGGGGTACTATGATGGTTTTGAAGCGCTTGTAATGCTTGTGGAGATTAAGTTAGATTTGAGGATTTAGCCTCGCTATTTGATTCGGGAAGCATAGTGGATAGTATTGCTAACCGTTCTTGTAGAAATTAATGGTCTTTTAAAGTATTTTCTTGGTCTGAATAGAAATAAGAAAGAAGCCGAGGCAGTCTACCTCTAACTTCTCTCTCCAACTTCTCAAACTTGTCGCATCACTGAGAAATTGGAGAGGGAGCTAGAGCCATGGCTACCTAGGCTATCCAGAGGTTTACGCGAAAATATATTTTAGTTAGGGATTTTATTTACTAAAAGATATATGCCGGTTACAAGATTTGATCCTGGTACCTACCGGCCGGCAGACTGCCGGTAGCCGTTAGCCTTAGCCGTTAAGTCTAGAAGTAGTGTTACGTAATATAGGGTTTTATAATTATTTAAACAATTATACGTAGAATAGTTCATTTAACTGTAACTGATTACGAGAGACATATATCCAGTAAATGTAAAAGTACGGATTCCGGTACGGATAAGAAACCAATACCGCGCATTTGTTTCTTTAGTAAAACGAATACCGCGCATGTATTTATTACGGCTACGATTAAATGTGAATTTAATCAGACGGCCGGAATTTATGCCGAGATCGCGGAAGAGGATTTCGGCGGTTTATGGTCATCGCCACATCGGATGACACATGGCGGAATGACATTGGATCGCAACATCTCCGAGGATTAAGGGAGCGAATCCGGACATACCACGTGTCGACATTTAGGCCATGTCGTACAGTATTCGTACAGAAAGTACACCGGCAGCTGTACTTTTGTGTACGGAGGAGACATCTGATTGGATTTGTACATCAGTAGATAGAGTCTGTGAGAGAGATAGGACTTAGAAAAACTAGAAGATAGGACCCTCTCTCCCAGAGAGCTTCTGTACAAAAGGTCAACTTTGACCCTCCATAACTTACTTCTCAGGGGAGCAAATTCAGAGATTCTTTTTGTTATGGACTCAGGGGAGTCTTGCCTTCACAGGGGTGCTGGTGGTTAGAGTTTTTTTCTGTCAAGGTGGCAGTTATTTTTGCTGAAACAAAAACGGGTCAGGGTTATCCTAGAGGCTTCTTGGAAGCTGTCCACTCTGAGGACTAATCAGAATTACAATCTCAACTTCAGAATTATCAGGGGGAAAGAGATCTAGTAGTCGCCTGCAAGGAAGCTCTCACTTTGTCTACTCGACAGCCTTAGGGGAGCCTAAGACCATCCGAGGAGGCCTTCTCAACACCGAAGCAAAAACACTGGAATTATGCCGCAAACGATGAAATGAAGTTGATCGTGGAGTCTCAAACATAGGAGCTTGTAGATCTTCCTCCGGACCGAAAAGCAATCGGCAGCAAATGGGTATTCAAAGTGAAGTAAAATCCCGATAACACCATTGAACAATATAAGGTTGGGCTTGTGGCAAAGGGGTATAATCAAATATAAGGAATTGATTTTGAAGAAACATTTTCTCCAGTTGTAAGATTTCCGACAAACATGAACTTGCTATCCGTAGCTTCCAAAGAAGATATGGAAATATATTAGATCGATGTGAAAACGGCCTTCTTACATGGAGGCTAGGAAAAACCATTGACTTGCAGCAGCCTGAAATGTATGCAGAGCCAGGAAAAGAGCACTTAGTATGCAAATAGTTAAAATCTCTATATGGTATAGAACAACCCCCTGAAGCTTGGCGAATTTTCAACTAGCCTAGGATTTCAAACGATAAGCTCTTATCATTCTATTTATGTTCGAAACGGTGAGGATGGGATAGTGTATATAGCAGTGTTTATAGATGATTTACTATTAATTAGCAAATTAATGGCTAAATTAACAAAATCAAAGTTGCCTTAAATTTATGGTTCGAGATAAAAAACCTCGGTGAGGCGAAATATATTTTGGGGTATTCAGGTAAAAAGGGATAGAAATAAGAGATTAATAAATTTGACTCAAAAAGAGGCTATTGGAAACATGTTTGATGAGTATTGAATGCAGGGGGCAAAAAGGTGTGTGACTCCAATGGAGTTTTCACATAAGTTAGAGGGAGAAGAGACACAATCTGGTGTTATTGTTAGTGAGTATTTAGAGACAAGGGAGGATGATCCTATGACACTAATACCTTACAGACAAATAGTGGGAAGTTTAATATATTTCATGAATTGTACCCATCCTGATATTGCCGCAGCAACTGATATTGCTGCAACAGTTGGGGTACTTAGCAGAAGTCTAGAAAATCCGGGGAAATCTTTCCGTGATGCAGCAAAGAAAGTTTTAAGATATTTGGTAAGAACCAAAGACCTCAAACTAACACTAGGCGAAGGAGAAGTGAAGCTGCAAACATGAAGTGATGCAGGCTATGGCGACATGCCAAGCCGGGAATCCACCAAGGGATTAGTTCTACAAATTGGGAACGAACTTGCTGCTAGAGCAGCAAACTTCAAAAGGTCACGACACAATCGACATTGGAGTCAAAAAACATGGCAGCAAGCTCTGCCCTCAAAGATCTTTTATGGGTAAAATCCATGTTGCAAGAATTTAGATACATGCAGGTTGGTCCACAGGTGATCTGGTGTGATAACCAAGCTGCCATTGCCATTGCCTCTAATCAAAGTCACCACTTCAAGAGCAAGTACATGGATGTAAGATTACACTTCGTAAGAGAAATGGTGTTTTCCCGGCGATTAAAATGCCATTGCAGATGCAAAATGATTGCTAATATGTATTAAAGCTCTTCCTCTCTATAAACTGATTGTGGATTTATGCGACTAGGTGACTAGCTGAGTTGTTGCACTGCGATACTGCCATACTAATCCAATATTGGGATACAGTGGGACTAGCTAGTTGACTAGCTAATTTTCTGCATTGCTATCTGCCATGCTGCTATATTTGTCTCATGAGAAAACCCTCAGAGAATCTAATCAATCTGTCTGTTGGAGAATTGTTGCATTGTGTCGTAAACTCTGTTGCCATCTTTGTTTTGGATTGTCTTTTGTGGAAATCGTAGCTCGAGTGGGTGGTCGACACTATCCTCTCTTATGGCGGTTTGGACTTTCGCTATTTGAAACTGAAATGAGTCTGGTCGGATCAGTACGGCGGAACTGAGGGGTGAGGGAGAATCATATCGGTCTTCAGGGCAATTTGGAGAGGTTTACTCGTCTGATTTTTCTCATTGTTGAACTCCGAGATATGTAAGCTTGCTTCACTATTATCACTGATTTCTATCTTAATTTCTATTCTCTGGCAAGGTGATATTGTTTAATCTAAAAGAGCGGATTTTTATTGTTTCTATATTCTTGCGTGGGAGTTTTTTGGGCACTGTTGTGGTCATCCTTAGTTTCAGTCCAGAATTCTTGTCGGCCGAATTTGACAACTCGCATTGCCTTTTTTATTATTTAGAGAGTGCTAGTGGGTGTAGCATTTAGTGGGGTTCCAATGGATTAGCACAGTACTGAAAAAGCAACCTGTCCCCTTAGGTTAAAGGTAATAGGTGCTTAGGGTGGGGTACTTTCATAAAGGGATTTAGCTCATTTGTTAAAGTTAGTTATGGGAGGAGGAGAAGTTCAAGATAGGGATCTTTCAGGTGTCAGTCCGGAAAAACAAGAGAGGCAAGTAGCACTGGCACAAGAGGAAGAGTCACAAGTGCCCAAGGAATTAGTCTCTGTGGCCTCGGTTCAAATTATTAGATTTTTATGGTATTTTTTAGGTCTAAATAGTTCAGTACAATAGGAAAAGAAAAAGGAAGATAGCCTACCTCCACCTCCTCTCTCTACCCACCATACTTGTTGTAGTCACTGAGGGATAGAGAGGGTGGTTGAGCCATGGCTATCCTAGCTCAGCAAGCTAGACTAAAGAGTGATTTATGTAACTCTCTACATAAGGTTGAGTCCGACAAGTCTCGAACCTCTGATTGGCAGAGAGCGGCGGAGCTGTTAGTTCTATCCACTCTGTCGTAGAAGTCCGCTATGATATATTAGGTTTGATAATTATTTAAATAGTGTTAAGTCCATGAATTCGATTAACGGAATGACGAACGAAAAGACATAGAACCAAGTGTTATATGGTGCGAACATTATCTCGCACGAAACAAATGAATCGGACATTTTTTTCGACAGCCGACATTTAATCTCGTTTTTAATCCGACTGCGTATATCACTGCCGAGATTGCGGAATGATCACTTTGGCGTTTATGGACGTGGCATGACGTGGCGCCACGTGGAGGAATAACATTTGGTTGCAAGAATTACGGGGAACATAAAGACAAGTTAAAAGTGGACACGCGTCCACTCAATAGCCTTGCCGTACACAAGCTGTACAGAAAGTACATCGGCCGTAGTACCTTTTTGTACCCTACAGTTGTTGAATTGGTTCGTACATCAGTAGATTGAGGTTGTGAGAGGGGTTTAGGACTTAGAGAATTTGGTAGGTAGTGATCTCTCTCCCTTTGAGAGTTTATATAAACTTGGCATTTTTGCCACCTCGTAACTAATCGCATGGTTGGGCGTTTTAAGAGATTCTTTTTCCTAAGAACCTTGTGTGTCCAAGCTACACAAGGTTGCAGTTAGAATGTCAACTTGTTTGCTTGGGCAGCAGTGGTTGCCATTGAAAGTGGGTTAGTAAACAACTATCTAAAGGCTTCTTGAATTATGTAGTCCAATGGAGGACAGAGAATCCCAAGTTATGGGCCCACCCTCTAGGGTGACCATCTTTAATGGATCAAGGTTTATCTATTGGGAAGTCATGATGACAATGGCTTTGTGTAAAAAACGATACGGGGGTATTGTTAGTGGACAAGTGAAACGTCCACCTCAGGGAACCCCACCATGGTTTGGTGGTATAAAGTTTTATGTAGCAACATCTGTTGCAGCAGAGGAGGCACATGATGGGGACACCAGTGTGTCCGAAAAGGGGAAAGAAAAGAAGACACCACTTACTCCTATTGCTCCTATTCCCACGACACCCGGAGCAGCGATCGTGAAGCCCGTGGAGACCGACACTCAAATGTGGGAAGACACCAACATGGCTCCCAAGAACTTCATTCAGAGACACCTCACTCAAGCTTTAGCAACACTTGATCTTCACTTTTACAAGGCCGAGGAATTATAGGTGAAATTGCTAGAGATCTATAGAGCTGGTAAATATTCAGGAGCTCCAGTTGGTAAAGCAAAAATTGGGAGATTTTACTTACAAAGGGAGAAAGATGTTGACTAGTGTAATAATCTTTCTTGTTTGTATATGGAGATGGAGAGTGTCGGGTGGACACGAACAATGAAAATGCAAGTTAACACTCTCATCATGAAGTTACTCGACGAGTATGCAAACATAGTGTACCAAGTATAGGAAATGACCGATGGTTCATTGAAGTGGAATACAGTGGTCCGTATGATACTTGTGCAAGAAAACACGATTAAGATTAGGAGAGGAGGAAAGAGCCTTGAAGCTCTAGCTACCGGAGTGGACAGGTGGAAACGGGACCCGAAAAAGCCCCACAAAGGAGAAAGAGTTTAGGTTGGAGGACCGGGGCCCCCAAAGGGCCTTTGTCATTTTTGCAAAAAGTCGAGACACTTTATCGCGGATTGTGTCAAGCTGTCGAAGTTGAGGCTCCGAGAGAACCGTGGATGGGGTTCTTCCTTAGTGAACAAAAAGGCACTTGTGGTCACAAAAGTGACTGGAGAAACCGAGGATAAGTCCTCTGAGGAAGATGGGGAGCTTCTTGTTGACGAGAGTCTAAAGGATAAGGAGATCCATGAGAGACAGAAGTGTGCCCTTGGAGCAATTCGGGAAGCTCCACAGGGAGGATGGGTCATTGACTCAGGTGCATCCAAACATATGTGTCGTGATAAGGACCTCTTCACAAAGCTAAGGAAAATCCCTACTGTAGAAATAGAGTATGGGGATGGGAGAGTGGTTACTACAAATCTAGTGGGATCAGTAGATTTAAAAGTCTTAGTGGAGGGTAAGACTTCTATACTCACTTTCTTAGATGTGCTCTATATTCCTCAACTAAGTAAAAATCTTGTCTCTACATCTGTGTTAGATGACAAAGAGTTTAATTCCTTCAGTAGAAAGTGAGTCTTTACAGCTAAGTATGGGGATGCAGTTTACTTCACTGCAGATAAAGGTAGCATAGGAATGTTTAGACTTAACCTGAGTTATGAAAAGAAGAATGCTTATTATGTTGGTGTCCCAAAGTTGATGATTTGACATAAGTCGTTGGGGCATGTGCACTTTGATAGGTTGAGGGAAATGAAGAAGCTTGGTGTAGTAGAATGCATGCAGTTTAGTGATAATGAAATGGTGGATGATTGTAGTGGTTGTGCCCAAGGTAAGGCTCACATACTTCCTTTCCCTAAAACCGCCACATACAGAGGGGAAAAGGTACTAGATTTAATCCACACAGATATCTGGGGACCAGCAAGGGTACACTCAGTTGGTGGGAAAAGGTATATGTTGACAATTACTGATGACTTGTCTAGGTACTCTCGAGTTTACTTTCTAAAAACAAAGTCTCAAACACCAACTTACTTCAAAGAATATAAAGCATGGAGTGAGAAGTTGCATGGAACCCCTATTAAGAGAATATGGAGTGATAATAGGGGAGAATATACTTCTAACCAGTTTGAGGAATACTTTAGAGATGAAGGAGTTGAGCACCAAAAAACTGTATCACATAATCGAGAACAAAATGGGGTAGTTGGGAGGTTGAACCGAACAATAAGAGATAGTGTATGAAATATGTTGGCTGACAAGAAAATAGGAAAGAGATTTTGGGAAGAAGCCATGAAATGTGCCAACTACTAAGAATAGAATCCCTACCTCAGCATTCAAAGGTATGACACCTTATGAGAGATGGGTTGGAATGAAACCGGATATCTCTCACCTTAAAGTATTCGGTAGCCAAGTTTACGATTTAGATACGGATAAGAAAAAGTGGAAACTTGATGCTAAGGGAAAACCTTGATAATTGATGGGATATGATGAGGATGTCAAGGGATATAGATTTTATGACTTAGCAAAGCAAGATATCATTTTGGTCAAACACCTAGTTGTCATGGATGAAGGAAAGTCAATTGACCCCTTCAAATATACCAAGAAGATAAAAATCGGATTTGATTCCAAAAGTGAGGAGAACTCTGATTTTACAGAAACAGACATGAGTGAGACAGTGATTGCTGGTTTAGAGGAGATCCCAGATACAGGAGAGTTACCAAATACCTCACATATTCTTATGGACTTCCAAAAAACAGAAGAGGAGGAACCGGAATCATCTACCATGGTTAAGAGAGGGAATGAGACAGTATGGAGAAACCAAAGACTTCTATTTATTCCAACGTCAAAGTTTAAAATGGGGAGAAGGAGCAACACAAGGATATAAGAGAAACAGGTTGCCCACAAGGTAACTATGCTATCTCATTCTGATGAGCCTCAATCATACTTGGAGGCAATGAATAGCCCAGCAAAAGGATAGATGGATTAGAGCCATAAATGATGAGATGGCTTTGATCATGGAAGCAAATACTTTGGAGCTAACGGATTGTCCCCAAGGAAAAAACCTATTGGTTGTAAATGGGTATTCAAACTAAAACTGAACCCAGACAATACAATTGAAAGATATTGGGCTCGCTTGGTAGCAAAGGGTTTCCTCCAAAAAGAGGGGATTGCCTATGAGGAGACATTTGCTCCAGGTGTTCGTTTCCCATTATTAAGGATTCTCCTCAGTCTAGCAGCAGCGGAAGACATGGAAATCCATCAGATGGATATTAAGACCGCCTTCCTCAATGGTGAGTTAGAGGAAGAAATCTTCATAAGGCACTAGAGGGGTTTGTGGAGGCTGGGGAAGAAAGCAAAGTCTGCAGACTCATAAAGTCCTTATCTAGAATTAAGCACGCTCCCAGATAGTGGAATAAGAAACTAGATGAGTTTCTCACTAGTCTGGGATATATCTAGATCAGCTCACACCATTCTATTTATATGTCTGAAGATGAGGATGGTGTGATCTTTATTGCAATTTATGTGGATGATTTGCTAGTGTTAAATAGGTCTTTGGAAAAGAACAATAAGTTAAAGAAAGATCTTAGAAGCAGATTTGACATGAAAGATTTAAGGGAGGCAAAATATATTTTGGGAATTCAAATGGATCGATATAGGGAGAAAAGGATCATTAGACTCACTTTGAAAGAAGCAATAGGTAATATGCTTGAGAAATTCCGAGTGGAAAAGACTAATAGTTGTACCACTCCCATGGACTTGAAAAAAAAAGTGATGGGAGTGTAGAAGGAGGAGTGATGTTCTTAGATGTTCAGATGAGTCTAGAGGAGAGAGAGTTTATGAAGTTTTTCTCCGATAGATAAGTCGCAGGAAGGTTGATCTATTTTATGAATTGTACCAGACAGGACGTATCGGCAGCAATTGGAGTACTGAGTAGGAGTCTTAATGATCCTAGGAAGAGAGATTGGGAGGTAACCAAGATAGCCATGAGATATCTGGTGGGATCCACAGAGTTATGGTTGCATTTGGGAGGGGAGCACACTCACATCACTACTTGGAGTGATGCCAGTTATGGGGACGCACCAATGAGAAGATGCACTTCTAATATATGTTCTATGTGGGGGAAGGTGCTTGCTGTTAGAGCAGTAAACAACAAAAGGTGGTTGCTCAGTCTACTATGGAGGCTGAGTACATGGCCTTTTGTTCTGCTGTGAAAGAGTTGATGTGGGTCAAGTCTTTGCTGTAAGAATTGGGGTATATGAACAAGAGGGTGCATGAAGTGTTTTGTGATAATCAAGTTGCCATTGCAATTGCAGCTATTCCAAAACATCATTTCAAAGCTAAGCATATGGACATAAGGTTGAGTTTTGTGATAGAAAAAGTTGAGAATAATATTGTGAATCTTGTATATAAATCAGATTGGGAAATGGTGGCTGATATAATGACTAAACCAGTGCCTTATCCCAAGGTAGATAAAAGTGTGGACTAAAGTTAAAGTTAGACTAGAAAATAAAGGGAGTGTTGAAATTATTAGATTTTTATGGTATTTTCTAGGTCTAAATAGTTCAGTACAAATAGGAAAAGGAAAAGGCAGACAACTTGCCTCCACCTCCTCTCTCTTCCCACCATACTTGTTGTAGTCACTGATGGATAGAGAGGGTGGTTGAGCCATGGCTATCCTAGCTCAGCAAGCTAGACTAAAGAGTGATTTATGTAACTCTCTGCATAAGGTTGAGTTTGGCAGGACTCGAACCTCTGATCGGCAGAGCCCGGTGTAGCCGTTAGCTGTATCCACTCTCTTGTAGAAGTTCGTTAGGATACAGAAGGTTTGATAATTATTTAAACAGTGTTAAGTTCATGAATTTGATTAACGGAATGACAAACAAAAAAAACAGAGAACCAAGTGTTATAGAGTGCGAAAATTATCTCGCACAAAACAAATGTATCAGACATTTATTTCGACGACCGACATTTAATCTCATATTTAATCCGACTTCGTATATTACTGTCGAGATTGCGCAATGGTCCAACTTCACTGTCACACTAATTTCGGTAAGTACTGAACCGAACTCAACCAAAAATAGCTTAAGTCCTGAACAGCTCTCTCTCTCACAGCTGAGGCATAAAGAGGACTAAAGCTTTCTAAAAACAACAGCGTCTACTTAATGGCCTTGTCGTACAGAGGCTGTACAGAAAGTACATCGGCAGTAGTACTTTTTGGTACTGTACAGTGTTCTGATTGGTTCGTACAGTCAGTAGATAGGGGTTGTGAGAGGGAACTAGGACTTAGGAAAAATCAGGTAGATGGTCCTCTCTCTTTTTGAGAGTTTGTATAAATTGTCATCATTGCCACCCTATAACTTATCGCCTGGTTCGGCGTTTTCAGAGATTTTGTTTTCTATGGACTCAAGGGAGTCCAAGCTGCACAAGGGTGTAGTCAGATTGTTAGCTTGTTTGCTTGGGCAGCAGTGGTTGCCATTGAAATTGGGTTAGTTAACAAATATCTAGAGGCTTCTTGAATTATGTAGTCCATTGGAGGACACAGAATTGCAGCCTCAACTTTAATCATATAGCATTTTTTTTAATGGAATGATGCCTAAGGCAGTTACAGCTGAGATTCCTCGAAAAAGCCACTAAAGCAACACTCTCCTCCACCTCCATTTGTTTTTTTTCCCGAGAAATTCCCTACGTTGTCCGAGGCTCCCAAGACTTGGGCCGCGGAGAAGATTGAGAGAAAGACGTTATCTCCTAAATCACCTAAGAAGGGTTTCGCCCAAAAGGAGGCGATCCCTGGTCACCCTCTTGAAGTAGGGCGCTATACAATATCTAAGGCTCCGATAGTTAAGATGTACATGGATCCTAAAGTTTTGGTAGATCCTAAACGGCCAGGTCGTAAGGAAATCTGAGCCCTTAACAATCTCCATGAGTTAAAGGTTAAGAAGGAGTTGGTGCAGCGAGTTGCCACAACAGACCGAGCAAGGATCGTACGCCCAGTGGGAGGTGTAGTAATAATACTGAGCCGTTCGTCAACGAGCGGCTCTTCAACCTTAGTCCCCGAGCAACAAGAGATGCCATCAACTTCACACCAGCAGCCCACCCAATCTCAAGACACTGCAACAAGTAGACCGTCTAGGGGCAGGGCGACCTCTCGGGGCCTGGCCAGGGAAGGAACCAGCATGCTGGGGTTCCTTCAGAGTACACCAGTTCGACCATCAAGATAGCAAGGGCAGGCTTGCTCCCCCACATAAAGAGGAGCCGTTCTTCCCTTCCGCCTCAGTCTCTTTGAGCTCTCTGTCTCCATCAAAACCGGTTGTTTGACCTTTCGAAGGGTTGTGGCATTCAAGACCCAAAGACCCCGAGGTATCGGGTTTGGGGATTGCGTATCTCTCGCGTGTGGTGAGCAACACACAGAAACAGGTTGATATGTTGTGGTCGCAAAGTAAAGCAATAGTGGGGGACGGACCCATCACAATAGACTGGGAGGCTTTGGAAGAGGAAAGGAAGAAGGCACTGGAACAAGAACTGCTCCTCATTCGAGAGGCTAGACGGAGATTAGGAGGGATCCTTAGTGGACAGGAACCTCCTCCTCATAGGTCACATCCGTCTGCAAGAGGATAACCTCAAGGTCATGCAACTCCTTCGCGACGTAAGTTCTAAAGACTTCACCGGGACTTACACCGGAATCACCTCTTTAGCGGGAAGGGGAGGAAACAACAGGGCCTAACAGAGAGGGGTTGGGTGCAGATCAACAGGGTAACTTGGTAGTCGCTTCCACTAAGCGCCTTACCTTTGTCTCGGTGGCCCGATATTCCACTATGGAGACCGTGGTTCAAATACAACCTGACTGGAGACTGCACCTTTCCCTCGGACTGTCCACTCCTCCACCATCACCACCTCACACCTCATCTCTTTCGCCATCCTTTTCCCCAGGTGCTGCAGTCCGTGGGTCACCAGACCTGCCTGTCTTACCCTACAACCACGTCCCCGCCTACTCACCTCCTCACAGGCGTTTCCCATCTTCTAGCTCAAGAACTCCTCCTCCCAAGACCTCTAGAAGGCGGCTTAGGAGACAGATACCAAGACCTTCTTCACTGGGGAAGGGGACCACTGTTGTTGCTACCGCCATTCGTATTAGAGGAGGGACAAATTGGGATCTCGAGATTTCAAATCCCGGGGCAATCTTACCGGCTCAGTTTGTCTGCCACACCGGACATGCCTCACCAAGGTTCACTTGTCTTATCGAGGAATAAAGAAGAATAGGGGGACATCCGGAACTTCACAGGGGACAACGCGGGAATTGTTTTTTCTGATTTTGAACTGTTATGGAAATCCTTCACGTAGTCCGAAATTAACAAATACATGGGAGGGGCCGTCCCAAGGGATTTTGAGACTTCTGAGAAGTATGCGGACGCAGGGAAATCTAACGACCGGGGCAAAGGTTTCCTCGTAGTCGATTCCTTTTTTCTGTGTAAATCCTTTTGCCACTAATCGGGTTTTGTGACCTTGAATGGTGTTATCCGGATTTAGTTCTAATTTGAAAACCCACTTACAACCGATTGGTTTTCGGTTAGGTGGACAATCCACCAGCTCCCAAGTATCGGCTGCCATAATTGAGGCCATCTCCTCATTGATGGTTGCCTTCCGCCGGTTCATTTCTGGACAAGTCTTCGCCTCTCCATAAGTCTGAGGTTCATCTTGATGAGATAGTTTTGTTACCTTGTTATTAACCTGTTTCTCTTGCAATATTACATGACATGAATGGCGAACCAGTTGCTATTGGTGTGGTCGTCTCCTTCTCCTTTCTTTTGTCCACCACTTCCCTTTCCTTTGTCTCCTCCGTTGAAGATGGATCTGCTTTCCTAGTGAATTTGTTTCCTCCAAACCCTAGAGGTATTCAAAGACCTAATGGACGCCCCACTCGTCCACTCACTATCCCCCAAAACCTTTTCTCGCATAGAGCTCCTGTCATCATACTTTCCCTTTATATGAAGCCAGTTTCATTAAAGATGGGTACCCTAGAGGATTGGCCCATAACCTGCATCTGTGAATCCTCCATAGATCCTCAGAATGGACAGCTTGCAAGAAGCGTCTAGGCTAACCCCGACCCCTTTGTGTTTCAGTAAGAATAAATGCCACCCTGGCTGACAAAAACTCTGACCACCTTCACCCCTTTGAAGGCAAGACTCCCCTGAGTCGATAGCAAAAAAGAATCTATGAATTTGCTCCCCTGAGCAATAAGTTATGGAGGGTCAAAGTTGACCTTTTGTTTAGAAGCTCTCTAGGAGAGAGGGTCCTATCTACCAAATTATTCTAAGTCTTATCTCTCTTTAAAACTCTATCTACTGATGTACAACACCAATCATATTACACTGCCAGTGTACTCTTTTTTTGAATATTGTTCGACATGGCCTAAATGTCGACACTTGTCATATCCGGATTTGGTCCCCTAATCCCCGAAGATGTTGCGATGCAATGTAATTGTTCCACGTGTCATCTGATGTTGCGATGACCACAAATCGTTGAGATTCTCTTCCGCGATCTCGGCATTCTCCTCGACCGTCCGATTGAGTGCAAATTTCAATCGTAGCCGTCATAAATACTTGCGCGGTATTTGTTTCGTTTAAATAAACAAATGCGCAGTACTCATCTCTTATCCGTATTGTAATCCGTACTTTTACATAACTGAATCTATGTATCGCGTAAACAGGTGTCATTAAATGAATTATCCTACGTGTTAACATTTAAATAACTAACAAACCCTATAGCATGTAACTCTAGTCCTAGACTTAATGGATAAGTCTAACGGCTACCGGCGGCTTTATCGGACGGCAGGTACTAGGATCACATCTTGGATTCGACATCTCCTTTTTTAGTAAATAAACTCCCTATCCGGTAATCAACAAATCTATTTCCTGTAAACCTCTAAATAGCCTAGGTAGCCATGGCTCTAGCTTCCTTTTCAACTTCTCAGTGACTGCAACAAGTGTGGGAGTTGGAGAGAGAAGTTAGAGGCATACTGCCTTGGCTTCTTTCTGCATTTCATTTTATACTTATAGAATACTAAAAGAACCATCAATTTCTACACTCCGTTTATTTTCTAGTCAAACTTTAATTTATGAACACACTTCTCCTTGCAAAAAATTAGCTTAAGGGAAGGAACAGGTTTGGTCATCATATCTACTACCATCTCACTATCTGGTCGGTAATCTAAACTGATTATTTTTTATTCTTCTTTCTCTCTAACAAAGCTGAGTCTAATGTCCATGTGTTTGGCTTTAAAATGATGTTTAGGATTGGCAGAAATAGCGATTGCCGCCTGATTATCACTTAAAAAATTCAGCACACCACTCTTAAGGTAACCAAGCTCACCAAGCAAAGACTTGACCCACATCAATTCTTTTACAGCAGAGCAAGAGGCCATATACTCAGCCTCCATGGTGGACTGAGCAATAACCTTTTGCTGTTTGCTACTCCAATCCTTCTGAGTGGGAGCATTTAGACTTTTACTCAGCACTCCTACAGCTGCAGCTAAATCCGGCCGGGTACAATTCATAAAATAGATTAAGATTCCCACTACTTGCCTGTAAGGAATAGTCTGCATAAACTTCTATTTTTGAAGACTTAATTCCTCGTCTAAGACTATGACTCCTTCATCCTCACTCCCTTCACTTCCCTTCTTTAACTCCATTGGAGTTGTACAACTATTAGCTTTATCCATCTGAAATTTTTCCAACATGTTCCCTATTGCTTCTTTTTGAGTCAATCTTATAATCTTTCTTTCTCGGTCTCTTTCTACTTAAATTCCCAAAATATATTTTGCCTCCCCCATATCCTTCATTTCAAATCTCCCCTTAAGATCGGTTTTCAGTTAATTAATTTTTTCCATTGATTTACTTAAAACAAGCAAATCATCAATATAAATTGCAATAAACATAACACCATCCTTATCTTTAAAAACATAGATTGAGTGATCTGAGCTTATCCGGATATTTCCCAGATCAATAAGAAACTCATCAAGCGTTTTATTCTATTGTCGAGGCCCTTGTTTCAAACCATTAGGAGATTTAATCAGCCGACATACCTTACTCTCCTCTCCTTCCTCCACAAATCCTTCGGGTTGTCGCATGAAGATCTCCTCTTCCATTTCTCCATGCAAAAAGGTTGTCTTGATGTCCATCTGGTGCACCTCCATGTCTTCCGCTGCTGCCAGACCGAGAAGTATGCGGACGGAGGGAAATCTGACGATCGCGGCAAAGGTTTCCTCGTAGTCGATTCCTTCTTTATGTGTAAATTCTTTTGCCACTAATCAAGTTTTGTAACGCTCAATGGTGTTATCCGGATTCAGTTTTAATTTGAAAATCCACTTACAACCGATTTGTTTTCGGTTAGGTGAACAATCCACCAGCTCCCAAGTATCGGCTGCCATAATTGAGGCCATCTCGTCATTGATGGTTGTCTTCCACCGGTTCATTTCTGGACAAGTCATCGCCTCTCCATAAGTCTGAGGTTCATATTGATGAGATAGTTTTGTTACCTTGTTATTAACCTGATTCTCTTGCAATATTTTGCTACTTCTCCTTCCCCCCTAAAAATACGTGGCCGGAATAGATGGTTCTCCTAGGTTCTTTCGAACAATCTAGGCTTCTCCCCTATCTTTAGCTCGAACGGCATGAAGGGCCACTCATACAACCTGGACCGAACCCCAAATGTAGTCGTCTCCCGGTGTTTCGGTTCCATCACGATTTGGTGGAACGTTTCTTCATATCTAGCATGGAATAGATTGTGGCTCTAGCAAGAGAGTCGAAAATCTCTACCGGGGTGGGCATCGGGTATCGGTCAAGTACGGTTGCCGTGTTGAGCATGTGATAGTCTCTGCATATCCAAAAATCTAAAATTTTTCTGGACAAGTCCTTCTTGGGTGGGAGAACGGTTGGGGAAGCAAACCTATGGAGTCTTGTACTCTCCTACACCAATCCTGCTTCTACCAGGGTTTGTACCTTTTCCGTGATGAATTATTTTTCCTTGAAACTGAGTGGGAACTTTTTCTGCCAAACAGTTGCCGTCTCATCTATCAAGTCGATCTGAAAAGGGGTTCATTTGTAAACGCCAACGTCGGTGTCGACCATGAGAACACCGGTTTGTTCTCCTCTAACAATTTGGAGAGCCGGGCCTACTATTGAGGGTTATGCTTCTCCCCTAAGATTCAATCCATCTTCCTAGGTTCCACCGCCGCCCATGTTTACCGCCGTCGGCCCCAACGCGAGATGTCAAATTCCAACCCTACCTTTGGATCTACTTCTCCCCCTTCTTTTAGGAGTCTACAGCTGACAACTTTCGCAAAGTTATCCCCTTTTGAGCCTCCGCTCCCCCGCACTGAGCAAACTCTCAAATCGTATGTAATGCTTCAATGTGAAATTGTTGAGTAAATTTTTGAGTTCTTCCTTGCCTCTCTCCTCCCCTCAAGGTGTAATGTGGTCTGCATCGCTACCAATTTTGGAGCTTGAAGGTAGCTAGTCGGAGACTGAGGTGAATGAAGACTGGAAAATGCCAAAGAATGCTTTAAGACCCATGTAATAGCATTCAATTCCATACTTTGCCCGATTAAACTATACCTTTGGAGGTCTGAAATACCTGGTGCAGCCGTGGTTCCACGTTGGTATCCCATGGCTTGTTCATGTTCTTCAATTTTTGGTGTTGTCCAAAATGGCGCCGTGCTATCGAATATCATACCTGGAGCTCCTTTCCGATAAGCGTGGCTGTGAGGGAAAGAAACTAGTGTGGGAAGTGTTTTCCGTGGGGCCCCTGGTTTGTTGCAATGGATCAATTGTGACAGGTCAGTTGTGGTCACAGCGGTGGCCATTCACCCCTTTCCCTGAATTTGTTGGACTGTTATTTGGGGGTCGGGGACTTTTATGGCTAAGAGTTGCTTGAGAACTGAGAGCAAGACCATGTTTGTCCCAAAAGCTCTAACTCTATGCGCCTTAGATCCCATCTGTGTTGCGTCGAAAACTAATGGTGCCTCTAAAATCTGTGTAATCTGATTCCATTTCCTGGCCACATGTTTATTTTTGTCATCTGTTGGGTGAACATTTTCTTAGATGTACCCTACTGGCGTGTCTTGGAGCTTCGATATTTCGGTGATCAACTGAATCATTTGGAAGAAGGTTCTGCTTCATCTTTCTTGGTGTCCTTGTCCTTGTCATGCTAGGGAGTATCCTGACAAGGCCATCCGGCTATTACCAAATCTACCCTCCCCAGACTTTTAAAATGAGAGGTCATAATGTGGTCTACGTTCTGGGGAAGCTTTCGGCGAGTGTTAGAAAAGAAAGACACTGGTAGTTGTTGGGGGTATAGTTCGTGTTGAAATCAATAGATTTAGAGGGTATTTTCTAGGTCTGAATAGATTAAGTAAAAGCGGAAGCAGTCTGCCTCCACCTTCTCTCTCTAGCCCGTATAATTGTTGTAGTTATTGAAGATAAGAGAGAGTGGTGGAGTCATGGCTTCCTTAACTACACTGGCGGGAATGTAATGTGACATAAGTCACTCTTAACAAAAAGTTGAGTCCAGCAAGACTCGAACCTCCTACCGGTAGAGCGAGGCGTAACTGTCATCTCTAACCCGTATATCGTAGAAGTTCGTTAAAGTACATAGGGTTTGACTTCTATTTTAACATTCCTAAGGAACTTTAATCCGATTAACGAAATTAGAGATAAGAAGCATAGAGACTAGATTGTAATATAGTACGAACCAAAACCCGCACGAAGCAAATGTACCGGACATTTGTTTTAAACGGCTAACATTAAAAGCCGGTTTAGATCCAACGGCACGCATCATTGCCGAGATCCTTGAATCGCCGCTTTGGCGGTTTTCGAGCGTGACATGACCTAGCGTCACGTGGCACGATAGAATTGGAAAGCAAGAATTTCCCGAGAGCATGAGAACAAGTCAAGAGGAGACAGACGACCACTCCATGGCCTTGTCGTACACAGGCCGTACAGAAAGGACATCTGCCATGGTACCTTTCTGTACTTTACAGTTCATTGAATGGTTTGTACATCAGTAGATAGGGGTTGTGAGAGGTGTTTAGGACTTAGAGGATTGAGTAGGTAGCTGCATCTCTCCTAATGAGTTTGTATAAATATTGGCATCTTTGCCACTTGATAATTAATCGCCTAGTTGGGCGTTCTCAGTTATCTCTTTTATTGCGACTCACGGGAGTCCAGACTGCACAATGCAGTCAGATTGCTTGTTTGCCTACTTGTATTTGTGATCCTAGTTGAAGAAGGGTTAGCCAAAAACTATCTAGAGGCTTCATAAATTCTGTAGTCTAATGGGGGAAACATAATTGCAGTTGGTGGGCTGGCTAACAGCCCGAACTTTTGCTGCTATTTCTAGGGCCGCATAGTCCTCCACATGGTATCTTGCTTTAAAGACTGTTTTGAAATCGAAACTAATTCGAGAAAAGAGAGAATAGATTCGGAGTATTGACTGGGGAAACATCAATGACACCATTTGTCTATTAAATTCTTTATCGCCGGTTGGGACATTAGAGGGTTCTGACTGAAAGTACTTCGTGTTTTTTGGCATAATTGCTGCAAATGTTTGGTTCACCTCCCGCTGGAATGTGGCCATTTGTGATAAATTATTCTAGTATTCCGCTTCCCACCGCTTGGAAATGGGGAATTGCTAGATTCTATCTGTTGTTTTGGAAAAGTTAGTTTCGTGTGTTCGCGACGTTTTATGCGTACGTGAGGTTTCGTGCGTACTCGCCACGATTTGTAATGCGTGATTACTCACTAAAGTTAATGTGGAGGTTTGAATGGGTTTGCGGATTGGGGGGGGGGTAAATGTACAAAGAAAATTAAATGGACATGAAGGACTAATACAGTGGCGCGGAATGCGTAATGGAAATGGATGGCGGATCGCGAAGCGATCTGATTTGAAATATTCGAAGTGTGTGAAATTGTACGCATGGCGTACAAAACATAATGTGACAAGCGCATTTATTGCTGAAATTTTGTGGTCTCCATTGACCAACGGAATGAGCAGCCTATGTAAAGCCTCTAGGATAATATTTGCCCCTTCCACTTTCCCACAGAATAAGTGCCGCCCAGGCACACAAATATTTTGACCACCCTCACCCTTGTGAGGAAAAGACTCCCTTGAGTGAAACGCAAAAAAAAATCACGAAATTTGCTCCCCTGAGCAGTAAGTTATTGTTGGTCAAAGATGGCCTTTGTAGTTACAAGCTCTCTTAGAGAGAGGTACCTAAATTTCACTAAGTCTTGATCTGCCTACTCACGACTACCTACTACTAAACCATAGTCTAATAGGAACACTATGTAGTACAAGAAGGTACAAATGACAATGTACTTATTATACGTCCATTGTACAACATGGTCTACAAGGTGACACCTCTCAAATCGAGGCCATGGTTCCTCCTCCCATCTTCTCAGGTATCAAATAATGTGGCGCCACGTGGCACCGCGTGATGCAATCTCCGAATGCCGCCAAAACCTCAGTTTGAGTGGAGCTACAATGCAGGCCGTCAGATCAAAACATATTTTACACGGTTCAGATTCGCGTACGTGCATGAATTGTTCCTTTTCGTTAAGTTGGTGTTAATTAGCCGTCGCGGTAATGTTTATACACCTTTGAAATCCGTCACGTGTATCGTTTCGGTAACGCTTTCATGGAAAAGGCTAACGTCTACATAGTGAACCACAAACCCAGGTTCAAATGTGGACGTTTGCAACATTTTGGTAAAATATCCTCAACTTCAAATTCTGCCACTTTCTAAATATGGCGGCAACCATGGCGTGCCTTTGATCCGCACTCTCTCTCTTTACAGTAAAACTAAAATAGAAAAGTGAACTATTTAATTACCTTTTTTCAACAAAATGACACGATTGCGGTACATATATCGTTTCGGCTGTATGATATTATTTCGGCAAGTGGACTTGAATTTGCTTCGCGACATTTGTGGGATATTTGACGACACCCGCAGATTTCACTTGGATATTTGTGACCACGCTGTTGATATTAACTAAAGGTTTTAATAGTATTTTCTAGGCCTAAATAGATAGAATATAGTGACAAGCGCAGGCAGTCTGCCTCCACCTTCTCCCTCCATCCCCCATACTTGATGTAGTCACTGAAGGAGAGAGAGAGAATAGTATAGCCATGACTGCCTAAGCTTCACCAATGCAAGACAGAAGAGTGACCTAGGTCACTCTCAACAAAAGGGTTCAGTCCAGCAAGACTCGAACCTCCGACCGGTAGAGCATGGCGTAGCCGTCCGCTCTAACCGGTCTATCGTAGTAGTTCGCTAGGGTATATAGGGTTTGACATATATTTAAACAATGTTACGGTAGTAATTCCGAATAACGGAAATGTAAACATAGATACATGAAACAAGTTAAATACAATGCGGATAGGATTTCGCACGAAACAAATTAGTAAGACGTTTATTTTAACGGTTGAGATGAGATACTAAATTCTATGTGACGGCGCACATCATCACCGAGATCCCAGCATGGTCACTTTGGCATTTTGTGACGTGGCATGACCTGGCGCCTCATGGAGAGATAACAATCGGTCGCGAGAACTCCGAGGGGCGTACTGACGACAAAAAATGTGGACACGCGTCTGCTTAATGGCCTTCTCGTACAAAAGCCGTACAAAAAGTACATTGGCAGTAGTACTTTCTGGTACTGTATAGTGTTCTGATTCGTTCATAGAGTCAGTAGACAGGGGTTGTGAGAGGGAACTATGACTTAGGAAAAATCAAGTAGATGGTCCTCTCTCTCTTTGAGAGTTTGTATAAATTGGTATCTTTGCCACACTATAACTTATCACTTGGTTGGGCGTTTTCAGAGATTCATTTTTCAACAGACTCAGAGGAGTCCACGGTGCACAAAGGTGCAGCCAAATTGTCAGCTTGTTTCCTTGGGCACCAGTGGTTGCCATTAAAAGTGGTTTAGTTAACAACTATATAGAGGCTTCCTGAATTATGTAGTCCTATGGAGAACACAAAATTGCAGGTTATGGGCCCACCCTTTAGGGTGCCCATCTTCAATGGATCAAGGTTTATCTATTGGGAAGCCATGATGACAGAGGCTTTGTGTAAAAAACGATACTGGGGTATTGTTAGTGGACAGGTGAAACATCCACCTCAGGGAACACCACCTTGATTTGGTGGAATAAGGATTTCTGTAGAAACATTTGTTGCAGCAGAGGAGGCAGATGATGGGAACAGCAGTGTGTCCAAAAAAGGGAAAGAAAAGGAGATACCTTGTACTCCTATTGCTCCTATTCCCATGACACCCGGAGCGGCGATCGTGAAGACCGTAGAGACTAACAATCAAATGTTGGAAGACACCAATATGGCTACCAAGAACTTCATTCTGAGACACCTCACACAAGCTTTGGCAACTCCCCACCTTCACGTTTACAAGGCCGAGGAGTTGTGGGTGACTGTAATAAAGATCTTTAGAGCCGGTATAATTCAGGAGCTCTAGTTGGGAGAGCAAAAGTTGGGAAATTATACTTAGAAATGGGGAAAGATGTTAGACTACCATATTGATCTTTCTTGTTTGTATATGGATATGGAAAGAGCCGGATGGACAGGTATAATGAAGATGAAAATTAGCACACTTATCATGAAGTTATTTGACGAGTATGAGAATATAGTGTACCAAGTACAGGAAATGACTGATAGTTCATGGAAGTGGAATAAAGTGGTCCGCATGATACTTGTGCAGGAGAATACGATTGAGAGCAGGAGAGGAGGAAAGAGTGTTCAAGCTCTAGCTGCCGGAGGGGACAGGTGGAGACCAGATCCGAAAAAGCCATACAAAGGAGAAAGAGTTCAGTCTGGAGGACCAAGGCCGGGCAGACCAGTGGACCCTCGAGAGGAAAGAAAAAGGCCCTTGTGACACAGGTACATGAGGGGGAATCCGAGGACAAGGACGATGAACTCCTATTGGATGAGGAGTTGGAAGCAAAAAACGAGGTCGAAATTCCACGAAAGTTGAAATGTGCTTTCGGTGGATTGAAAGGTGAAGCAGACTGGATTGTAGACTCAGGTGCATCCATGCACAAGTGTAAAGATAAACAACTGTTCACTAAGATAAGAAAGATTCCCACCGTAGAGATAGAGTACGGGGATGGGAGGATATTCACAACTACTCTTATAAGATCGGTAGATCTAAAAGTGTTAGTAGAAGGAAAGACATCCATAGTTACATTCTCCGATGTATTGTCTATTTCGGAGCTGAACAAAAACCTCATCTCTACGTCTGTATTAGATGATAAGGGTTTTGATACTAGCACTAGGAAAGGAGTCTTTACCACTAGTTTTGAGAAGGAAGTTTATTTTATTGCTGAAAAAGGTAGCGAAGGGATGTTTAGGCTGATTTTAACCAATGAAAAGAAGAAACTTTATTATGCTGGTGTTCATGGTATAATGTTGTGGCATAAGAGGCTTGGGCATGTAAATCTAGATAAGTTAAGAGAGATGAAAAAGATGGGAATAGTGGAAGGAATTCAATTTGGTGAGAGTGAGAATCTAAGTGATTGTAGTGGATGTGCTCAAGGTAAAGCACACAGGTTACCCTTCCCAAAAACTGCCACATTTATAGGAGAAAAGATTCTAGATTTAGTACACACAGATATTTGGGGGCCAGCCAAAGTGCCATCACCTGGGGGGAAGAGATTTATGATGACTGTCACCGATGATTGGTCTCGGTATTCCAATGTGTATTTTTTGAAAAATAGGTCAGAAGCGCAGGAATGTTTTAAACAATATAAAGCATGGAGTGAAAAACTTCATGAAACCTCAATCAAGAGAGTAAGGAGTGACAATGGTGGAGAGTATACCTCAAACTAGTTTGAGGCTAGTTTGAGGATTTTGTGAGAGAAGATGGAGTGCAACACCAAAAGACAGTTCCTGAAAATCATGAGCAGAATGGTGTAGTTGAAATAATAAATAGAACACTTAGTGATAGTGCTAGGAGTATGTTGTCAGATAAAAAGATAGGAAAGAAATTTTGGGCCTAAGCAATGAACTGTGCAAATTATCTCGAGAATAGAGTTCTTACTTCAGCTCTAAATGGCCAAACACCCTATGAGAAATGGACAGGCCGAAAATCAGATATTTCACACTTAAAGGTTTTCGGAAGTCAAGTGTTCAGTTTAGACACAGATCGATCAAACTGGAAGTTAGACCCAAAAGGAAAACCATGATATCTACTAGGATATGATGAAGATGTAAAAGGGTATAGAGTTTATGATCTCAAAAGAGAGGATATTATCCTAGTGAAGCATCTAGTGGTTATGGATGAAGGAAAATCTATAGATCCCTTTAAGCATAGAGTCATAATCAGATTTGAGTCAAAAATTTTTGATGACTTTGAGCTTCCTACCTATCTATGATTTCAAGAAGATGATGATCTTGCAGGTACTGATCAGATTGAGAAGGACCCAAATGTGGAACCCCTGGTATTTACTCCAATCGAATTGGAAGACGTGGTGGAAATCGACCTGGAGGCAAGAGATTGGGGAGAAGTAGAAATTGTTCGGAAGAATTCCAGAGAGCCATCTATTCCGGCAACCGAGTTTGAGGGAGGAAGAAGAAGCAGCAAAAGACTGCAAGAGAGGCAAGTCAACAATAAGGTAACAAAATTGTCTCACCCCGATAAACCTCAAACTTACAATGAGGCAATGACTTGTCCTGAGAGAAACCGGTGGAAGACAGCCATTAATGAGGAGATGGCCTCAATTATGGCTGTCAATACATGGGAACTGATGGATTGTCCTCTGGACAGGAAGCCAATTGGGTGTAAGTGGGTATTTAAGTTGAAACTCAACCCGGATAACACCATTGAACGCTACAAGGCTTTGTTAGTGGCGAAGGGATTTACCCAGAAAGAGGGAATTGACTACGAGAAGACTTTTGCTCGGGTCGTCAAGTTTCCTTCAGTTCGGATACATCTCAGTATGGCGGCAGAAGACATGGAAGTGCATCAGATGGAGATCAAGACGGCCTTCCTACATGGAGAGTTGGAAGAGGAAATTTTTATGCGACAGCCCGAAGGATTTGTGGAGCAAGGGGAGGAAAGCAGGGTATGCCGATTGATCAAAACTTTATATGGGCTGAAACAGGCGCCTTGGCAATGGAACAAGAAGCTCGATGAGTTTCTTAAAGGTTTGGGATATATTCGGATCAGCTCAGATCACTCAATACATTTGTTTGAGGATGAGGAAGGAATTATTTTATGGCAATTTATGTTGATGATTTGCTTGTTTTAAGTAAATCTATGGATAAAATAAATAAGTTGAGAAATGATCTAAAAGGAAGATTTGAGATGAAGGATATGGAAGAAGCAAGGTTTATTTTGGGAATTCAAGTAGAGAGAGATAGAGATAAGAAAATAATAAGATTAACTCAAAAGGAGGCCAATGGAAATATGTTAGAAAAATTCCAAATGAACAAGGCTAATAGTTGTACCACTCCTATGGAATTAAAGAAGGGAAGTGAGGGGAGTGTGGAAGATGGAGTTATAATCTTAGATGATGAGGTAGGCCCGGAAGAGAAAAAAATTATACAGACCATCGCTTATAGACAAGTAGTGGGCAGCCTAATATATTTTATGAATTGTACCCGTCCAGACATAGCCGCAGTTGTAGGAGTATAAAGTAAAAGTTTGAATGCTCCCACTTAGAAAGATTGGGAGGCAGCTAAGAGAGTCCTTAGATATCTCATAGGAACTAGGCATTTATGGTTGCATTTGGGTGAGAACATTACTAACATCGTCCGGACATAGCCGCAGCTGTTGGAGTCTTAAGTAGAAGTCTGAATGCTCCCACTTAGAAAGATCAAGAGGCAGCTAAGAGAGTCTTTACATATCTCATAGGAACTAGGCATTTATGGTTGCATTTGGGTGAGAACAATACTGACATCACCACTTGGAGTGATGCCAGCTATGGGAATGCTCCTATGAGGAAATGCACTTCTGGATATGTATTGTATGTGGGTGATGGAGCTTGCTGCTGGAGCAGCAAGCAGCAAAAGGTCATTGCCCATTCCACCATGGAGGCTGGGTACATAGCTTCTTGCTCTGCTGTAAAAGAACTAATGTGGGTCAAGTCTTTGCTTGGTGAGCTTGGTCATCTTCAGAGTGGTGTCCAAAAAGTTTTTTAAGATAATCAGGCTGCAATTGCCATTTCTGCCAATCCTAAAGATCACTTTAAAGCCAAACACATGGACATTAGACTTAGCTTTGCTAGAGAGAAAGTACAAAACAATATAATCTGTTTGGAGTATAAACCAGATAGTGAAATGGTAACAAATATGATGACCAAACCTGTGCCTTCTCCTAAACTAATTTTCTGCCGAGAGAAGTGTGGTCATAAAATAAAGAGTGACTAGAAAATAAGGGAAGTGTAGAAATTAAAGGCTATTTTAGTATTTTCTAGGTTGTGTAAAATGCAGAAATGAAGCACAGGCATTCTGCCTCTAACTCCTCTCTCCAACTCCCACACTTGTCGCAGTCATTAAAAGTTGAAGAGGGAGATAGAGCCATGGCCGCCTATGCTGTCCAGATGGGGACAGTTGAACCTGGTACTGACTGTCCGTCAAAGTTGTCAGTAGCCAGTAACCTTAGCCATCTAGACTAGAATCAAGGTTAGACGATATAGGGTTTGATATATAGATAAATTTGTACACGTAGGTTTTTCATTTAACGGGATATTTGGATATATAAACAATTTGTAAAGTACGGCGTACAGAATATCCGAAACGAAAATCGCGCAATTTGTTTCGAAGGCGCAACAAATATCGCGCAAGTATTTATGACGGCTAAGATTGAAATCCGTTTTAATCAGACGGCCGCGAAGCATGCCGAGATTGTGGAATAGTTTTTCGGAGGTTTGCAATCAACGACACATCGAATGACACGTGGCACAAGCATATTGGAATACGGCATCTCCAGGGATTTTGGGATCGAATCCAAAAATGACATGTGTCGACATATTGGCCATGTCGTACAATGGCCGTACAGAAAGTACACCGGCACCTGTACCTTTCTGTACGATACAGTATTAGTAATGGTGCCGTACTTCAGTAGATTGAGTTTTAGAGAGAGATAGGACTTAGAAAAATTTTATAGATAGGACCCTCTCTCCCAAAAGAGCTTCTGTACAAAAGGTCAACTTTGACCCTTCATAACTTACTGCTCAGAGGAGCAAATTCAGAGATTATTTTTGTTATCCACTCAAGGGAGTTTTACCTTCACAGATGTAAAGGTAGTCAGAGTTCTTATTTGCCAGGGTGGCAGTTATTCGTGCTGTAAGACAAAGAAATTAGGGTTATCTTAGAGGCTTCGTGTGAGCTGCCTACTCTGAGGTCCTATGGAGGTCTCAGAGTTGCACTGTATCTTCCTCAGCTGAGTAAAAATCTTGTCTCTACATCTATGTGAGATGATAAAGAATTTAATACCTTCACTAGAAAGGGAGTCTTTACAGCTAAGTATGGGGATAAAGTTTACTTCACTACAGATAAGGGTAGCAAAGGAATGTTTAGGTTTAACGTGAGTAATGAAAAGAAAAATGGTTATTATGTTGGTGTCCCAAAGTTGGTGATTAGGCATAAGCGGTTGGGGCATGTGCATTTTGGTAGGTTGAGGGAAATTCAGAAGCTGGGTGTAGTGGAAGGCATTCAGTTCAATGACAATGAAATGGTGGATGATTCTAGTGGCTGTGCCTAAGGAAAGACTCACAAGCTTATTTTGCCTAAAGACACCACATATAGAGGGGAGAAGGTACTTGATTTAATCCACACAGATATTTGGGGACTGGCAAGGGTTCCCTTAGTTGGAGGGGAGAGGTATATGTTGACAATTACTGATGACTGGTCTAGATATTCTAGAGTCTAATTCTTAAAAACCAAGTCTGAAACACCAACTTACTTCAAAGAATATAAAGCCTTGAGTGAGAAGTTGTATGGAACCCCCATTAAGAGCATAAGGAGTGATAATAGGGGAGAATATACCTCTAACCCACTTTGAGTAATACCTGAGAGATGAGGGAGTTCAGCACCAAAAACCTGTACCACATAATCTAAAACAAAATGGGGTAGCTGAGAGGTTAAACAGAACACTAGGAGATAGTGTACGCAATATGTTGGCTGATAAGAAAATAGGAAAGGGATTTTGGGCAGAAGCCATGAACTGTGCCAACTACATTAAGAATAGAGTCCTAACCTCAGCAGTCAAAGGGAGTGACACCTTATGAGAGATGGGTTGGAAGGAACTTGGATATCTCTCACCTTAAAGTATTTGGTAGCCAAGTTTACATTCTAGATACGGATAGGAAAAACTAGAAACTTGATGCTAAGGGAAAACCCGAATATCTTGTGGGGTATGATGAGGATGTCAAGGGATATAGAGTGTAAGACTTAGCAAAGCAAGATATCATCCTGATCAAACACCTAGTTGTCATTGATGAAAAAAAGTCAATTGATCCCTTCAAATATACCAAAAAGATAAGAATCAAGTTTGAGTCTGAAAGTGAGGAAAACTTTGTTTTCTCGAATGGGACATGAGTTAGATTGTGATTACAGATTCAGTGGAGATCTAAAAAACAGGAGAGCTACCGCATACCTCACATATTCCTATGGACTTCGAAGATACAGAAGTGGAGGAACTGGACCCGACTTCCATGGATAGGGAAGACGATGAGACAATAAGAAGAAACCCAACACATCCCTCTATTCCAGCTTCAGTGTTTGAGGGAGGAAGAAAGAGCATCAATAGGATACAAGAGAAACAAGCTGCTCGTAAGGTAACTAAGCTGTCTCATCCTGATGAGCCCCAGACATACTTGGAGGCAGTGAACAACTCAGTAAAAGAGAGATGGACTGGAGACATAAATGGTGAGATGGCTTCCATCATGGAAGCAAATACTTGGGAGTTAGCAGATTGTCCTCCAGACAGAAAACATATTGGCTGTAAATGGGTATTCTAACTAAAACTGAACCCAGATAATGCCATTGAAATATATCAGGCTCGTTAGGTAGCAAATACGTTCACCCAAAAGGAGGGGGTTGACTATGAGGAGACGTTTGCTCCAGTTGTTCGGTTCCCATCAGTAAGGATTCCCCTCAGTGTAGCAGCAACGGAAAACATGGAAATACATCAGATGGACATTAAGGCCGCCTTCCTCAATGGTGAGTTAGAGGAAGAAATCTTCATGATGCACCGAAGGGGTTTGTGGAGAATGGGGTAGAGAGCAAAGTGTGCAGGCTCATTAAGTCCTTATATGGACTTAAGCAGGCTCCTCGAAAATGGAATAAGAAACTAGATGAGTTTCTTACTGGTGTAGGATATATCCGAATCAGATTTGAACATTCTATCTATATGTTTGAAGATGAGGATGGTGTGATCTTTATTGCAATTTATGTGGATGATTTGTTGGTGTTAAGTAAGTTTTCGGAAAAGATCAATAAGTTGAAGAAAGATCTTAGAAGCACATTTGATATGAAGGATTTAGGGGAGGCAAGATATATTTTGGGAATTCAAATGGAAAGAGATAAGGGGTAAAGGATCATTAGACTCGCTCAAAAAAAAGTAATAGGAAATATGTTTGAGAAATTCCAGATGGAGAAAGCAAACAGTTTTACCACTCCCATAGTCTTGGAGAAAGTAAGTAATGGGAGTGTAGAAGGAGTGATAACCTTAGATGATGAGATGAGTCCAGAGGAGAGAGAGTTTACGAAGTCCATCCTTTACAGAAAGGTTAGAGGAAGTCTATTATACTTTATCAATTATACCAGGCCGAGTATAGCGGCAACAGTTGGAGTACTCAGTAGGAGTCTTAATGATCTTAGAAAGAGAGACTGGGAGGCAGCCAAGAGAGTCATGAGATATGTTGTAGGAACCAGAGAGTTATGGTTACATTTGGGAGGGGAGCACAGTGATATCACTACTTAGAGTGATGCTAGTTATAGAAATGCACCCATGAGAAGATGCACTTCTAGGTATGTGTTGTATATGCGGGAAGGTGCTTGCTGTTGGAGCTGTAAGCAACAAAAAGGTGGTTTCTCAGTCTACTATGGAGGCTGAGTATATGGCCTCTTGTTTTGTTGTGAAAGAGTTGATGTGGGTGATTCCTTAATGCAAGAATTGGGGTATATGAAGGAGGGAGTGCATGAAGTCTTTTGTGATAATCAAGCTGCAATTGCAATTCGAGCCAATACAAAATATTATTTCAAAGCTAAACATATGGACATAAGATTGAGCTACGTAAGAGAAAAAGTTGAAAACAAAATTTTGAATCTTGTGTATAGACCTGATTAAGAAATGGTTGCTGACATGATAACCAAACCTGTAACCTCTCCCAAATTAAAGTATTGTAGGGAAAAATGTGGGTTGAAAGAAAAATTAAAACTAGACTAGAAAATAAATGAAGTTTTGAAATTAACTAAAGGTTTTAATAGGATTTTTAGGTCTAAATAGATGGAAAAGAGTGAGAAGCGCAGGCTGTCTGCCTCCTTCTTCTCTCTCAATCCCCTATACTTGTTTTAGTCACTGAAGGAGAGAGAGAGAATAGTGGAGCCATGGCTGCCTCAGCTTTAACATTGCAAGACTGAAGAGTGACCTAAGTCACTCTCAACAAAAGGGTTGAGTCCGGTAAGACTCGAACATCCGACCAGTAGAGAATTGTGTACGCGTTCGCTCTAACTGGTCTGTCGTAGTAGTTCGCTAGGGTATATAGGGTTTGACATATATTTAAACAATGTTACGGTAGTAATTTTGATTAACGGAAATGTAAACATAGATACATAGAACAAGTTAAATACAGTGCGGATAGGATTCCGCACGAAACAAATTAGTAAGACGTTTATTTTAACGGTTGAGATGAGATAAAAAATTCTATCTGACAGCGCACATCATCCCCGAGATCTCAGAATGGTCACTTTGGCATTTTGTGACATGGCATGACCTGGCGCCACGTGGAGAGATAACATTCGGTCGCGAGAATTCTAAGGAGCGTACGGACGATTGAAAAGTGGACACGCGTCTGTTTAATGGCCTTGTCGTACAGAAGCTGTACAGAAAGTACATCGGCAGTAGTACTTTCTCGTACTCTACACTGTTCTGATAGGTTTGTACTTTCACTAGATAGGGGTTGTGAGAGGGAACTAGGACTTAGGAAAAATCAAGTAGATGGTCCTCTCTCTCTTTGAGAGTTTGTATAAATTGGCATCTTTGCCACCCTATAATTTATCGCCTGGTTAGGCGTTTTCATAGATTCTTTTTTCAACGGACTCAGGTGAGTCCAAGCTGCACAGGGGTGCAGTCAGATTGTCAGCTTGTTTGCTAGGGCAGCAGTGGTTGTCAATGAAAGTGGGTTAGTTAACAAATATCTCGAGGCCTCCTGAATTATGTAGTCCAATGGAGGACACAGAATTGCACATGCGGCGCGACATGAAGGGTCCCGAATAAAAGCGACGGAAGATGGATATAGGTCGCTGTTATTTTTCAAGTAGTGGGGACGCGAAATCGTGTCAAATCAGAAGATGTATATTTTGGACGTCTTTGATTCTTTGACGAAAATCAAGGAGTTTCGTTGAGTGACTCAGCATGACTTAGCATACGTTTTTAAGAGATTGTGTCTACGTGTAAATATTTGAAACAACATTGCTTTGTCTTATTTTTATTAATAAATTAGTGTTGGTTATGACGTTTATATTTACGTGGTCAGTTAGGGTTTTGATTGTTTAATTTGTATGTGTAAAGTATTGTACTTGTAGACAAGTGTACGCTTATAATTGCTTGACTCTCAGGTGTACGCTTACGATCAGTTTACTCCTACTTGAAGGTTATTATGCGTAAATAGGATTGAGTGACAGTTAAGTAAATTACGTTGGTTATTTTGACACTTAGTGATTCCTTGACAGCTCACAAGTGTATATATAGGAATGAGCTCTCAAGTGTATATATAGGAATGAGCTCTGTTAAAAATTAATCATCAATGCTTAGCGTCAAAAGTAAGGACCAAAGATGTAGTAATATAGGGTTGTCAATTAGGTCATGCGTTTAAATGATACATTTATTCTCTGAATATACTTTTGTTTATATGTGATGCATTCATTAATTATTATTTATGTATGTTATTTTTATGTTTGTTTGTCATGCATTGTGCATGTATTTGTCTTGTTGTTTAATGCATCAATGTATGCATTTGTCCAAAAGTGGCCCTAGGTTTTCCGCATATTCGAAAACCTATTGTGTGTTGGGTCTGTGTGAAATGGTCACATATTTGCAGATTTATTGTGTGTATAATTTGTGAGGAACCAGCGGAAGTATGTGGACCTATGGTGTGTCTGGCCTGTGTCTTTTTGGGAGACCTTTGGTGTGTCTGATGGAGATTTTCTGGTAATGCATATAGGAATGCATTCAGTTATTTGGAGGGCATTTATTTCAAATGATAGTTCATTGGCCTAGCTTTCCTTAGCTTTCTGGGTGATAGTTTTGGTGGCTTCTTTGGTCTATTTTAGACCAAAGAACAACAGTGTCAGCGATATTGACTGAACTAGCAAATGGGTGATAGTTTTGGTGGCTTCTTTGGTCTATTTTAGACCAAAGAACAACAGTGTCAGCGATATTGACTGAACTAGCAAATAGCTGTGAAAGGGTTGAGGTGGCATACACAGGGTAGCATCCACAGTGGGACAGTACTACTTCCCTTATTCCACAATGCTAAGGGAACCACAACCTTAGTCCCCTCAGGATCCTGAAGGTCCTGAACATTGAACTGTTGTTTCCAAATACTCATCCCCATATTAAACTGTGTCCACGTAGCCATCCCCAACAGAATTTCAAAATGTTTACCTTCCACCATCAAAAAGAAGAGTTGGATTCGGATTTGTTGGCCTGCATCATCAGAGAATTCAATTACCATGGCCTTAATAATCTCGTAGATAGGTTGGCTTCCACTGCTAACTGTGCTCAGGCAATTGTTGCTCGGACAAATTTTAGGCCAAAGTTCCTCGGGCATCTGTTATAAAGGTGAGGTGGTGATTAGGTTAGGTAGTGCCTTGATATTAACCACGACATCCTGATAGCCTCCGTATATGTTAAGTTTAAAATTTTTGGTTCGATTGAGAATGAGGGCCATCGATAATGTTTTGTAATCCCTATCTAATATAAGAGGTTTGAGTTCCGAGGATAGAAAGAATGTTTTCCGACGGATTTGCTAAAACCACTCTCTCTCTTCTCATATGGATTTCATTTCCTAAGGCCTGAATAACGATATCTTCGGGCAGATTATGGGATTAAGCCAGAGTTTTCACGTGAGTGAGAGCGTAGGGGATAAGGTGCCTGACTAACATTACCGTTGGTTTGGAGGACGGAGGTTGAGCCCAGGCGGTGGAATTTGTTCCTCCAGTTTCCCTTGCTCCTCCCCTCCTATTTCCTCACTCTTGTTATCGAAATTTGCTGTCGGAGGTGTATCGAGAGGGTTGTCATCCGGTCGTTCAACCAAGTATCTCTCAAACCACACTTGTTCGCTTAACTTTCTTAGGGCCTCCTTTTCCAACTATTATAGTTTATCCGCCTGGAATGTTCAAAACCTGATGGTAGTTTCTTTTAAGAGGGTGGAGGCGGTTGTGCTGTTATTATGCCGAGACCAAGATCACTATTCAGAAGTACTACTCGAGGATTAAAGGATAACAGTCCAATCACTTTCCTTTTGTGGTCTTTCTGGTCCATTTTCTGTTTATCTTTCCTTTGCTCCGAGGTGAAATTACGTAGCTGTCGACGATTGTCACCCCTCCCATATTCCAGGCTTCGGAAACAAAGGAGCGTGCGTGGTGAGCCTTTAGAGGTTCCATATCCCACCCCATATTAAAATCCTCATCCCCACTCGCCGTGGTTTCTTGTTCAAGCTCCACTAGCTTTTGTAATAACTCATGTTTCTTCCGTTGGAGTTTCAGAGTTGCAGTCAGAGCAGGGGTCCGGGAGGAGAATTCTGTTGAAATTACTAAATTTATAGAGTATTTTCTAGGTCTAAATATGTCAGTATAAAAAGGAAACGAAAAGGACAAACAACCTGTCTCCACCTCCTCTCTCTAGCCACCATACTTGTTGTAGTCACTGAAGGATAGAGAGGGTGGTTGAGCCATGGCTGCCTTAGTTCAACAGGTAGGACTAAAGAGTGACTTATGTCACTCTCAACAAAAGGTTGAGTCCTACAGGACTCGAACCACCGACCGGTAGAGTACGGCATGGCCATTAGCTCTAACCGGTCTGTCGTAGAAGTCCGTTAAGATACATAGGGTTTGAAACTTATTTAAACTCGCACATGGTCTTGTAACTGATTAAGTGAAATGTAAACAAAGAAACATAGAAGTAGTTAAATTTTCAATTCGGACATTATTTCGCACAAAACAAATGAATAGGACATTTGTATCGACGGCCGACATTTAATGTCTGATTTAATCCGATAGCATACATTACTGCCGAGATCGCGGAATGGTCACTTTGGCGTTTATGGACGTGGCATGACCTAGCGCCACGTGGAAGGATAACATTTGGTCGCAGGAATTCCGAAGAACATACATACGAGTGGAAGGGTGACACGCGTCCACTCAGTGGCTTTGTCGTACACAGGCCGTACAGAAAGGACATCGGCCGTAGTACATTTATGTACTTCACAGTTGTGTGATTGGTTTGTACTTCAGTAGATAGGACTTAGGAAAATCTGGTAGGTAGTCACCTCTCTCTAAGAGAGCTTTGTATAAGATTGACATTTTTGTCGGCTCATAACTTATCGGCTGGTTGGCCGTTTTCAGTGATTCTTTTTGCTACAAACTCAGGGGAGTCTAGGCTGCACAGGGGTGCAATCAGACTGTCATTTTGGCTTCTTGGGCTTCATTGGTTGTGGCTTGAAGTGGGTTAATTAAAAACTATCTAGAGGCTTCCTGAATTCTGTAGTCCAATGGAGGACACAAAATTGCAAGTTATGGGCCCACCCTTTACGGTGCCCAACTTCAACGGGTCTGTGTTCATCTATTGGGAAGCTATGATGATGGGGGATTTGTGCGAAAAACGATACTGGGGTATCGTCAGTGGACACGTGAAACGTCCACCTTCCAAAACTCCACGAGAAATTTGGAGGAGTAAGGTTTTTTGCAGCATCGACTGCTTCAGCGGAGGAGGCAGATGATGGGGACAACAGTGTGTCCGAAAAGGGGAATGGGAAGGAGACACCCCTCACTCTTATTGCCACAGCACCGGGAGCGACAACCATGAAGTCCATGGAGAACGATACTCAAATGTGGGAAGACGTAAACATTGCTGCCAAGAACTGCAGTCTAAAGCACCTCACTCAAGCTTTGGCCACCCCTCACCTTCATATCTACAAGGCCGAGGAGTTGTGGGTGAGTTTGGTGGAGATCTATAGAGCTGGTAGTATTCAGGAGCTCTAGTTGGCTGAGCAAAAGCTAGTGAGTTACACGTACAAAGGAGGAAAGATGATAGATTATTGTAATGATCTATCTTGTTTGTATAGGGAGATGGTAACTGTCGGGTGGAAAGGTACAATGAAGATGAAAGTTAACAGTCTCATCATGAAGTTACCAGACGAGTACGAGAGCATAGTGTACCGAGTACAAGAAATGGCCGATAGTTCATGGAAGTGGAATACAGTGGTTTTCGGATGATACTTGTGAAGGAAAACACCATGCAGATTAGGAGAGGAGGAAAGAGCATTCAAGCTCTAGCTGCAGAAGGGGACCAATGGGGGAACTTGTTGTTCTACAACCTCCGTTGCAGGAGGGGAACCAACATTAGTAGTAGAAGTAGACATGGAAAACAACAAAAGCTATCAAACACCTACTCAACAGCCAACTTTCATCTTACACAAAATATGACTCAGAAAGATAATATGCCTTTAATTTGCCAGAGTGATACACAATACAGTAAACTAACAATTCCTAAAATTGGAGCCCAAATGACTTAGTAAACCATAAGATATGATGTCTGGAAGTTTCCTAAAAACTGCCCTTAGAAAATCATATTCCCAAAACCGGATACTACAAAATTGGCTAAGTCCTAAGTTATATACTCAGAGTGTGTATCTTTTGGTCTACACTAATTTGGGTAACTGTTATTGTGGTTATTATCTTGACTAACGAAAAAGTATCCTACTTGTACGTTACTGTATCGTTAGTACCTAAAAAACCCTAATTACTACTTTCCAAAAACCTAATTAGTGGAACACTATTTTTTATTACACTAAACTACAAAACAATGTTTATTCAAATATTTGCAGATATCAAACCGTACACAAAACGTTTTAGATGCTTAGTCAGCGGTAGTCGCTAAAGTCCAGCCGACTGTGGTCTTGTAGTACGAAGCACCTGAATGCTTCGTCACTTGTGGTCCCATGTGAATCACGCTTGTGGTCCCTCGTGAATCACACTTGTGGTCCTAGGTGAATCGCGGTTGTTAGAACAAATTCAATCGACGATGGTACCGTCGAACCGTACCACATATTTTTGGAATACCCGGTTCAGACCCCGTTCGTCCGATCCTATGAATCCCATCGTCAACTGCGTGACGCGTGTGGTTGACTGTCGGCGCCACTCCGTAAAACCTGCATACGATCTCTTGCAGACGCGTGTCTTTGTAAAAGTACAATATACTCTATTGTACTTTTGCTACTGTAACACTAATTAAGGTAAGTATAACAGCAGACTACTTAGAAAATATTATAAGTTATTTTAACCCTATCTACTGAATTAAAGAATTCTAAATTACAACACTCCCCTAAATCATTAGACTGAGTTACTCACTAAGTGCAATAGCATCTCTGCAAAATTGTAACTTAGGAGCAGAAAGGGCTTTTGTTAATATGTCAGCCACCATCTTCTCGTTCGGTAAATAACACAATTTAACGACATTTGCAAGTATTTTTTTCTTTAACAAAGTGAAGCCTATCATCCATGTGTTTGCTCTTAAAGTGATGGTTGGAGTTAGAGGCAATTGCAATGGCTGCCTGGTTGTCACACCAGATAGCCCGAGGACCAGTTTGCATATACCCAAGTTATTGTAAAACGGACTTGACCCAAAAGAGCTCCTTGAAGGCGGAAGCTCCTGCAATATATTATGACTCCATTGTGGATTGAGCTGTAACCTTTTGTAATTTGCTACTCCAGCAACAAGTTCCATCTCCAATCTTCAAAACAAAGCCCGTCGAAGATTTCTGGCTTGGCATGTCCCCATAGCTAGCATCGCTCTACGTCTGTATTTTCACCTCTCCTTCTTTGAGTATAAGCACAAGATTTCAAGTACCTACAAGATATCTCAGCACCCTTTTTGCTGCTTCCCAGTCTGCCTTTTTAGGATTCTGCAAACTTCTACTAAAGACCCCCACAACTGTTGCAATATCAGGTCTCGTACTGTTTATAAAATATATAAGACTTCGAACTACCTGTCAATATGGCTTTGAAGCCATGAACTCCTCCTCCCCTGACTCTAGACCCTCACACACCATAATGCCTGACTGTGAATCCCTTCTTTCAAATTTTTGCCTGAATTCCATGGGAGTTATAAATCCTTTTACATCTTTCATTTCAAATCTTTCCAACATGTTACCTATTGCTTCTTTCTGAGTCAACATAATCAGCCTTTTGTTTCTGTCTCTTTCTACCTGTATTCCTAAAAGATACTTGGCCTCACCATGGTCCTTCATCTCGAACCTAGACCTTAAAGGCATTTTAATGCGGTGTATTTCATCCATTGACTTAGTTATTAATAATAAGTCATCCACGTATACAGCAATGTATAGTATCCCATCCTCCCTTTGTAAGACATATACAGAATGATCTGAGCTAATTCTCTTAAATCCGCCCAGTCAAAAACTCATCTAACTTCAAATTCCACTGACGTGGGCTTGTTTTAGCCCATACAAAGATTTCATCAATTTACACACTAATTCTTCCTTTCCCTTTTGAACATACATTTAGGTTGTTTCATATAAATGGTTTCTTCTAACTCTCCATGCAAGAAGGCGGTTTTAAAATCCATTTGATGTATTTCCATATTCTCTATAGCCGCTAGACTTAGCAAAATTCTGACTGTGGGAAATCTGATAACTGGAGAGAAGGTTTCCTTAAAGTCAATACCTTCTTTTTATTATACCCTTTGGCCACTAGTCTGGCCTTATACCTTTCGATGGTGTTGTCCGGGTTCAACTTCACCTTGAATACCCATTTGCTGCCGATGGCTTTTTTGCCCGAAGAAAGATCCACCAGCTCCCATGTTTGTGCCTCCATAGTAGACTTGATTTCATCGTTTGCCGCCTCAATCCACTGATTTCTCTCAGATGATGAGAAGCCCCCCTGGATCGTTAGAGGCTCCTATGTTGTTGCAGAAAAAGCAAAGTGAGAGCTTGCTTGCAGACGATTGCTAGATCGCTTTTCCCCCCGGAAATTTCGAGGCTGAGATCGTTAGCAACCTCTGATTTTTCTGTTTAGTTTGAACCGTAACTTGAGCTCGTACAAAGTGTGTAGTAGTTCCTTCGGCTTGAGGTGTAGCTTGTGGTGAAGAATCATGTGAAGGCACTAGAGGAACTGAAGGAAGAAGTGTCCCATGTGCTAGTGGAAAGTAGACTCGCTGCGTATGGTGATTAATGACATATTCTTGCCTTTCCTTGGCCGGTTGATTTGGCACTGTAAAAAGGTCAATCGAATCCTGTTCATCTTTAATCTGGATATTCCTAGAAATAATCATTCCTTTTTCTAAACTACAAAAACTCTATATCCTTTTGCATTATCACCATACACCATGAAAATCCCAAGTAGGCCTTTAGCCTTCATTTTCCATCTATCCTGTGAAGTATCTTAAATAAAACACTTGTTGCCAAAGATTTTAAAGCGACTAACATCAGATTTTTCTCCTGTCTAAAGCTCAAAATGTGTAGTGCTAACAGATCTAGAAGTAATTATATTTTTAATAGAAACAACACAGTTAAGTGCTTCAGCCCAAAATTTCAAATCTAGCCCTTTATGTGCAAGCATGGACCGAGCACTCTCTGTCACCGTCGTATTTACTCTCTGATAAACACCATTCTGTTCCGGTGTATATGGAAATGTAAGATTGCGATGATACCTTCTTAAAGGAGAAATTCTTCGAATTCCTTCGATGTGTATTTTCCCTTGTTGTCCGATCTCAGCGCCAATATTGGAACTCCATGAAGATTTTCCGCTGAAGCTTTGTAGTGTTTCAAGTGAGTAAATACTTCACTCTTATGTTGCGTGAAGTAAACTTTGGTATACCTCGAGTAGTCATCTGTAAATGTGACCATATAGTGGACGCCTCCTGCCGACGCCACTTGTGAAGGGCCGAGAACATCAGAATGTATTAGCTGCAGAACCCTTTCGGATCAGTGGTGTGTTTCCTGTGGAAATTGCAATCTGTGGATCTTGCTCAATGAACAATCATCACATGATTTTATAGGGTGAGATGTGAGAGAAACTCCATCAACTTTTCCCGGATTCACCATTTTCTTTAGACTATCATAATTCATGTGGCCTAATCTCTTATGCCACAACTCATTATCAGATTGGACACTGGAGTAGAGAACACCATTTTCCTTATATTCAGCCATGTCAATCTAGTACATTTTGCTAACATCTCTTGTTCATGTTACTGCTACTTTTCCTTTCTTGCTAACAACCTGTCTACCTCCTTTCAGAATGACTTCAAAGTCTTTGCTTTCCACTAAGGATGTAGAAAAAAGATTATTTTTAAAGTCTAGAACATACAAAACATTGTGAAGAGTTCCTCTACCGACTTTCCCTCCACATCTACCATTAAAGATACATCACCCTGAGCTGAGGTTTGAACACTCATCCCACAGGCATAGTATATACTTTTTGGAGGCGTTTGCTGTAGAGTTGTAAAAGCCGCCTTGTTCCAGCACATGTCGGCCCATGCTCCTATATCCATGATCCATCCTGCATCATTCACACCCTCCATTGCTGCCGCTATAGCAAATAAATCCGCTTCGTCTTGCTCATTGAAGCTTATAGACTCATCTGCATCAGTTGCTGAAGCTGAAAAGAGAGCATTTCCAAGAGTACGATTTGCAAAATATCATTTGTGATATTCGCTTTGCTGCCAACCCGGCCTGTATAAACCTGTCTCATTAACCTTTTTCAGCTGAGGACAGTACCTGTATCCACGACCCTTCTCATAACAATAGAAAGAAGCACTAAAGGATTGTCTATTTGGCCTCTGATTAAAGTGATTAAACTGATTCTGATTCTGGTTAAACTGATTCCTATTCTGATGAAACTGAGCTCTATTGTCAAAGTCCGTTGCAAAAGCTTGAACCTTTCCTTCTCCTTCAAGGAGTTTAGTATTAGAACCTTCCTCCAATATAAGATTATATGCTAATTGAAACAACCAACTAGCTTTATCATGACTCTTTAACTGAGCAGACACACCTTTCATGCTACTAGGTAGTCCTCTAATAAGCAAAGCTGTCTACTGAAACTCAAGAAATGACCCCGCAGCAGAAGAGTGTGCATCAATAAGTGCACGAAAGTTGTCACAATACTCGACCATAATTCCCCCCGAGTATTTGTTACCCCAAATTTTTCCAGCCACAAAGAGCTCCTCTTCGACATTCGCTTTCTCAAAAGCATATTTTAGTGATGTCCAAATCTCGTTCGCCTTCTTCATTTGCAAGAGAGACATGACCAGATTTTTTGAAATACAAAGAATTAGATTGTTCTTTGCCATTAAATTCTTTTTCGCCCAACTCGGATCTGTTTCATCAAGGGAGCCATCCAAGACCCCCAATAAGTCAACAGTTTTAAACGAAGATTCAACCATCGCCGCCCAATACGCATACTTTTGGCCATTGAAGATAGGAATTTTTGAAGAAAGGCCCATAACCTGTTGTTCTACAACCACCGTTGCAGGAGGGGAACCAGCAGTAGTAGTGGAAGTAGACATGGAAAACAGCAAAAGCTATCAAGCACCTACTCAACAGCCAACTTTCAGCTTACACAAAATATGACTCAGAAGACCAATATGCCTCGAATTTGCCACAGTGATACACAATACAGTAAACTGACAATTCCCAAATTGCAGCCCAAATAACATAGTAAACCATTAGATATGATGTCTGGAAGTTTCCCAAAAACTGCCCTTAGAAAATCATATTCCCAAAACTAGATACTACAAAATTGGCTAAGTCATAAGTTATATACTCACACTTTGTATCTGCTGGTCTACACTAATTTGGGTGACTGTTATTGCGGTTATTATCTTGACTAACGACAAAGTATCCTACCTATATGTTACTGTACCGTTAGTACCTAAAAAACCCCAATTACAACTTTCCAAAAACCTAATTAGTGGAACACTATTTTTTATTACACCAAACTACAAAACAATGTTTATTCAGATATTTTCAGATATCAAACCGTACACAAAACGTTCTAGATGCTTAGTTAGCGGTAGTCGCTTAAGTCCAGCCGACTGTGGTCTTGTAGTACGAAGCACCTGAGTGCTTCGTCACTTGTGGTCCCACGTGAATCACGCTTGTGGTCCCTTGTGAATCACGCTTGTGGTCCTAGGTGAATCGCGGTTGTTAGAACAAATTCAATCGATGATGGTACCGTCGAACTGTACCACATATTTTTGGAATACCCGGTTCAGATCCCGTTCGTCCGATCCTATGAATCCAATCGTCAACTGCGTGACCCGTTTGCTTAATGTTGCACCACTCCGTAAAACCTGAATACGATCTCTTGCCGACGCGTGTCCCTGTAAAAGTACAATATACTCTATTGTACTTTTGCTACTGTAACACTAATTAAGGTAAGTATTACAGCAAGCTACTTAGAAAATATTCTAAGTTATTTTAACACTATCTCTTGAAATAAAGATTTCTAAATTACAACAGAAGAACCCGAAGAAACCGTACGAAGGGGAAAGAGATTAGCCTAGAGGACCAAGGCCCCAAAAAAGCCTTTGTCATTTTTGCAAAAAGACGCGACACTTTATCGCAGATTGTGTCAAGCTGTTGGAGTAGAGGCTCCAAGAGAACCGAGGAGGGGGTTCTTCCAGAGGGAAGAAAAATGCACTTGTGGTCACAAAAAAGACATGAGAAACCGAGGACGAGTCCTCAGAGAAGGATGGGGAGCTTCTTCTTGACGAGAGTCAGGAGGAGAAGGAGATCCTTCCGAGATAGAAATGTTCCCTAAGAGCAATTCGGGAAGCTCCACAGAAAAGATGGATCATCGACTTATGTGCATCCATGCATATGTGTCGTGATAAGCAACTCTTCACCAAGCTGAGAAAGATCCCTTTTGTAGAGATAGAGTATGGGGATGGGAGAGTGGTTACTACAGATCTAGTGGGGTCAGCAGATCTGAATGTCTTAGTGGACGGTAAGACTTCTATACTCACATTCTCAGATGTACTCTACATTCCTCAGCTGAGTAAAAATCTTGTCTCTACGTTTGTGTTAGATGACAAAGAGTTGATACCTTCACTAGAAAGGGAGTCTTTACAACTAAGTATGGGGATAAAGGTTACTTCACTGCAGATAAGGGTAGCCAAGGAATGTTTAGGCTTAACCTGAGTAATGAAAAGAAGAATGCTTACTATGTTGGTGTTCCTAAGTTGTTGATTTGGCATAAGCGATTGGGGTATGTGCATTTCGATAGGTTAAGGGAAATGAAAAAGCTTCGGGTGGTAGAAGGCATTCAGTTTAGGGATAATGAAATGATGGTTAATTGTAGTGGTGGTGCTCAAGGTAAGGCTCAAAGACTTCCCTTTCCAAAAGCCGCCACATATAGAGGTGAGAAAGTACTAGATCTGGTTCACACAGATATCTGGGGACCTGCAAAAATACCTTTGGTTAGAACAAAGAGGTTTATGTTGACAATAACCGATGACTTGTCTAGATACTCTGGAGTTTACTTTCTAAAAACAAAGTCTGAAACATCAACTTACTTCAAAGAATATAAAGCCTGGAGTGAGAAGTTGCATGAAACCCCCATTAAGAGAATAACGAGTGATAATGGGGGGGGAATATACCTCTAACCAGTTTGAGGAATACTTGAGAGATGAGGGAGTTTAGCATCAAAAAACCGTACCATATAACCCGGAACAAAATGGGGAAGCTGAGAGGTTGAACCGAACACAAGGAGATAGTGAATGTAGTATGTTGGACGTCAAGAAAATAGGAAAGAGAATTTGGGTAGAAGCCATGAAATGTGCCAACTACATTAAGAATACTGTCCTTACGTTAGCTGTAAAGGGAATGACACCTTATGAGAGATGGGTTGGAAGGAAACTAGATATCTCTCACCTTAAAGTATTCGGTAGCCAAGTTTTCAGTCTTGGTATGGATAAGAAACACGGAAAACTAGATACTAACGGCAAACCTTAATACTTTGTAGGATATGATGAGGATGTCAAGGGATATAGATTCTATGACTTAGCAAAGAGAGAAATCATTTTTGTCAAACACCTAGTTGTTATGGATGAACGGAAGTCATTTGACCCCTTTAAATATACCAAGAAGATAAGAATCAGATTTGAGTATGAAGGTTAGGAGCACTCCGTTGTTGAAATAAAAGGTATTTTCTAGGTTAGTTAAAAGATTTAAATAAAAGCAGGAAAAAGTAGAGGCAGCCTGCTTCTAGCTTCTCCCTCTAGCCCCCATACTTGTCGTAGTCACTGAAGGCTGGAGAGGAAGCTAGAGCCATGGCTGCCTATGCTCCTTCTAGAGTCAGAAGGCAGATCCTTGGTAAACTTACCAAAAGGATTGACGGACCCAGGATTTGATCCTGGTACCTACCATCCGTCAAAGTAGCCGTTAGTCTTACCCTGTAGTCTAAGACTAGTGCTGAAGTATATAGGGTACAATAGCTACTTAAAGATGACGAAAAAGAGAAGTTCGATTTACTGACAAACGGACCACAATCACACAGACACAGTTAAAAATAGAATTTCACCGGAAATGTACTACTTGTATTTTTAACAGCTATAAATTAAGGCCAACATTAATCGAACGACGGAGAAAGAAGTCGGCATCGCGGAATGGTCGATTTGGCGGTTTTCGGTCACAACCACAACGGGTGACACGTGGCAGCATGACATTGGATGACGGCATCTCCGGGACATATTATGGCGAACCCGGATATGGCAGGCGTCGTCTTTCTGGCCATATCGTACAATGGCCGTACAGAAAGTACTTCGGACCAAGTACCTTTCTGTACTGTACACTCAATTGATTCGCTCCGTAAATCAGTAGGAGAGGGTTTAGAGAGGGGTTTAGGACTTAGAAAATTAGAGGTAGCCGCCTCTCTCTTAGAGAGCTTTTATATAAAAGGGTCATCTTTGACCATTGATAATTAACTGCTCAGGGGAGCAAATTCAAGGATTCTTTTTGTGGCAGACTCAGAGGAGTCAGCCCTTCTAAGGGATGCACTCTGGTTAGTCTGTATTCTGTCAGGGTGTCAACAATATTCAGACAAAGCTTAAAGAAATGAGGTTATCCTAGAGGCTTCTAGCAAGCTGCCTACTCTGAGTAACTATGGAGGTCTCAGAGTTGCAAGTTATGGGCCCACCCTTTAGGGTGCCCATATTCAATGGGACAGGGTTCATCTACTGGGAGAGTATGATGATGGGAGCCCTATGTGAGAAAAGATTTTGGGGAATAGTTAGTGGGCGAGTGAAGCGCCCATCCGGTCCTGCTATTCCTCCAGGCTTTGGAGGAAGCAGATTTGGTAGGAAACCAGATCCACCGTCATCAGAGGAATCAGAAGACGGAGAAAGCATCGTGATGGAAAAAGGGAAAGAAAAAGAGAAATCCACACCTATAGCAACCGGATCTGCTTTCATGTCTCCTATACCGAGGAATGAGGAGAATGATATCGATACCTGGGACTACAACAACATGGCTGCCAATTATTTTATCCTCCGTCATCTCACAGAAGGACTTGCAGGTCCTCATTTACAGGTGGAAAGGGCATCCGATCTGTGGGATGCGCTGATGGAGATGTACCGTAGCGGTACTATTCAGGAACAGAAGCTAGCAGACTAAAGGATCAATGGATACTTTCACAAAGGAGAGAAGATGCTCGATTTCTGCAATGAGCTGGCTATACTTTTCATGGAGTTAGAGTGTGCCGGAAAAGTAGAAACCGAGAAGGCAAAGGTACATTGTTTACTTATGAAACTACCCGATGAGTATGAGAACATTGTAAACCGGGTACAGGATCTACCGGACTCCAAGTGGGTATGGAATTCAGTAGTTGGTATGATTCTCATCCGAGAGAATACAATCGAAATCCGAAGGGGAGTTAAGAACGGACAAGCCTTGGCGGCTAGAGCAAGTTGGAGAAACAAAGATTCACGGAAACCCCTTGGAAGTCATGGGGGGGAAGACCTGAAAAATCAATCCGATGAATCCGGAACGAGGGGACCAAAGGGGCTTTGTCACTTTTGTAAGAAACCTGGGCATTACATGGCAGAATGCACCAAACTGACCGAGCTTCGGATAAAGGAGGGGCAGACCGGGGGTCAAACACGAAGGAAGAAAAAGGCACTTGTCACACAGGTACTCGAGGAGGAATCTAATGAGGAGGACGACGAACTTCTTTTGGATGAGGAGTTGGAGGCAAAACATAAGTCGAAATTCCACGAAAGCAGAAATGTGCTTTCGGTGGACTGAAAGGTGAAGGAGGCTGGATTGTGGATTCAGGTGCATCTATGCACATGTGCAAAGATAAGCATCTGTTTACTAAGTTTAGAAGGATCCCTACAGTAGAGATTGAATATGGGGATGGGAGGGTAGTGACCACTACTTATGTAGGATCGGTAGATCTGAAAGTCATATTGGAGGGAAAAACCTCAATAGTTACGTTCTCCGATGTATTGTTTATTCCGGAGTTAAACAAGAATCTTATCTCCTTGTCTGTATTAGATGATAAAGGATTTGAAACTAGCACCAGAAAAGGAGTCTTTACAGCTAGCTTTGAGGAAGATGTGTATTTCACTCCTGAGAAAGGTAGCCAAGGAATGTTTAGGCTTGCTTTAAGTAATGAAAAACTCAAACTTTACTATGCTGGTGTCAATGATTTTATGTTGTGGCATAAGAGACTTGGGCATGTGAATCTAGAAAAGTTTAGAGAAATGAAAAAGTTTGGAGTAGTTGAAGGAATACGCTTTGGGGAAAATGATAATGTGAGTGATTGCAGTGGGTGTGCTCAAGGTAAAGCACACAGATTACCATTCCCAAAGGAAGCAACTTATAAAGGAGAAAAAGTTCTGGATTTGGTACACACGGACATTTGGGGACCGGCTAGAGCGCCATCACCCGGAGGCAAAAGATTTATGCTAACCATTACTGATGATTGGTCCTGGTACTCCCGAGAATACTTTCTGAAAAATAAATCAGAAACTCCGGAGTATTTCAAACAATATAAGGCATGGGTCGAGAAACTTCACGAGACCTCAATAAAGAGAGTAAGAAGTGACAATGGAGGAGAATATACCTCCAATCAGTTTGAAGAGTTCTTAAGGGACGATGGTGTTCAACATCAAAAGACAGTTCTAGAAAACCCGGAACAGAATGGTGTTGCCGAGAGATTGAATAGGACACTAAATGATAGTGCCCGGAGTATGTTGTCATATAAAAGGATAGGAAAAAGATTTTGGGCACAAGCTATGAATTGTGCTAATTATTTGAGAAATAGAGTTCTAACTTCGGCGGTGAAAGGCCAAACTCCATATGAGAAAAAGACCGGCCGAAAACCAGATCTATTTCACTTAAAGGTTTTCGGTAGTGAAGTCTTCAGTTTAGATACGGATAAATCAAACTAGAAACTAGATCCTAAAGGGAAACCCGGATACTTCTTAGGATATGATGAGGATGTAAAAGGGTATAGAGTGTATGATCAAAATTGAAAAGATATAATTTTAGTAAAACATCTGGTAGCTATCGATGAAGGGAAGTCGGTAGATCCGTTTAAATCCTCAAAATCAGTCAGAATCAGAGTTGAGTCAGATAATTCTGATGACTTTCATCTCCCTAACTATCTAGGTTTTCAATGAGACGATACTCTTGCAGGTTCAGATGATATCCTTGCAGATTCAAAACAGACAGAGAAAGACTTGAACTTGGAAACGCCAATGACACAAGCGGAAGACGTGGTGGAAACGGATATGGATCCGAGGGACAAGGGAGAAGCCGTGGTGAATTGAAAGAATCCACGAGAACCATCTATTCCAGCCGTAGATTTTGAGGGAGGGAGAAGAAGCAGCAAAAGGCTTCAAGAGAAACAAGTTAATAACAAGGTAACTAAACTATCTCACCCGGATGAACCTCAAACATATGAAGAGGCAATGAACTGTCCGGAAAGAATCCGGTGGAGGACGGCCATCAATGAAGAGATGACTTCAATCATGGCGGCTGATACATGAGAGCTGGTGGACAATCCACCCGATAGAAAACCAATTGGATGTAAGTGGGTTGTCAAACTAAAACTGAATTCGGACAATACAATTAAGCGGTATAAGGCTCGGTTAGTGGCGAAAGGTTTTACTCAGAAAGAGGGAATAGACTACGAAGAAACCTTCGCTCCGGTCGTCAGATTTCCCTCGGTCCGAATACTTCTCAGTCTGGCAGCTATAGAAGACATGGAAGTCCACCAGATGGACATAAAGACAGCGTTCCTACATAGAGAACTAGAGGAGGAGGTCTTCATGCGACAACCGGAAGGATTCGTGGAACAAGGAGAGGAAAGTAAGGTATGCCGGCTAATCAAATCTCTCTATGGTTTGAAACAGGCGCCCAGACAGTGGAACAAGAAATTTGATGAGTTCCTTACCAGTCTGGGATACTTTGGCACCAGTTCAGACCATTCAATTTATGTTTTTGAAGATGAGGAAGGTGTCATCTTTATTGCAATTTACGTTGATGATCTTCTTGTTTTAAGTAAGTCATTAAAGAAAATTAACAAACTAAAAACAGATCTAAAGGGAAGATTCGAAATGAAAGATATGGGGGAGGCTAGATATATTTTGGGAATACAAGTAGAGAGAAATAGGAAAAAAAGGATAATTAGATTAACTCAGAAAGAGGCAATTGGAAACATGCTGGAAAAATTTCAGATGAACAAAGCCAACAGTAGCACGACTCCCATGGATCTAAAGAAAGGAAGTGAGGGGAGTGAGGAAGGAGACATCCTAATTCTAGATGATGAACTAGGTCCAGAAGAGAAGAAGTTTATGCAGAATATTCCATACATACAGGTAGTGGGCAGTCTGATATATTTTATGAATTGTACCAGACCGGATTTGGCAACAGCTAAAGTAGTGCTAAGTAGGAGTCTGAATGCTCTAACTAAAAGGGATTGGGAAGCAGCAAAAAGGGTCCTCAGATATCTCATAGGAACTAGGGATCTATGGCTGCATCTGGGTGGGGAAAACACTGACATCACCACTTGGAGTGATGCCAGCTATGGGGATGCTCCGATGAGAAGATGTGCATCTGGATATGTGTTGTATGTGGGGAATGGTGCTTGTTGCTGGAGCAGTAAGCAGCAAAAGGTCATTGCTCGGTCTACCATGGAGGCAGAGTATATGGCATCTTGCTCTGCTGTGAAGGAATTGATGTGGGTTAAATCCTTGCTTGGTGAATTGGGGCATCTTAAGAGTGGAATTCAGAAAATATTCTGTGATAATCAAACAGCAATTGCAATTGCTGCTAATCCCAAACATCATTTTAAAGCAAAACACATGGACATCAGACTTAGCTTTGTTAGGGAAAAGGTGGAGAACAAAATAATAAGTCTAGAATACAGACCAGACAGTGAGATGGTGGCAGACATGATGACCAAGCCGGTACCTTCTCCTAAATTAATTTTCTGCAGAGAGAGATGTGGACTTAAAAACAAAAGTGACTAGAAAATAAAGGGAGTGTTGAAATAAAAGGTATTTTCTAGGTTAGTTAAAAGATTTAAATAAAAGCAGGAAAAAGCAGAGACAGCCTGCTTTCTAGCTTCTCCCTCTAGCCCCCATACTTGTCGTAGTCACTGAAGGCTGGAGAGGAAGCTAGAGCCATGGCTGCCTATGCTCCTTCTAGAGTTAGAAGGCAGATCCTTGGTAAACTTACCAAAAGGATTGACGGACCTAGGATTTGATCTTGGTACCTACCATCCGTCAAAGTAGCCGTTAGTCTTACCCTGTAGTCTAAGACCAGTGCTAAAGTATATAGGGTACGATAGCTACTTAAAGATGACAAAAAAGAGAAGTTTGATTTACTGACAAACGGACCACAATCACACAAACACAGTTAAAAATAGAATTACACCGGAAATGTACTACTTATATTTTTAACGGCTATAAATTAAGGCCGACATTAATCTAACGACGGAGAAAGAAGTCGGCATCGCGGAATGGTCGATTTGGCTATTTTCGGTCACAACCACAACGGGTGACACGTGGCAGCATGACATTGGATGACGGCATCTCCGGGACATATTATGGCGAACCTGGATATGGCAGGCGTCGTCTTTCTGGCCATATCGTACAATGGCCGTACAGAAAGTACTTCGGACCAAGTACCTTTCTGTACTGTACACTCAATTGATTGGCTCCGTACATCAGTAGGAGAGGGTTTAGAGAGGGGTTTAGGACTTAGAAAATTAGAGGTAGCCGCCTCTCTCTCAGAGAGCTTTTGTATAAAAGGGTCATTTTTGACCATTAATAATTAACTGCTCAGGGGAGCAAATTCAAGGATTCTTTTTGTGGCAGACTCAGGGGAGTCAGCCCTTCCAAGGGGTGCAGTCTGGTCAGTCTGTATTCTGTCAGGGTGTCAGCAATATTCAGACAAAGCTTGAAGAAATAAGGTTATCCTAGAGGCTTCTAGCAAGCTGCCTACTCTGAGTACCTATTAAGGTCTCAGAGTTGCATCCGTCCTTCCTGAAAGGGACATGAGTGAAACAAGGATTGCAGATTTTGAGGAGATCCAAGAAATTGGAGATCCACAGGAAACCTCACATATTTCTATGGACAATGAGGAGACAGAATTGGAGGAACCAGAACCGGCTTTTATAGATAGGGGAGCTGATAAGACAGTAAGGAGAATCCAAGGCTTCCCTTCATCCCAACTTCAGAGTTTGAGGAGGGGAGAAGGAGCAGCAAAAGGATCCAGGAAAAACAGGTCGATCACAAGGTAACTAAGCTATCTCACCCATATGAGCCTCAATCATACTCAGGGGTACTAAACAGTCCGGCGAATGACAAATGTATTAGAGCCATAAATGATGAGATAGCCTCTATCATAGAAGCAAATACTTGGGAACTAGCGGACTGTCCTCCGTAGAGAAAACCGATTGGCTGTAAATGGGTGTTTAAACTAAAACTGAACCCAAATAATACCATTGAGAGATATAAGGCTCGATTGGTTTTAAAGGGGTTCACCCAAAATGAGGGGATTGACTATGGGGAAACCTTTGCTCTAGGTGTTCACTTCCCATCACTTAGGATTCTCCTCAGTCTGGCAACAGCGGTAGACAAGAAAATACACCAGATGGATATTAAGGTTGCCTTACTTAATGGTGAGTTAGAGGAATAAATTTTCAAAGGGCAACCAGAGGGATTTGTGGAGGAAAGAGAAGAGAGCAAAGTCTAGAGGCTCATGAAGTCTTTATATGGACTAAAGCAAGCTCCTTGTCACTGGAATAAAAAACTAGATGGGTTTCTCACTGGTCAGGGAATTATCCGGATCAGCTCTGACCATTCTATCAGTATGTTTGAAGATGAGAATGGTGTCATTTTTATTGCAATTTATGTGGATGATTTGCTTGTGTTGAGTAAATCTTTGGAAAAGATCAATAAGTTAAAGAATGATCTTAGAAGCATATTTGATATGAAGGATTTAGGGGAGGCAAGATATATTTTGGCGATTTTAAATGGAGAGAGATAGGGGGAAGAGGATTATCAAACTTACTCAGAAAGAAGCAATAGGTAATATGCTTGAGAAATTCCAAATGGAAAAGGCAAACAGTTGTCCACTCCCATGGACTTGAAGAAAGTAAGTGATTCGGAGTGTAGAAGAAGGAGTGATAATCTTAGATGATCAAATGAGTGAAGAGGAGAGAGAGTTTATGAAGTCTATTCCTTATAGACAGGTTGTAGGAAGTTTGATCTACTTTATGAACTGTAGAAGGCCGAACAAAGCGGCTGCAGTAGGAGTCCTCGGTAGGAGACTTAACGATTATAGGAAGAGAGATTGGGAGGCAGCTAAGAGAGTCGTGAGATGTCTGGTAGGAACCAGAGAGTTATGGTTGCATTTGGGAGGGGAGCACACTGATATCACTACTTGGGTGATGCCATTTATGGGGATGCACCTATGAGAAGATGCACTTATGGGTATGTGTTGTATGTGGGAGAAGGTGCTTTTTGTAAGAGCAGCAAACAACAAAAGGTGGTTGCTCAGTCTACTATGGAGGCTGAGTACATGGCCTCTTGTTCTGCTGTGAAAGAGTTAATGTGGGTCAAATCCTTTTTGCAAGAATTAGGGTATATGAAGGAGGGAGTGCATGAAGTGTTTTGTGATAATCAAGTTGCCAATGTAATTGCAGCTAATCTAAAACATCATTTCAAGGCTAAGCATATGGACTTAAGATTGAGTTTTGTGAGGGAAAAAGTTGAGAATAAGATTGTGAGTCTTATATATAGATTTGATGAGGAAATGGTGGCTGATATGATGACAAAACCAGTGCCCTCTCCCAAATTAAAATATTGCAGAGAATAATGTGGACTAAAACTGATGTTAAACTTAGACTAGAAAATAAGGGGAGTGTTGAAATTAATAGATTTATAGAGTATTTTCTAGGTCTAAATATGTCACTTTAAAAGGAAAAGAAAAAGGCGGACAGCCTGCCTCCACCTCCTCTCTCTAGCCACCATACTTGTTTTAGTCACTGAATGATAGAGAGGGTGGTTGAGCCATTGCTGCCTTAGTTCAACAGGTAGGACTAATGAGTGACTCATGTCACTCTCAACAAAAAGTTGAGTCCGGCAGGACTCGAACCTCCAACCGGTAGAGAACGGCGTGGATGTTAGCTCTAACCAGTCTGTCGTAGAAGTCCGTTAAAATACATAGGGTTTGAAACTTATATAAACTCGCGCATGGTTTTGTAACCGATTAACTGAAATGTGAACAAAGAAACATAGACGTAGTTAAAGTTTCAGTTCGGACATCATTTCGCACGAAACAAATGAATAGAACATTTGTTTCGACGGTCGACATTTAATGTCGGATTTAATCCGATAGCATACATCACTGCCGAGATCGTGGAATGGTCACTTTGGCGTTTATGGACGTGGTATGACCTAGCGCCACGTGGAAGGATAACATTTGGTCGCAAGAATTCCGAAGAACATACAAACGAGTGGAAGAGTGACACGCGTCCACTCAATGGCATTGTCGTACATAGGCCGAACAGAAAGGACATCGGCCGTAGTACATTTCGTACTTTACAGTCAAGTGATTGGTTCATACTATAGTAGATAGGAGTTGTGAGAGGGGTTTAGGACTTAGGAAAATCAGGTAGGTAGGCAACTCTCTCTAAGAGAGCTTTGTATAAGATTGACATTTTTGCGGACTCATAACTTATCGGCTGGTTGGCCGTTTTCAATGATTTTTTTTGCTACAGACTCAGGGGAGTCTAGGCTGCATAGGGGTGCATTCAGACTGTCATTATGCCTTCTTGGGCTTCAGTGGTTTTGGCTTGAAGTGGGTTAATTAAAAATTATCTTGAGGCTTCCTGAATTCTGTAGTCCAATGTAGGATACAGAATTGCAAAAAGAGCCACAAAATGACAAGTGGCAACACTCTGTTAGATGTCGGAGAAGGAGGAGACAAGACTATGACGTCGGACATGGATAGTACCTTCTCTTTAATGGTGCCGTATAGCTGTGCGACGAATTACATGGCAGCTAGTACATAGTTTGTAAATTTACATAGTACAGTAAGAGTCCTCCGATTGGGGGAGGGTGTAATACATAGGCTATGTGAGTATGTAGACTAGAACTTAGTCATTTTAGAGGGATTTTGAAGCCCTCTCTCCCAGAGGCTATATGTATATATATATTGCTGACTTTGGTCAACCATAACTTACTTCTCAGAGGGAACAAATTTAGTGATTCTTTTTGCGTTCCGCTCAAGGGAGTTGGGCCCTCACAAGAGTGAGGTTGGTCAAAATATTTGTGTGCTTGTGTGGCACTTATTTAGTGTGGAAGTGAAAGGGGCAAATTTTATCCTAAATACTAGTAGTAAGCCGCAAATTCTGTGTGCTAATGGAGGCCACATTGTTACAGGTTATGCGCCCACCCTCTAAGGTGCCCATTTTTGGTGGTACATCGTTCATCTACTAAGAGACAATGATGCAAGGAGCCCACTTCGAGAAACACTTAAGGAGGATCGTATGCGGACATGTGAAGCATCTGTCATCACGTCTAAGAGTGCCACCATGTTTTAGAGGAATCTGTTTTTAGGAGGATTAAGAACAACTAATGTAACCACGGAGGAGGAAGATGATGATGGGGAAAAGATAGTCTTAGAAAAAAGAGTGGAGAAGTCAACACCAATAGCGACATCACCTGTTTTTGCATCAAACCTATCAAAAATAGAGGAAAACGATGCTGGCACCTGGGACTATAAAAATATGGTTGCAAAACATTTCATCCTCCAACATATCACTCAACAAATTGGACTCCCCCTCCTCAATATCTCTAGATCTACAAATCTGTTGGATTCTCTTGTCTAAATATACATAAGCCGAACCATTCAGCAACGACAATTAACAAATCAAAAGCTAAAAGCTTATATATATATATATATATATATATATATATATATATATATATATATTATATATATATATATATATATATATATATATATATATATATATATATATATATATATATATATATATATATATATATATATATATATATAAAAAGGATGAAAGATGTTAGATTTTTGCAATAACCTGGAAGGACTGTTCATTACCTTGAAAGTGCGAAAAGGAGGAAACAAAGAAAGACAAGGTGAAATCTCTGATAAAAAAATTACCGCACATGTATGAGAATATTTTAAAGAGAGTGCAAGATCTACCAGATGACCGATGGTACAAGAAGAGAATGAGAGGCAACTAAGAGAGTGATGAGATATTTGGTGGGAACCAGGCATCTGTGGTTACATTTAGGTGGGGACAACACTAACATCACTGCTTGGAGTGATGGAATTTTTCAAGGTGTGCTAATGAGAAGATGTATATCATGGTATGTTTTCCAAGTTCGTGCTAGGGTTTGATGTTAGAGTAGCAAAAAACCAAAAAAAAATGTTCAGTCCACTATAGAGACTGAGTTCATGGCCAGATGTGTTGTTGTTAAAGAGTAGATGTAGTTCTCGTCCACCTTATCCAGTAATACGTAGAAGAATCGTTACGGATATAGGGTTCGATAACGTAATAAACTGTTTGTCAATAGATAAAGCAAAATGAAACAACTCAGTGGACATAGAAATGGAGGACATTACGCTCGCGCAAAAAAATCATCCCGATGTCTAAATCTAATGGACAACATTTTAATAAATAACGTGATCAGATGGCCCGCGTGAGCGCTGGCAACCCGAAATGGTTCTTTTCGTAGGTTAAGCCAAAAAAGCTCTCGATTGACACGTGTTAGCTCTCCACTGGATACGAGAGGAAAAGGGAATGAAGCCATTGCGTTGAAGGTGAAAGGTTCACTATTGTTATTGGTGCTGTACCAAAGACGTACGAAACCTATGGCGGCTAGCGTACTTCTAGCTTATATAGTTTTGTGGTTAAGAATCTTTTTACAGTTACGTCGATAGGGTTTGTGAAAGGGATTTAGGACTTGGGCAATTTTAGATCTTTTCTCTCTTAAAAATGTTTGTAAGTATTTGCTGACTTTGATCAACCATAACTAACTCCTCACTCGAGAACATTTAGCGATTCTTTTTGCTGCACACTCAAAGGAGCCTTATCTTCCCATGCGTGAAGAAGTCAATCATAACTAATTGCTCACTTGAGAAAATTCAGTGATTCTTTTTGCTATAGACTCAAAGAAGTCATATCTTCACATGGGTGAAGTTGGTCAGGGTTGTTGCTTGACAGAGTGGCAGTTATTCTTGTGTAAATTGTAAAGAGTCAAGGCTATCATAAAGGCTTAATCTGAGTTGTGAATTCTCTCAGCATATAGATTGCACAAATTTCATAAAGCCTCGCCTTGCAAATATCGTCGTGCTTTGACAAAAGAGGGTTACAGCTTGTGCTCTTTGAAAGGTGACACGTTGATCGTAAAGGTAGTTGAAAAGCTCGTTGAAGAACACTCATGACCCTTAGCTTCAAATGTTATTCACGCACACTAGCGAAAGAAATTTGTTGAATGACGTGTCCAAAGATCTGAAAATATACAGAGCAAATGGGTCAAACCGATTTGACAAATCTCAAAGAGTGTATTCTCTTTTCTTAGTAGCCACCGCGTCTCAAGCCGCCATATTTATATGGAAAATCGCGGGGGATGAAACATGTATGTCAGTCTGATCCTTGAGGACCACATAACTATGGGCCCTCCTATGCCATGGAGGAGAACCAAGTCAACGCGAGGGCCCAAAAAATCGTTAGATTGGATTCTAGGAAGGACTCTATAAGAAACCTCTTGTTTGACGGAGTAGCCCCCTTTAATGCTACTAGTAGTAATAGCATCTTGCGTCAAATCTTACGTGATAGCATGTTCTACAATCAATGAACAACAAATTTAAGTGTATTTTTTCATTATCGATAAATTGGTTGCAAAATATATTGTCCCCTCTCCCTTCCCCACCACCTAAAAGCGGAAGGTGAGGCAAACTCAAGCAGAAGCGTAAATTAGATGCAAACAGGTCAAACAACAAACAAAGTGTTAAAAAAGTAGGTGTAGTTGGTAGCCATGCACCAACTTCAACTCTAGAGTAAGAATTTACACGAACGCACGCAACTGAGCGGTTTGTAACGCTTTTAAAGGTTTCGAAGTTTAACGGCGGCTACATGCTCAGATATCTGTTGTTGTTGTTTAAACTTACTGTGGCTAATAAGAGATTGAAAAGGTAAAACCTGGTTTTGAGTGTCGTTTGTAGTTTTGCACGAGCCGAGAGGAGGGCTTTTTTAAATGTTAAAAGACCGTCTTCCAAAGTGAGACAAACTGTGCTAGAATAAGGATGTCATAACTTATTGAAACGAGGAGTACTGCTTTGAATCACCAAAGGCAAATTACTCAAATATGTCGTTGGCATTCCGTAGGCTACTTCTAAACCACCATTCGAAAATGGGACGTTAAAACGACATCGGTCGATGATCAAAAACTTATCTAAAAAAAACAAAAAAACTAGAAAAAAATAGGAAAAAAAAGTTAGATAGAAACATATATACATATATATATATAGAGAGAAAAATAGATTTTAGAAGGGTTAGCAAAAGCCTTTACACTCTCGTGTGAAGATGCAACACTAAAACCCGTGGGGAGGGGGAAATCCGACGGCAAACCCTGCTTACACAAAGCCACACACTTAGGTGGTTTAATATAGAGCCTCTTCCTTTGACCGCCGTTCGTAGAAAATAATCAAAATTTGGTCGCAATGACAATAAAAAGCGTGTAATTTACAATTGAATGGAATAAGAAACTAAAAAGGTTATAGTCGATCCTCATAAAACTTGAAGGTGGGCTAAAGGAAAAAGAGGTGGCCTTAAAGGATCACATTGACGAGTGCCATATGCATACTTTAATGCGGCAACAAAACCCAAAGGTCATTAGAGAGGAAACATAAGCAAACTAAGTCAAGACTCAAAAGCCCAAACAAAAGGGACAAACATGATTGTAGGCGTAGATACATGTGCTGATTCTTCGAAGGTAGCCTTGCGATCAACTATGTTTAAAGCTTTAGGCACATCGAGTTAAAATTATACCCAATCTGGATAAAGATCAAAAACAACTCGTAAACTATGGGCGACTAACTCACAACCCTTTTTTATAATAACACTAAATTGATGTGGTAAAAATTGGTCGTGAAATGCTCATGGGAGTTCAATACACATAGCCCGAGCCAACACACGATATAATACCTCACCAATAACAATATGATGAGTTCATGAAACGCAATTAAGAAAAAACACAAGTCGACCAGCAAAACGAAATGGGATAATATTGTGGAGAATGTCTCTATGAGCCAACTCGGATGGCACCTTACATGATAGATCGAAACATGACGGACAATATTTCAACTAAAAATAATCGTAGAAATGTATCTCAAATAAATATAAATCAAATAAGTTTAGAAACCAATGGAGAAAATCATTGGAGAAAAGGTGAGGGGATCCGATGAGTGGCTTAGAGAAAGCTCCATAATTTAAATCAAACAATTCAAGGGGTTTATGGCCATGAACAAAATATAGCATATCTCTAAGTGTTGGAAGATGTCGCAAATGTAAAGGTTCAACAGTTGTTTCTAATGATGGAGAGAACGTAAAAGGTCGCAAAGCTCGCGTACCATGAAAAAATTTACCTGAATGATGAAAGAGGACAACGGGTTATAGTCTGGCAATAGAGCATAGTCACGGGGTGCAACGCCGAGGAGGAAGTCATAAAGACCAATCACTCAATCCGTGTGGTCTGGTTGGAAAGAACCCAAATCGCTACGTAAAAATCGTTGGAACCTAACCATGGTTTCAAACCACTAGTGCTCCCTTTTGGGGTGGAAAAATAATATCCAAAAGTGGCAACATGGATGGAAGGTGCCACGATGCATCATTTGTAAAGGCATTAGCCAACAAAAATTAAAAAGATTACAAATTTGTTTGGGGACGTTTACTAAGATGATCATAATAATGGTATAAAGACGTGACAAGGGTAGCCTATCGGATAACACCTAAAAACATAAAGGCGTATAACAAAATGTTAGTCACGCAGAGATAGTTCTCGCAAAATGTGAGTTCAGCCGAGTTCCCAAGATAGAAGAGGCGGAATACGTGCTTTGCTCCTTGTGAGAGCTTTTAAATTTATTGCGACACTCGCCTAAGCAGCGTAGAAATTGCCACATCCAGAAAGGGGTACTCTATATGGTCGTTTACTGTGTAATGGAGTTAATGTGGACCGTAAAATGAAATTGAGCGTGCATAAAGAGGCAAAAAACAAAAGATGCGATTTTTATTCGAAACAACACAAGTTTGTACCAATGGATGACCTAAGGGAGACGAATGTTTTCATGGTGGTCCTCAAAAAGACGTAAAAGGTGAAAGGTGGTATTTTTCCAAAGATGATGAGGACCATGAGGGACAACATTGGAAGTTGAATGTTCTAAAACTAACGAATAGGATAAAAGAAGGTTAAGAGTAGGCGTTGATGGTGTGCTTAAAGTCATTTTTGTGGTGGATTTGAAAATAAAACCGTTACTATAAAATGTGACGATTGTAGATGTGGGTACAAATTGTGATGATTGTAGACGACTATTAAACTTTCGACAATTGGTGACCTTTTAAAAACAACAAAGATTGTAGAAGTCTACATTGTTATCACACCTTTGTTGCTTTTTTTTTGCATCGTAGGATTGTCCGTTACATTATAGACGTAAACCTTCCAATATTTCCAAGACACTATTAATCGTTCATCACTATCCAATTATTTTTTACATTTTTTTCTTTTTCTATACTTGCGAAAAAATAACGAATATATATGTTTTTTAATTAATATGTAGTGTTACATATCCCGTTCGGAATATTTTCCACTCCAACGTAGAAAAAAAATCAACCCCCTTTCTCGCAATTGTGCAACCCTCCCTTATGGTTTATCGATTATCAATACAAATATATCGCAATCTATAAGCAATAATGACTAATGATAATGTATTGTAATTTATCAACCCTTTTACAACTGCGATAATAAAAAGGTTGATCACCGAATTTATTATAGCGATACAAGAAACTCAAAATATAAATATACATTTTTTGCAACGATTTCGATGACACCGACCACTGCCAACAACATTCTAAAACATGTTGGGGTGGACGTGTCTTATGTCGCCTAATTTATAAAATGTACACCTTAACATCGATTTTCCTGGCTACGTGGATGTCACTTGTAGCTTAATGCCCTCTATAATCTTAATAATATATAGTAAATTGCAACTCTGACAAGTCGTGTCTTATTCATGAAATTTCCCTCATTCAAACAATAATGTCACAACAACAATTTATTGAGCTATATCAACAATATATGTACATAACCAAGTATACAACAACTATAACATAATAAATTAAGATTTTAAACATTCATAAGGGTGAAAGGATCTTTATTAATATGTATCGGTCGAATTGATAAAGTTCCACATTCACTGTGGTTTTGTAGGTGAACAATTTTTAGCGTAAGTATTATAGCCTTACACTTCCTTTAGCGTAACGAAAAACAATTAATGGACCATTAAATACTTTGGTGAAACACGTACACTACCCATATTTGCCAACATTAGAGATTTATTAGTGGTAATGCAAAAATTAATCATATGATATTAATGCAGTGAGAGGTAACAGACTACAAATTCTCTTTCTTAGTTATTAGTGTTAACATTATTTTATGGTTTGCAACCCCAAAAAATTTGTGATCGATTTAGTGTTATTCTGTTTAACTGCTACAAGCAATATACTTTGTAAATCGCTATTAATTTGAATAAAAATAACTCAGTGTCCCTAATATTTGACCCTCGAACCTTAAATAAAATAAGTAATTATATTTTTTTATTACGCTAATATAGGCACAATTCAATTAGTGTCATTAACTATAACTTATACTATTTGTAAATAGTGTAGTGTACAAAATGTGTCAGTCTGTGATAAAACTTCTCGTTATTTCGTATAAATACTAAAATAAATGTCACGTAACGTTGTCGTCACAATCAAGTGAGTATGTTGACATAGGAATGTTTATCAAGTTTGATCCGTAGTAATAGATACGGGGGGAAATCGTGCGAACTTGTTCTCACATGTTCAAAGGTCGACTCACTGAACACAAACTACGATATGTGGATTTTTATCCAAATTAGTGTTAGATTGATAAATTAGTGTTAATTTTTGTTTGTATTTGGCCTTTGGACCCAAAACATAATTACTAAATGTATATTTTTATTTAATCTAATTATTTTTTTACATTAATAACGATCCACGGTGGAATAAATAACAGCAAAACACTAGAAGTGGCGTGTGACAAAGGAAATTGTGAACATTAAAACCAGGATGAAACCTTATTGCAAAACTTGAGATGGAAAAACTAAGTTACAAAAGGGGTAAAAAAATGAAAAAAATAACATCTCGAGAACAAATAGAGAAAGAGAAATCGTAGTGAACAAATATAAAAGTCAAGGCTGGCTAAAGCACTTTATCACAAAAAAAGTAACAACAAAAGAGTAAGACTATTTTCATCTTTGGCTGGACTTCAGTTAGCGAAAAGTGAAGGTTTCTTAATGAATGCCATACTATTCGGTACTACTCCGTACAACTTTTATTTTTTTGGGGAAACATCTTTTATGTAGGGCTCTCTAGAACCTCGAATGCTATGGGAGGAAAGATCTACCGTCGGATGTTCAGCTTTTTCAAATTCGAGACGCCGACCCTTCAGTGTGTGGCTGATGTCCTCACGCACACAACTACAACACACAAACACAACTGTGCTAAGAACGATGTACGTTGTCAACGTAGAGAAGAGAAAGATGCCTACACGTATTGTATTGTGGACAATGTGCCTTCCCCCAAGGTGGATGCGAGTCATAGTTCAAAAGTAGGCGTTTTTATTGTAGGCCTTTTGTAGGCGCCTTTATCGTAAGTTGTGTTATGGGCTTTTCATCTGATCTTCTTAGACTTTTCATCTGATCTTCTTAGATCGCTACTTTGATTAGCGACCGTCCGATTGTCCAAATCTGACGGTTTAAATAAAAAATACCTAAAAACTCACAGAAAAATAATTTTTTGTCCGAATGTTTTTCAAAATTTAGACCTGACGTTTAATTCTCTATCGATCGATGTGCAACTCATACCTGTTACTATTTTTTTTCATTTTGCGACCAATACAATATGGGTCTAGGTCATATTGTATGTTTTGCGTACAATAGGCATATTGTATGGGCGTACTTTCACCTACTTTTGAACTATGTTTTGAACTATGGTTCTTTGACGCTCGTTTTGCGCTTTTACAAATCTTAAGTTTCGTCCGCCCGTACAAATTTGTATCAAGATTTTAACGTTTGAACAGAAGCCCACGTGGTTCCATTCAAAACTAAACACGTATTTGATTGGCTGTTTGCCGACCCAACCTAATGGAGGATTCTGCGAGATATGGCAGCCAGTAAGCGTATCCGTACGTTTACAGGGACCGTTTAATGGAAGTCCGGCCTTAGCACACAGTTCTTTCGTTCAACAGGGAAGAATCCCTCCCAAAACTTACGCCCTCCAGGTATTTATCGGGTTGCTCAGTTTTGAAACAGTTGTGTTCGTCATCGGCCAGCTTCCTACGCGGAGCCTCCAAGCGGCTCCACGGAGGTACAGTAATTCACCAGCGTGTTCACTGTCAGATTGTCCCATTGGTTCCAATATTAGCCACAGAACAATTTCGATTCGCAGTGACATGACATCGTGTAAAAATCCAATCACATATAAGTGTTTTACCCGATTTTTTAGTTGGAGTTTTTGGAAGCCTGCGAGTTTACCGTACAAATCATTTAGAAATGAGTTTCGTGACTTGCCTAGTCTTTATGAATGACAATGAAGTGTACGGTCAATCACATTCACGAGTGACCAGCACAGTACACTGGTTATGCTATTTTTGTACGCTACACCCTAAATCGCTATTGGGGTTAATGTTTTTTTTGTCACGTAAAACATATTTTATCCCTACACATATGTCAATTTGTGGATCCGACGGTCGAGACTGAAAGGCAAGATTCTTAGCTTCCGATTGGCGGTCTCAAATTGAAAATCGAACAAGTGTGTACGGCGAAAAGATGTTTTAAGTGGCGCAATCATTGTTAATACTAATAGCGATAGACGGTGTTCTGAACTGTACACCTTGAATCGTTATTAGCGTATAGAAATTATTAGTGTAAAGAATAAATTAGCGTCATTCATTCTAATTTAGTGCCAGGAGACGTGGCAGATTATGGTCCATGTCCTTAAATAGTGTAATTTATTATATTTAAGGTATCAATGTCAAAATTTTGGGGTGCCGATATAGCGTACATAAGGCTAATAACGATTCACGGTGTACTGTACTGTACTGTTCTGTAGTAACCATCACTGGAGCCTTACAAATCGACGAGCAATTTATGGTCCAACAGGTTTGACCGTACAAACTGCTGACACATCACTTTTTGTGCACGGGCACTTTCAAAGGCGACTCGGAACCCTTGTATCTAGTCCGTGACTAGCCCGTCCTCGTACAATCTGGTACAGTTAACATCATTCAATCTTCATTTTGTCAGACACGCGACAGCTAATATGGCAGACAAAATGTCCGATGACATTTTTGATCGTACGTTCCAATTCGTGGTCGCGCATTCGGCCGACGGAATATACGCGATTATACAGTCTGTCAGCTGACAGCCTTTACCGCCGGTAAAACATCTATGTCGGCGGAATTTTCGGAATCCAAACTTCCAAAGCCCAACAGTGACGAGTTCTCCGTCCGTATGTTTGTCATGTAAGAGAATCATAGTCAGCCATCAAAACGGATTCGCATCCACATCCGTCATTCAAACTTTACGTACTATTTCCACTCTAAATAGAAATATAACAAAGTACAAAATTATAGAGTCTCGACTGTACTGATTAGTACCCAATATCTGTTAGGGTATGTCTCCATGTAATTGTAACTTAGCGAACTTACTTTGTTTTTTAGCGCAGATCCGGCGGACCCGGATTTCAGTGTCCCTATGTGAAGTTGTTAATTAAGGGTGTGACGATTGTATGCATCGACAATGCCCGTGACGGCTGTCAACCGTGTACAATCTGTGATGACGCACCAAATTGAGAAAAATACTTTGGACGTCGCATAACTTTGCATGACATTTGTAGACGTCAAACCTGTAGGCGGCGAGTTGGAGTTGATGTGGCGCACTCAGAGATTTCTCACGTTTTCGTGAAATGAAATCGTAAATCTTCAGATTCAGACCCCCTGAAATGAAAAAATCCGTACTGAACGAATCCCGACAAAACAAATCAAATTGTGTACTTTTCATCAACGCAAACGGACAAAACATAGCGAACCGTGTACAATTAATTGTCGCTCGAAATCGTTTGTAAATTTTGAAATTTGTGACAAGTGCGGATATGTGATCCTATTTGTTTAGCGAAAATACGTTGTTTATAAAAACATCGCCCATGTGTTTTAAAGAAAAGTTTGAAGATGAGGTTTTTTGGCGTGGCCGTGGGTCGAAGAATATAAGATGAAGAAGACCACAACATGTAGTACATTCTAAGTTCGACGATGACGGAAAATATACTTCTATTTTTTTCGATTTTTATGTAAGGTTGTAACTTAAGCGGTACAGCGCTAAGTTTTACATGAAAACGACAGAAAAAAAACCCTTACTTTGGCAGATGGAGAAATAAACTTAGGGTGGACTTCCATTAGAGAAAAAGTGGGGTTTTTTACTGACGGCCGTACCGTTTCGTACAAATTCGTACATAATTTTTTTTTTCCCAACGAAAACAACATTACAGAAAATTGTCCAAGGTTGTAGGCGTAAATTAGGACCGTCGGATTCAATTACACTTTTTATCCGTGACGCCACGTCACCAACCCTACAGTTTTCTAAGATCGTGCACAGTGAGGACAGTTCTCGATTACATAACGTGTAAAAATAGGCCGCGTGGAAAAGGTAAAAAGAATCCACGATGAGCGCGCGCGTATGTGCGTACACGTCGCAAGGACCATGTGCTTTTCGTCAAGGTGGTTGCGAATCCTCCGAAATTATCCCATCACGCTCCCACCATCAAAGTTTGCCACCACCTTTTTGTCTTTGCGTTTTGAAATTTTGGGTAGTACATTTAATGCCCTCTGTAACAGTCATTAATTACCTCCGTTGGTACAAATATTATCTCCGCTGGTACAGATATTGCGTTCTGACATTGCATTCGAAGATTCTTTCAAGATTTTAAGCATCGAATATTAACCTACGTGTTACCAACCAGAATGAGCCACGCATGTTTACAGACGAGACCTAATGGAAGGCACGCCCTTCAGTAAAATTTTTCGTACAATTACTGGGACGCCTAATGGAAGTCCACCCTTATCCTTTTAATAGTTTCCTTTTACAGCCATATCGTTACAAACGTACTCATTGATATACTCTAGTGTTGGGTATCAGGTAATTTCATATCGCGATAATTTCGATATTCGATATATCGAATATCGATCGGTCAAGGTCTTCGATATATCGTACCGAGACCAACATAAGTTATCGCAATAATTATCGCGATATGTAGTACTTTTTTCATTTTTTATTTTATATAATATGTTATTTTACCGAATAGTAAAAATTATGTGCACCGTGAGACGTCACGTACGACGTGAATTTGACACCGTAACTTCACGGTAAACGTTGCAAAATGGAACCGCAAAAAAATTACTAATTTTGTAATGCATAGAATTCATAACTTAGTACGGACATAACTTGACGTACGAAAAGTACATAATAAATTTGTCAAAAGATGAACTAACAAAAAAAAATACCTCTCTCTCTCTCTCTTTGTTTCAGCGAAGAAATTTTAGCGTTATCCATAGATTCCCAAAGGATAGGAGGCAGTATGGGAGGTTTAGAGGATGATGACACCCAACTAGTTCGAGATATGGAAACTGTACACATGGAAAACTCATTAGAAATTGCAAATCAGTATAGGGATGCGAGAAAGGTCGTTCTCAATGGGGTAAATTCTAAAGTTTGGCATTACTTCAAAGTCATACATAGAGGGAAGCATTCAGACAAGGCTTTTTGCAATCATTGTGATATGCCTGTTGCGAGGGGGAATTCGATGAGTGCTACAAACTTACTCTCTCACTTAAGGGTTATCATCACAGAAAGTTATTTACAGATGGTAAATTGAAAGAAATAGAAGAAAAGCCAGGAGCTTTGGAGGATTTCGTACAAAGAGGAGCAGTAACGTCATTGAATGACATGCTCATACGGTAAATTGTGTTGGACTACCAGCCACTAAGTATTGTGGAGAGCCCCCAAAATTTTGAGAAATGCTGAAGGGCTTGGCGCCAAAGGTCGTGATTCCTGATCAGCGTGGACTAATTTCCAGAATAGAGGAAATCTAAATGAAGGTCCGCCTAAGTTTATGGAAGCTTCTGGAAGGTGAAACTCTAAGCATTACTATGGACACATGTACAGCATTGTCGAATTAATCCTTTTGTTCTATGACGACTCACTTCAACAACTTTGATTGGGATCTTCAAAATGTTTGTTTAGGGTGCTCTCCTTTTCGTGGTAGCCATACCGCAGAAGCGATTGGTGAGAAGTGTAAAGAAATGTTAGAACGATTTGATATTTCCAAAAAATCAGTGGCAGTTTGTGTAACTGACACAACAACTGCTATGAAGAATCCAAGAAAATCCATGTCTTATGATTTGCCCTGGTTGCATAGATCATTTGTTAGAGCTAGTCACAGGAAAGTTTTTTAATGGTTCTTGTGTTGCATCAAATTTGAAAAGTTCACGCAACCTTGCGGGATTTTTTAGAAGCTCACCGAGACCAACTAATATTCTCAAAAATGTTACGAGTGAAATGAAGTTGAAAGTTTTAATTCTGGATGTAGCCACAAGGTGGTGGTCGACATACTCTATGCTCATTTCAATATTGTATTTGAAAAACCTGTTTTAAGCAATTATGACAATAAGTGTGCCACTGAATGCGAGGTTGAGTGAAAAGGCATGGATGATCATTGAGAGAGGTGCGATTTTTTTAAAACCTTTTATGGTTTCTTAACGTGTGTTGGAAGGGGAAAGTTATGTTATTTTGAGTTGGATGCTGGTAATTGTCCACTCACTACTTAAAGGACTAAAAAAAGTAGTGGACGACACATCAAATGGAGGATGTGAAGATTTGGCAATTAATGCAATTGCGGAGACAACGGTAACCAATTTTGAGGGTTGATTTGGAACGTGTGAGTTAAAAACTCTCCCGATGAAGATGTTTATTGCTTGTGCCCTAGATTATAGGACGAAAAACCTAAGATTTTTAACACCTTTAGAGGTAGATAAGGTATGGCAAGAAATTGTCAACATGATGTTAGGAAAGTTTGACATGGATGCGGAATTGTTTGGACATTCAGAGGGTGGTAGTGATGGGTTGATGATGGAAATTGGAAACAATTCAAATGAGAAAGGTGTGAATGAAGTTGAAGATGATGGTGAGGATGACATTTTCATAGCATTACAAAAAGAGCATCCCATTTCTTCGGTAATGGAAACCGTTAAAAAACCTTCGGCCTCGGAACTCATAAAGATGAGTTTAAGGAGCATTTGCTCCACGAAGTTCAACTTTACAAAGGAAGAAGTGTTTTAGAACACTCACAACACGAACGGGCAAACCCATTGAAGTGGTGGGCTGAAAAGATTTTTTTTTTTTCGACATTGAGCTCTTAGGCTCGAATCATTTTAGCTATATCGGCCACTTTGGCTCCTTCCGAGGGAATTTTTTCCATGGCCGGTCAAATAAGCACGATTAGGCGAAACCGGTTGACTGCGAAATCGGTTAAAAGACTTGTTTTCTTGAAAGGATCATTGGAAGCAGCACAATTGGTCATTAATATTCGTAATGACAAATGAAAGGAGATTGAAAAAGATGGAGACATTAATGACAACGATTACAATAAGGTTGTTTTTAAGAAACGTCGGAAGGAAACAGGAAAGGAAATTGGAGATTGGTGGAATACTTTACCCAACAAAATATAATTATACAAAATTATGTTTTTTATGAAATATTTGTAGGGTGCACGGTTATGAGAGTTTGAATTTCAGTTTATAAGTCTTAAAAACATTATGTAATTTATATTTGGATTTCACATATTGGGAAATTCGGAAAGTATAAAATTTGGGATTTTGGGATTATGGGATAATGACGTGTTTGAATGTGGGAGATGTGGAATTGTTGATGGAAAATCATATATTTGAATAAATGGATTTATAAAATTTATGTTGTTAGTGTGAGAAATAATGAAAATTTTGGAATTGGATTTTGAATATTGAGAAATTGGGAAAGTAGAAAATTTGGGATTTTGGGATTATATAATAATCACATGTTTGAATGTGGGAGATCACAAACTAAGCGAATGATTTGCACATGTCGGGTTTTGAAATCTTTGCAAGTTTGATTTTTTTTCATTTAGGAAATAAAAAATGAAATTCGAGAAAATAATTAATATAAATGTGGAAATATGGGTTACTTGTGGGCCACATATTGTTTTATATTATATATTTGGAATTGGTATTAGAATTATATTGCATTTTTTGAATGGTAAAAAATGTGGATTTTTAACTTTATAGATGTCATAATTAGAAGTGTAATTTCACAAATTTGGAAGAATAGGTATTACTAACAACTGCAGCAGTAGCACTAGTACTAGCAGCTGCTAGTAGTAATACCACCTACAACACTAGTACTAGCAGTTGCAGCTAGTAGTACCACCTGCAGCACTATTACTAGCAACTGCTGCTAGTACACTAATACTAGCAACTGCACCTAGTACTACCAGCTGCAACACTAGTAGTAGCACCTGCACTTAGTACTACCAACTACAGCACTAGTACTAGCAGCTGCAGCTGCAACAATAGTATTAGCAGCTGCTGCTAGTACTACCAGTTGCAACACTAGTACTAGCAGTACTACTAGTTGCAGCACTAGTACTAGCAGCTGCACTACCAGTTGCACCTAGTACTACAACTAGTACTACGAGCTGTAGAAGCAGTAGTACTAGTAGGGACTACAAAAAAAACCTAGAAATTCATTCGATATATCGCGATATATCGGCTAAATATCCAATATTTTGATAATTGATATATCGAGGCGATATATCGATTACCGGGTACCTAAAAATCGGTTCATATCGAATATTGGCAAGTGGTCCTTGATACCCAACACTAATATATACTCATCTCGAACTTTCTAAAGATACTAAAAATTAGTGCTATGTATCGCGAAGGTTTTGCCGATGATCGATATGTATCTTTTTTTGGCTTGCCTATAATCGATATATCAGCACGATGTATCAAAACTGGTGTCGCGATAACAAAGGTACTTATAACAAAGGTCGCAAAAGTCAAAATTTTAGATAACCGAAACCGACTGTTTTTTTTTTCAAAATCTGAGTACCCGACGCTGGACAGGGTTATGTCACGCTCCAAAATTGTTAACCGTTAACCGAAACGCGATAACGAAAATAAAAGTTAACCGAAACTTTGATTTCTCGCGACTACTTGTACTCGCCCGTACCCGAATAAGTACAAAATTAGTGGTACATCTCTCGTATACCTTCCATGATAACAACAGTACAAAGTACAACAACGTTGGATTGAATGGACAATACAAAACTTTCATTTTTTTTTCGTTTTTTGCTTTCCCAACCTTAACCAATTTTTTTTTTTATCTGTGAATCAATTGCCCGAATCCGCGTGGCCCCCCAAATTTGGCAACCAAATCCATTTTGGATCCGACGCGGGCAGTCGGTTAACGGTCGGTCACGGTTTCGGTTTACCGTTTGCGACCTGTGACCGATATCTATCGGCGATAATTGTACGATTATTGCAGTGCAATTGTAAGGTTTATTCCGTCTTATTGAATCGTCATTATTACGTTACACATATTTCGGGACAAATTGCCACACGGCACATGCAACGTGTAATTTTGTGACCTCCATTGGTCCACAAAATGTCTAGCTTATATGAAGCCTCTAGGATAATATTTGCACTTTTGACTTTGGCAATGATTAAGTGCCGCTCTGGCACGCAAAAAATCTGACCGACTACACCACTGTGTAGCCTAGACTCACGTGAGTCCGCAGCAAAAAGAATCATTGAAAAGAATCACTAAAATTGCTCACCTGAGCATTAAGTTATGGCTGGCCAAAGGTGGCATATAAATACATATGCATTATGAGAGAGAGGCGGCTACCTACATTTTTTTCTAAGTCCTAATCCCTCTCTTTGAACCTACTACTAGTGTACCTTAGCCAATCAAAAGAGTGTAAGGTATAAGAAGGTACAGGTAACGCTGTACTTCTTGTACGACCATAGTACAGCATGGCCGCTTCGCTGACGCGTGTCAGTTTTGAGCCGTAATTGCTCCCTCCGTAATATCCGCTGTCCAATCTTAGCTTGCCACTGTTGTTTTGAAAAGATAGTTTCGTGCGTACGCTACATTTTGTGCTCACACGATGTTTCATGCGTACTTGACACGAGTTTTAATGCGTAAGAACTAACTTTATTTAACGTGGAAGTTTGAATGTATTTGCGGATTGGGGGAGTAATTGTACGGATAATATTAAAGTGACGTGAAGATCAAATTGAGTGGCGCTAACAAGAATTTGAAATAGACGGCAGATCGCAAAGCGATCTGACGTGAAACATTACAAAGTGTGTGATTTGTAACATAATGAAACAAACAAAATTTATGGAAAAGTACGACAACAGTACGGCACGTCATATTTGGCAAGTAGACAATAAATTAGTTACCGGCATTTATGGTAAAGGACGAAGTCTTGGTACAGACACGATGTAAGTGGCACGATTCCACTTTGACAAAATGGTTCATGGTACATTTAAAGTGCGGACGGCGGCAGCCGATATATTTGGAGGTTCACACTATTTTAAGAACATGATTCACGCGGGGACCACAAATGATGTAAGCACGACGTGTCGTTTACCTTATCACGGAAACATACTCAGGAGCTTCGCACTGTACGACCAAGGTTAGTTGGACTTATATGACTGATGCTGACTAAGCATCAGTAACACTTTTTGTACGGACGAATATTTGTAAATACTTGAGAAACATCTGTTTGTAGTTTGGCGTATTATAAAATAGTATTTCACTCGTCAATTAGTGACACGTGTAGCTCTAAGATTAGCATAGGAATCAATAGAGTAAGTATAACTTGTAGGACTTACATTACTTTTGATTATCAGCTGAATT
>JBBHKE010003423.1:0-17685 GCA_037447655.1 Zygnema cylindricum
CACCCTCCCCTTTACCTCCCTCTTTGTCCCCCCTCCCACCACCCTCCTCTCCCTTCCCCATCTCCCTCTTCCCCACCTCCCCATCTCCCTCTTCCCCACCTCCCCATCTCCCTCCTCCCCCTTTACCACCTGCCTCCTTAACCTCGTCTCTCCCCAACTGAAAACCCTCAATCATGAAAGTCAGGGCCACGATACTTACAATTTTTTTGAATCGGTCAATATGAATATCCAGGAGTCGCTCCACCGGTTCCATTTTCTCATTGAGTATTTTGGTCTCCGGAATCCACCAGGCACACGCCAAATGGGCCCACACTCCTTCCACAGTGGTAGGCTTCAATGCCCCTCCTGCCAAAGTAAAACAGTTCCAGTAAATGGTTTTTGTTTTTTCTACCCCTCCCCCTCCCCCTCCCTCTCCCATGAAAGCGTCCAACATATTTTCCTACACCCATTTCACTAAGAATGCTTTAACATGCTTCCAACAGGCTAAGGATCATCGCAAAAAAAAAGGCAGAACATAGATACAACATTGCCGTAAAGATCACCGATTTGATTCTCAATTTGATTAATCCAAATGATGAAGTCAACAGAATGACGGGAAACGAGTTGACATTATCATAAACTAAAACCCTTCAGTCGCCTGTTTAAAACATAGTTACCGACAGGAAGGATAGGAGCTTACCTTTGATAGGACATAGGCAACATTCCCTTTGTATATCCAGGTCCTCGCAAACTCGACAAACCCAAGAGCTTCCTAAAGCTTTTGCTCGTACACCATAACATTCCTCATGGACACCCATTTGGCACCTGTTAAAAAAACCCCAAAAGTTATGAGGTAAGTACAAGTTCACGACTCCATCCAGAAAACAAAAAAGGACAAATCAAATCAGACTTTATTAAATTCAAGGAAAAAACTAAGCAGAAAAGCATTGCAAATGAGTACAGGGTGCAAAGAAAAATGGGAGTAGAAAAGGCGAGGAGACCAACCGATTGCAAATGACAATTTTGTTGTCGTCTGTGTCATCCATATGGTCGCACACAGCACATCTTTCAGAAGTCCACCGTACATCAATTTGCTCATATGGAACTGCCAGTACAAGATTAAGGTTTAGATGTTGATTTGAAACATAATCATCTCACTCGAAACATCATCAATTTCACTTGAAACATAATCAATCACGCATACAAGTCTCCGCAATGATGCAATAGTCCCCTACAATCTCACTACCAGCAACATTGTACTACTGGGAAGGCCACTGATTTCTAAATACACCCATTGGCCCATGAAATTTGCACATACCATTGACTAACTTTCCCAATTTCCAGTGGTCAATTGAAGTCTTCTTCGGGGCAGCAGTCTCTCGCTCCCACGCCAACCCCACAGCTCCTCCGTCTAGCATTCTCGCAAGCTGCGTTTTCAAATTTCCAAAAAAGGGCCCAACAACAGATTAAAGGCAACCAAAACTATCCACAAGAGAATGCAGAAAAAGTAACAACGCAACAACGATATTATCAAAAAGTTGCAAGAGACAAAACCCCACTTTGCACTCAATGCTTGACCAAAGTAAAAAGACATGTTTCGGGATTTACCCAGCTTCCCAGAGGTTCGGAATTTAAATTGACTACACGAATGTTCTCTTTCCACCTTTGAGGTCGACAGCGAGTGTGACGTTCGAATTCTGACGCAGTGATTACTGCATTCCGGGGGCCGCGACGCAAGCAGCTAGTACATTGACAAATAACTCTGGAAGGAGGGGAAAAAATAGAGAAATATAAAATAACATGAGGATGTTTGACTTTTCAGGTTTGAATAGAAAAGCACATGAACGAACACGTGGTTCAATTGATAGGCTTCAAACACATGTAAAACAACATGAGGATGTTTGTATTGTTAGTTTTACATGAGAAAGCACATAGAAGACACGTGGTTCAATCCCAAGGCAACAAACAATGTCCAAAAAAACACCTTGACAGGTTTCAACAGATGCCTTTACAGACAAGTATCACAATCAACAAGTACTTGGGTAAAGAGGCGATATTGGAAGGAAAGGGTCAAGTACACACCTGTGTTTTTTTGGAAGATATGTTCCCTTCACTCCAGCGCAAATGACTGCTAATTCATTTGGAAGCAAAATTGTGCTGCGGTCTCTGTTGCAGTAAAACCATAGCCAAAGAACAAGATCAGAAGCTTTCCTGCTTCACTTTTCATGATTGCTTTGATAATTTTGGTTTTTCAACTACACAGACACATTAAGTCATGACTACTGTTTCACGGTACAATGGCTGCTCAATCACATAACTGATGATATACACTGTATGGCAAACACACCATAAAACTTTGCCATTTGCAAACTTTTTCGAGTTGTCGACTTTGTTTAGTAAGCTTTTTGTGTTTTTCAGGTTGTTTCTTTGAACTTTCTTTATGTTTTCGTTATCTCGAAGCATTGTTTTGTGAACTTTCTACATGATCTTGTCCTTTTTCACGTGTTTTAGAAATATGTTTTGTGTTTAATTAATTAAGTACAACGCCCCATCAATAATAGTGTTGAACTTTTGTGTGCAGTCAAAGTTGTTTAGCTTTGTGACAAATCGTTGAATATTCTGAAGGACTAATCAGCGGTGAAGGGCTCGGCAACAATGGACGATTTTTAAGTCATTAGTGACTCATGCCAATTCATGGATTCTCCGTTGGACGTCAAAAGACTGCCCAACCATCAGAGGTAGATAATGACATGACCTAAAATGCTGGCCAATGAGCCGATCCCTGAGATCTCTTACCTTTCAATCGTTATGTAAACAAAAATCTGAAAACTAAGTGATAAGAAAAACGACTTTGGGTGCCCAAAACATTCAAGTTTAAGAGCAGTGAATGGTGGACAGAATAGTTCCAAATTGCTGAAAATAAGAGATTAGTAGAACGTGGATACTAGACGCATACTACACATAGTATCAGAACCTCTAATCCACCATCTACCTCCGGACTAGCATCCTCTAGCCTCTCTAGGTTCCCCTATGTGGCTGATAGCATAGGGTATAGTGCTGGAACTACTGGATCTGGCGTAGGAACTGCCAAATCTAGGACAGGGCAAATCTGGATCTGTACACCGCTAATTGTTATTAGTGTTAAAGTTTTTTTCGCCACTCAAAACATATTTTCTCCGTGCACACTTGTCGAATTGTCAATCAGAGACCGCCAATAGGAAGGTGAGAATCTTGCATTCCAATAGCAACCATCGCATTTACAATCCGACAAGTGTGCACGAAGAAAAGATGTTTTAAGTGGCTTAAAAAACACTAACACTAATAATGATTAGTGGTGTAGTTTTCGGTCAAGCTACTCCTATTCGAGACCCCACTCCATTTCCCTCTACCACTGAAGACGAATCTAGGGCTATGGGAGCCTTCTGCTTATGTCAAATGTCGGCGGCCTGCAATGTCCTCTCGCTAGTTTTGCAGACCTCCAACAAACTCCTCAGCTCTCTCCCTCCTGCTCTAGTATCAAGCAGAAGCTCCTCAACAGGTGTCGCTAGTCCTAATGAGGCCTGCGACGATCGCTGCCAATCAAAACCCTTTCCTGAGCGATTCTGCAATCCCTTACCAGCTGTAAATTTGAAGATAGAGGGGAAAATGTTCTTAAAGCCTCTGGGACATCCTCCTCCGCTTCCAAACCTTATCCCTCTCCCTCCACTACTGCACTGCTGCGAATCTAACCAGGCATTCCATCATGCCTTTCTGCCTCCCTTTCAACGAATCCGGAACACTCTAGTGTATTTTCGATCGTTATTTCGGAGACTGCCCTTGAAACATGTGCCAAAATTTATGGCCCGATTGACCTATAATTCAATGCACTCTAACACTACGAATGACATCAATGCATTATAATATTATGAATGACATCAATGACAGAAAGCGTGACAGATACATTATTGATGAGGACTTGGGTTCAAACTAATAGTTAGAATGTTGAATCTCTGAAATACATCAAACAAAAAGTCAATCTGGTGTTTAACCAGCAAAAACCAATAAGTGTTATAAAAAAATGAGCAGAATAGGGCAAATTGTAATAAAAATCTGTCCCAAAAGACCCAGTGACAAAAAAAATACCAGTAGTACGATGATCTGCCGAGGGACATCATTTTTTGAAACGTCACACGAGATATTGGATGTGCAAATGTGTCAATGTCAATTTAGGCACGGCGTCGAAGTTGACATTAACATATTTTTAAATACAGTTTCTTTACATTTTGCAAGACTAAAAAAAAAACGACAGATAGCCAAGTATCCTCAAAAATCACAACAACCTATACAAACCAACAAAAAAATGGAAAATTGAGGGTTTTCTGATCCCTACATTGACCACCGCCAAAACTGTCCTCCATATGTATCATTATAAAGCACAACAGAAAGATCTCGAGAAGGATACGGGGGTTTAAGGTAGGAAAAATTCTCACTGGTCAAATAAATCCCCTTTATGTGGGGATCCGGGGCGATCTCTATGACTGCATTTTGGACACAAGTACTCTTTGGCATCTTCTTGAAGCTCCTGAAATCCATCCACAATATTTCTGAGTTATATAGGAGGATCAAAAAATGGTTTTTCAAAAAACGTTGAAAAAAGCGTATTAAACACTGGAAGTATTAAACAAAGGTTTTAGCTACTGTTGAAAACTTCACAAAACAAAAGGACCAAGGAAGACAAGAAGGTAACAAATTAAGGATCTACAACACCGGTGTGACGATAGGACAGGGAGGAAGCAACAAAAAATTCAGAAGGCAAGAAATGGACTAAAACAACAAAACAGTTGAAATTGATCCATTGGCTGCATAAAACTAAATACAACAAAGAATATAACAAAAAAGTAGCTATCAAGAAACAATATGAGACCACTACAGAATCATCTCATCCTTTTATCCTTTCATCCTTTTCAAAAACTAGCTACAAATTAAAAAGAGTTATGCATAGATAGAGAAACATAGATTTCCAATCTATTGAATTGTGTACTACACAAGAAGTGGCAATCCACCAAGCAAATTCAAACACATAACAATACGATTCCAGTACTAATATAACAATACACAACAATATTATCCTACATGACATCAAGATAGTCCGCTCCCACTTTCTAAAGCTTGCCAAGATCTTCAACATCACATAAACCTGCACACTTAATGAAAACCAGGTCAAAAACCTTCAATTTCCTCTATAGTTACAAGGTCAAATATATCCACCTTCATATGCTTGCTGGAGATGTTGTCACAGTCGGCATGTACCCAGATCTTACATCCATCACAACAAACCTGCAAGATTTCCGAAAAGAATTTTAAAGACAAAAGACTTTAAAAAACCATGGGCCATGGATTTTCAAAGAGAATGACGACGTTCAAGATGCAAGAGACAAAAGAATGGACGTCTCTCCTCTACAAATTGATCCCCACTGCAAGCCTAATGCTAATTAGCTTCAAATACCAAATAACTTTAACCTTGAATAACCCATTTAACATTACCATGAGCCTGCATATGTGAGAAATAATGTCAAAAAACACAAAATAACTGAATCATCATCACCGGGTCTCGAGTCTTTCTAACTTACAAAAGCTCCTTCCGCATTGGGAAGCCACACCTTGAAGCAAATGGGGCAATACTGCTTTAAATTGTAGAGCTGTTAGATAAAAAAAACCAACATGTAAAAAATCTTAAAGCAGGAACAGCTTCAAACAAACATAACCACGAAAACATTGCACTATAGTCGTTAGTATGTTATGCTGAAAGAGGTTGTTTGATACTCTCAATACATTTTGAAGTTTCAGCCCATTGACGCGTATTAACAACAACATACTGAATTTGCTTCTTGTTTTCGAAGCAAATAAGTTTCACAATCGTAATTTCCAAACCAATGACAACCTCAAAAGACCGAATGGTTTTACTCCAGATTTCATGTGGACCTTGTATCAATAACAGTTCCTACAGATAATGCTCCAGGGAAGAAAAAATTAAGTAGCCGGTTACTAGACTTACTCCAGTGGATTACCTACATTACACCATACACTACAAAAGCCGGCACTATGACCTTTCAATAAATAGGGTATAATCGAGTGAACTTTTTAATACTGTTCTGTGACATAAGCTCAAAAATCAAAAGAAACACATCAGTTTGCCCTATGACGACGATACACTCTCTGCCAATAGAAAGCCTCCAATTTGTACTTCTTGTAAACAATATTACTTGAAGTAAAAACCTCTTCAAAAGTTCAACTTCAAGAACACAATAAAAAAAATTCTAGAACCACCTTCGAGTTGAAAAAGATGACTGTTATGGTAGAACAAACCTAATAACCTATCACCCACTTTAATGCTCCCATAGAGGTCCCCCTGACCTTTTTTTTGACATACCTTAGAACAAGGATTACAGAGGTCAGGCAGTTCCACAGTCTCCTTTTTCTTGTTACTACTTTTGCTTGTATTCAAACTGGCCCCACAACCCTTGCATAGAACTCCACCCTGCTCAGTTCCATGGATATCCGTCACCTGCAAAAAAAAAAAAAACAAACATCAGATCGTTTTCGAGATGTGTTAACCCCACTGCCAATTGAGTCAATAGGAAAAGAATAACAAGGTGAAGAGGGAAAGAATTATTTCATAAAGAGGGAAGGATCACCATCATATGCCACTTAGGAAAAAGACAACAATGTGACGGGGAAAAGAGAAACATCGCAAAGAGAGAAATGATAACATCATGTACCACTTTAGGAAAAGGATGACAATGCGAAGGGGAAAACAATAGCATCGTAAAGAGGGAAAAGATAACATCATATACCACTTCTGGTGCAGGTTGATTGGATGATCCAAAGATTGCCTCCTCCACACCAGCATCGGCCAATACTGCCTCTTGACAAGCCCGTTGAAAATCTTTAACTCTCTTTTTCATACACATCTCATGCTCAAACCTGCCATAAGGTTCAAGTATGGCAGTCAAAATCTCAGTATTGGATACTGGTCATCCTCACCATTTTAAAGACATATGCAGCCTGAAAATATTAATGTCCTCTAACTATTTGTCTCACACGCACTAATAAAACACAGCACCATTATGAGCAAAAGCTTGCGGTAAAAAACAAAAATCAATTTTGTTTCGATGCAAGGAGCGAGGTCAAAGGGAATCGATAGTAAAAGGAGGAGAGAGGAGCTCTCACTTGACAACATACTCAAGGTATGGGACGATCTGTCCCTGTTTCACCCAGGCATAATCCTGCAGACAGAATCCAGGCTATTGGATTATAATATAAATGAAACAATAACATCACTCAAAACAAGGTTTCTAGGACACGCTGATTCTCGCCAGGCTTAAAAATGCATAGAAGACATCATCTTAAACATCATTAATGTTACAACCTGCTTTCCACGATAAAACAACGTACACCACTGTTGTGTGTCAGAACCCAAAACCTAACCATGAGAGACGAAAGGAAGGCTACCTTGGACACAAAATACATGGTATTGATGGTAAATCAATTGCTCTTACCCCGGAAAAGGAAATTGATGGTCCAAGTTGCATAATGGACAGACTTTTTGCATGATAAAGCAATTGCTCTTACCCTTTCTATTTTTGGGGAGATTGACGGCCCAAAGTACATAACACATAGACTATTTGCTATGGCTTCATTTCGAACAGTCAGTGGAGCTTCGTGGATGGGATCTACGACTCGTGCCGGCCACCATGGATCATTTTTTTGTCCTGATTTGGCCCATACTAAATCTCCAACTTCAAATGAATTCAAGGGATACACAGCAGTCCCAGTTACTGAAGATGCACACTCTGTTTTTGCCTTTTTCAACGATGTTACTTTCTGGTGTTGAGTTGCAGTTCCTATAGTTGAGTCGACTTGCAAATTTGCAGATATTTTTTCAACCTTCTTGAATGTGACATTCTGGACCTCCTCGGAATCTGATGTCCAGGAACTATCCTTATCTTTGATTTTCTTCTTCTTGCATTGGGTTTGTATGCTCACACGTCTCTGTGCAGTGCTTCGTCTTTGTTCCCAATGGTTCGCAGCAGTATTTTTATTTTTTAAAAACAAAGACTTTACTCTCTCCGTAAGACTGCGTGTCGATGCTTTTGGTGACTCACTAGCTTGTTCCATGGAAAGTGAATCAGAATCAGTCAGGTCATCGTCTTTACTGTCCAATTTCCTTTTTTTTACAATTGAAGCGCCTTTTTTTCTAATTGAAGAAACCACTGCTTTTCTCTTACAGCTATTTAAAGTCAATCCATTTTTCGATAATCCTTTATTGAGCCCAGCTTTCAGTTTAGGCGAAAGTTCACTAAAATATTTCTCAAGTGGAACTCCTTCACTTAGATTAACGGATATTACATTACCATTTCCTTCCTCCAACTCCTCACAGCTATGTTGATCGACGCTATTTTGGTATACATTCATCTTCCCTCTATCCTGATCTTCAACCTCCAATTTGACTCTTTTCTTCACTGTCTCCACATCAAGAACTGTTGGACGCTTTTTGTTTACAGTTTTAAACCATTCTTTAGACTCGTCCTTCAATGTGACACACACTCCAGGATATTCTTGCACCACTTCCCCAAGCCCTCCATTCCATGGAGATGCTTGGGCCACACTTGGCGAAGAACCTTCGGCTGTCAGAGGGGCATCAGGATCGCTACTTGCCTTCATATTCAAGTCAAGTTGATACCTCAAATGTGACTCCAAATTCTGACCAGAAATGCGATCATTTGAGCAAGCATTTGGAAGTCTTTCGTTATGCCTTTCCTTCATTTTGTCCACCTTTAACAGTGCTCCTGACACTTGTGTCGATTCTGTTACCCCTGACAACTCCTCTTTGACTTTTCTAAGGCCACTGCTATCTTTTTTGGTGCCAGAAACATGTTTTCGAGGAAGCTTTACATGAGAAACCGATCGCCGTTTCTCTTCGTGAAGACTAGAAGAGGCCCAAAATTGAATCCTTGCAATTGCTTCCCTTTGCGTTCTCTGAACATCCTGCTCGCTCACTGTTCCCAGGACCCCACCTGATGTTGGTCTCAATTCAGTCACCACAGATGACGAATCCACTCGTCCTTGAGTACCCATATTGTCTTTTTCTTCAATAGGTGGACAAATCATAGGTACCTCTTTTCCAGCAGGCAAAACATGACTAGCATTGACTGAGGTCATATGAATATCCTGACATCCATGAATCAACGGTTGTGGCTGTGACACAGTCGAGAGCAACTGCACAAAAGCCTTCTTTTCCGCTTTCTTCTTTTTCTCTACACTGCCAACCCATTTCGGAAGTTTCCGGCCTTTGGAAGACATCCACGATGGCAATTTTCGGACAGGGCGAGGAGGACGATCTGGACCAGGTACGCTTCCAAAGCCAGGCTCCTGCTTTGGCAAAGTCTCTGAAGTCTCTACCGCAGGTTGATTTTGGAAACCATGTGTTAAGTTAGCCTCCATGCCTCTGTTTCTCGCTTGATCAGGCCATATGTTTCTAGCTGGGGCTTGGTTATTACCCATTACTGGCACTAGACTTTGATTTTCCCCAACTGAAATTTGATGAGCTCGAACAAAGTTCAGAAGGACTTCACTTGTGAATAGAGCCTGAAAATAGCCCAGCACAAGCAAGTTGCTCAGAAAAAGAAATACAAGGACAAGAGCAATAAGGATATGGATGAGAGAGGGACAGATAAAGACTAAACCAATGAGCTCCATATGTTGTGCTTACTCTACAGCCACGACAGTGTTTAAAAGTGTTTTAAGTGTTTGAGTGTTGAAATGTTTAAAAGTCCTTATAACAAAGTCAGAACTGAATAAATTGTAAAGGTATAATGCCACTACCAAAATAGCCAAAGCAATTGACACGTCCATTAAGGCACAAAATCCCAGATTCAGTACCGCCATACTTGTGAATTACTACTTTCTCAGATTTAAAATCTCGAATAGGCACATTGACCCTCCTAGCCACAACGTAATAATTCGCCTACCAGTTTCTCATGCGATAGACACCCGGTCACCAAAAAGTTGTTACAATATCAGGGAATCAGGGCAAAATGTAATCGAAGTGGTGCTATTACATACAAAAAATCAACAAGCATGCAGCAGAAACAACTGCAAATGTTTCAAACATCCGAAGAGCTGTGATCAACAACTCCACATTTAATCTTCCAGAAGTGAACTTACAATTTAAACACCAACTTGAAAACTGCTTTCTTAATCTTACCGAATATCCTTTTTCCGTGTGCTATATAGTTCGTTATTTCTGAAAAAAAAAACAGGAGTTTGGGAGACTGAAAAACATCGCAAGTTTAAGGTGGTCTACCGGGTCAATGTAGAACATGGGTTGCCAGGACAGTCCTGGAGGGCATGTTTGTACTGTCTGTTGCTTCTCACCCTGGTGAAAACTCAAATCCTACAACAAAGCAAGGAGAAAGACAGCTCAGAAGACAAGGAAAAGACAAAAATGTCCATCACGACAAAAAAAACACAACTTACAAAAGGGTGAAGGAGCTCAAATGCAAGATTGACCAGCAACTTAGTTGGGTTAATTGAAAGGCAATGAACTTGGCCAATGTCATTTAACCTCTAATGATGATTTTATAACTAATACCATCATGAGAGTTGAATGAATAAGGAATTTTAATTATGAAATAAGCTAGACAGCTGTGCAATTCATATCACATATGAAGGGCAGAATTAAGGCAAATGCTAAAGTATAATGTTGTTTCCCAACATTTTTACATACTTCATACCTCAATTTAAAATTGTAGAGATTGTAAAAAACAAAGATTACAAGCACTCTAACAATCATGTTTTTCAAATTTGAACACGATAGCCAAATGAAAACATGCTCCAGAAACTAGATTTTTCATTGGTATCACTACTCCAGTCGTAGATTTTAAACCTAAAATCATAAAAATAGTGTCAATGCCACTAACGAAAGGAACTGACAGCATACAGTATCACCAAACCCTAAATTGGTATTATTGAACCAAATTTCGAATAATACTTATAATTGTTTTACTCCTGTAATGGTGAACGGTGTAACGTATTATCATTCTGGCAAGCATTCTCCAATGTCCTCCCTCATAAAAATAGTGTTAATGCCACTAACTAAAGGAACTGACAGCATACAGTATCACCAAGCCCTAAATTGGTGGTATTGAACCAAATTTCGAATTAACACTAATGATTGTTTTACTCCTGTAGTGATGAACGGTGTAACGTACTATCATTCTGGCAAGCATTCTCCAATATCCTCCCTCAGAGATTATGAATTTCTATATGGAAAATGCAATATGACAATTGTTATTGTAAAATGGCTTCGTAAGAAACAAACAGTTGTATGTAAATTCTGAAAATACAAAAAAAAAGACCAGGTCTTTAAGCAGCCAATGATAAATTTGGATATTGAAATGTCAACAAAAAACAAAAGCTGACATATATAAAACTAACTGAAGTTGAAACTCCAAATTATTAGCAAAAGAAGATAATGAGACAGCACTAAACGAACTTGATCTTCTACTAGGGTAATTACATTAAAGAAATTGGCTTTTGAGGGTAAATCGTACAGTTTTAGGGCGAACTACACGAATTTACCCAAAGGACAGCACGAACTGTCAAAACGAGGGTAAAACGTCGATAGTGTAATTACTCTATAAGCCTTACTGTTAGCCTAAAAACTCTTGCAGTCATTTCTGTTAGTGTGTGACTATCAGATGCTGCAGGGAAGGAGAAGTGAGAGAGACACGGGAAAAGATGGGACGATACAGAGGAGGATTTATGTACGGAATGCCTGACTTTGACCTTGGACCAAGTAGGATGTCCCGAGATAGTGTGTCTCTGTGTGCGTGTGTGAGGAGAGAGAGGAGAGGGAAGGGAGAGAGTGGGTTTGTAGGATTGGACAGAGAGAAAGTATTCCAGATCGTCCAGTTTGCGAAAGGCACAAGACATACTGCCTTCGAACTTCTCGATGCACATATAACACGTGAGGTTTTACCTTGGCTTCAAATACTCGATTATGTTTTGAATATTCGATTTTGACAAAGTTAAAAAAATATATCATACGACAAAAGACACAAAAGGCTCCGCAATCTGTACAATTTAACTTAGTTAAGAATTCCACAACGTACCCTTGGTAAGCATGATTGCTGTGGGTAAGATAATCCGTTGTTATCCATACCCAATCACTGCAAGGCCACTTTCGCAAACCCTAATTCCACTAAACGCCGATTTTTCAGTCAACCTCCTTGCTAAAACTCCAGAAAGAGCGCCATGCTTCGTAACAAAAGAAACAAGTGGTCCGGAAAAACTTCTGTCAAAAGTTGAAACTTTCCAAAAAAAAAGAATCAGAACCCTAGAATAGAATCTGAACAACCTGTGGTTTTGTCGCCGATCTCACATATATAACATAGCATTAGGAGGCAGATAACCAAGAACAAAAATAGATATGAAAAAGAGGACAGAGACAGCCTCCAAAGGCTTCGTTCCACTGAATTGCAACGTGTGAGATGGCCATGGTACACTGAACAACGAGGGCAAGTTTCTTTAGGTTAGTAATAAAACAGGTGAAACCTATGCTGTTTAGTGTTCACTATGATAACTATGATGTGTCAATTGGAAGGGCGGAGAGATTTATGGCATCCATCAAGGGAATTGCTGTGTGGACACCCTAAGCTGCTAGGTGACACTCCAACCTGCTAGGTAAGAACCCAAAAAAATAATCCCGTACGAAAATATTCATTTTTTAGGATTCCTACTGGGTTCCGCGCGGTGTCCAGCCAATCCCGTCAAAATTTAGCGACGGCCGTTAACACCACCTTTGACAACGCCGTCGAGACACCGCCAAGGCGCCAACTGGTGGAAAGTACAAATTTCTGATATGGTCGTCCACGTGGCATCCCACCGACATTAACTTTTTTAACGACAGACGAACCGAATCGACTACACCGCCAATCGTTATTAGCGTTGTGTACGCTAATTCCGTCCCGCTTTTTTTTCTTTTTATTCTCCATTAGTGTAGTTCATTCTATTTTTTTCTTTATTCTATTTAGGGTTGTTTTCAGTACGTTGTCTCTTAAATAGAGTGGTGTACTGGATTTGGTGCTAAGGCTTTTTCCCACGAGTCCATACTTTATTTTTGAGTACGTATTTGTCTTTAGCTGCTGGTTCCTTGCCTGCTGTCCTAAAGGTCGTAATATATGCTATATATGGTTGTTGATAATTCCACAAATCAGAAATAACCTTAGCACCAAAGTAGTCGGTTCGGTACTTCGGTTCGCTTGTCAAGAGGCCGTCCTCGCTAAAAAGACGATACCAGCTAGATGCCACGTGGCAAACCATTTAAACATCTGTACTCCCATTCGTCGGCGGTGTCTCCACGAGCGTTGGGTGTTAACGGCCGTCGGTAGGGCCGCGGAATTTTTGACGGGGCTGGGTGGACACCCTCCAAAATCCAGTTACGACTTTTTTTTTCGGAATTTCCATCTAGCAGTTTGGGTTGTCCACTTAGCAACTTTCATTCGCGAATCATGACGAGAGCGTGCGTTGGGGGAATAAGACGTACAGTTGAGTGTACATGCCGTACATTTATCTGTACGGCTCGTACAGTTATCGCCGATAGTTATCGTTATCGGCATTATCGCCGATAAGTAGCCGATATTATCGGCTACTTATCGGCGATAAGACCGATATCGATATATCGTACCAATATATCGATTATCGGGTCCCTGAAAAAAGGCCCATATCGGTTATCGGTAAATCCTTACCGATACACAACACTAATTTTTTCCATTATTCTAATTAGGTTTTTTTTTAATTAGCGTTAATAGTGGAAGTACACTGTGATGGAAATAGTGTGGCGTACGGACAGGGTATCTCCGTACGAAATGGTACTTTTTGAATTACAAAAGCCTAAAAATACACTTAACATTATTGCGCACACATGTGAATGTGCAATGGAAGAAAGAGACGCAAACTCGTCGAAAAAAATCACGTTCTCATATGTTCATCCGTCGACCGTGTGAACAGCGCGACGGCGTACGAATCGTCAGATTTTGTACGGCTACACATATTACTGTAGACATTGAAAGGGAGGGTATTTATTATTCAGGACAACCCAAAATACAGTTAGGGATTAATAAGTATATTATTATTATTTTTTTTTTTAATCCCGATTAGTGTTAATAACACTATTTTTTGTTTTACGCTATTTATTCCTTTACTCTAATAGCAATTGACGGTGTACAGTACACCGTCAATCGCTATTAAAGTATATAACGCCAATTCGGTGCCCTTTTTTCAAAAAAAATACCTGAAATACATTCCATAATTCTATTTTTTCCATTATTCTAATTAGGTTATTTTTTCAATTAGCGTTAATAGGGGAAGTACACTGTGATGGAAATAGTGTGGCGTAGGGACAAGGTATCTCCGTATGAAATGGTACTTTTTGAATTACAAAAGCATAAAAATACACTTAACATTATTGCGCACACATGTGAATATGCACTGGAAGAGAGAGACGCAAACTCGTCAATAGACATCAGAAGGCGGGTATTTATTATTCAAGACAACCCAAAATACAGTAAGGGATTAATTAGTATATATATATTTTTTTCAAAAAAAATAATCCCAATTAATGTTAATAACACTACTTTTTTTTTACGCAATTTATTCCTTAACTCTAACAGCGATTGGCGGTGTACCATACTAAACCTTGCGTTTTTCGCGCTACGGACAAAGTGTGAGACTTTTACTCTCGACGTCCACACTCGTTTCGTTTTACGACGCGCCGCGCCGCGCGGAAGTCCTACGTATAAATATGTTTAGGGTTCTTTTCTCATTCGTGTTTTTTTTTATTAAAAAAAAAACACAACCAATAACCGTATGACCCTAAAATCGCAAGGTACCCGGTCAGTACTTTGCGAAGTGTGGGACTAACTCGTTTTTTTAACTTGTGTCACTATGTCCACACGAACCACGCCGCGGGCCAAAATTTAAGAAACATAGTCTGTACTGCTACAACATTCACATAATAATATTGCATATAGGACCGAACGATTTATAGTGTTGTTTGAAACATATTTTCATGAACTTCGTTGCAAAACCTAAGGGTACGTCCCCATGTAATCGGTAATTTGATAAAGTATTTTGGAATGTATTAAAGATTGTCCGTACTACTTTGAAAAGCGTCCCTATGTGCAAAAATGAAATCGAAACTTTGAAATGTGACGGTTCTAGACGCCAGTATAACCTGTGACGATTGAAGCCGACTACGAAACGCAAAATTTTGCAAAGGACCCCATGAATGAAAGTGGAGGTCCGAGACCCCTACAAAATTTTTCACGCACATCCACGTGACGGGCACGGAGAAAAATAGCGAGGACTCTCCCTCGTCGTAAAATTTTCCCACGCTTGTGGCGTGCGTGGTTCGTTTTTCATTCTTTGTTTGGGCGGTACTTTAACTAAAATCACCCCCTCGAGATGATTTTGGATTAAGTTTTTTTTTGGGCTGAATTCTCTTGCCCGAGGGTTGAAAAGGGGAAAACGCCAAAATATTTTCACATGACGACAAACACGCCGTACATCCAAAGTATGCATTTACGTTCACTCTACTTTGGTAAAAATGATTTTCTCGTACGGCTAAAGTTTTTGTCAAAATTCCCTAAATTTTAGGGCAAAAAGACAGAGAAAAGTAGACACTTTAATTCATGGGGACGTACCCTAATTGTAACGGATGACAAAAAAATGAATGTAGAGTTGTAGACCTTCTTTGATGTCGCTATCTTATGTACGGCGAAAGTCCACAACAAATACACGGCTAGCAAAAGCCTAAATTAAAATTCTTATTTCCCGTCTCCCTGTTGTACCTCGTTCTCATCTAAAACTAAGGAGACATTTCGGATATACATTTTTTTTTTTTTAAATGGAACAAACTTGAACAACTAAAAAAAATGTGACACGAACCAGAAAGCGTCGCAAACAACAGTCCCATACAAAAAATATGACATGTCGTGTCGAAAAACAAAGAAAATTGTCATGCCGCATCGGTCGCCGCATTTTAATTATATTTAATCACATTCTAACGGCATTTTTTATATATTTGATCCTCATGTAAACGGTTCATATAAACTAACGCCACACTAATTTGTATTCTGGTATGTTTCGGTGGCGACAGAACCGTACATATTTTTGTTGACGCCGTGAAACCCGCGGACAGATTGGATTCCGTACGCGAAGTCGTCAAGCGACGTGAAACCCGCAAACATTTTGAAGTCGGTAAGTCTATTCGTTAGGCGCCGAAATTAACGCAAACAAGTCTAAATTTTGTATGTACGATTGGCGAACTGAAGCGCTAACCTGGAAATATGTCACGACCAACGCGAATTCAAACGCGCATCTACGACCGTAGATGATGCAGACGAACGGACGATTGCGATTCGAACTGCGTACGGCGACGCGATTGGTCCATTTTAAGTCGTGGACCCTTGGAGGTCTCACGCCTTTACATGTAGCATAGGAAGGGTTTTTATTCGTAGGCTGTATATTCTTTAACGTAAGGCAAACGATTCAGGTCGCCTATTGGCCAGAATCCAAACTAGGCGCAGGTAACTACATAGAACGCATGTATTTGCAGTAGGTTAGGCGCTCAGCTGTAGACTTCATACTTAGCGAATTTTAGGAGAATTATGTGCTCAAAATTTTAAAAGCACAGGAATTCTCATTTGGGAAGATTTGACCTAAACTTTGAGGATTTTTCTTGTGAAATTGTCAGGATAGTTTTAGTGACTACTTTTTTGGTCATTAAGCGCTCTGCTTCTTAGCTCTTACTTTCTTTCTCTGTAAACTTGCCCTACAAATTAATCTACACGGCTCACGCCCAAGCCTAACCGGTTTCCCTTCACTTCTTCTCGCGTCCTATTAAGTGAATTGTTGCTCGGTCTTCTTTCTTAGGCTAGTGCTGAACCTTGGATTGTGATTAGACAGTTTTGGGTTTGCTTGTGTGGTTTACTGCGTGATAGTGGATTAGGGTTTGCTTTTCTCGTATGTTTCGTGTGTGACTAAATCTGGTTATCTCAGATTTGCTTGCAGTTTGCTACAGTTTCAGTTTGTGTGTTGTGATATTGAGTTAAATCTTTATTTATTGAACTCATGTAAGGAATATAAACTGACCAAGGAGCCTAGTGGCTATCCGTTGGCTTAATATTCCTGTGCTCTTGAAATTGTGTGTTTCGCTATTGTTCTACAATTTTGTAAGTTTTCCTATTGTTTTGCAATTTGAAATTGTCTGTTTTACTATTGTTCTACAATTTGAAATTGTGCGCACTTTCTATTTCGTATAATTTGGCATTGTAAGTCTTGCTCTATTTTCTGCGATTTGACATTGTCAGTGTGATTTTTTTTTCTTCTGCAATTTTACATTGACAGTTTTCTTATATTCTATGCAATTTAAAATTGTCAGGTTTTCTCTATTTTCTTCAATTTAGATTTTACATTAGTTTGTGTGATTTGATAATAGATCCTTGCATTTTGGAATATCCTTCTAAGTTGTACTTGGTTGCTTGAAAAAAAAAAAACTAAAGAAAAAAAAATCTATAACTAGTTTTGCAATTTTAATTTTTGATTGTTTGTTAGTTGACATAATTTTCTCCTTGGCCAGTTTTCGTCCAAACATATACTACA
>JBBHKE010003423.1:19838-36737 GCA_037447655.1 Zygnema cylindricum
TTTGGATTTGTCTCACCTAGGAAGCATTACGGGTTTTGACCAACCAACAAGGGCGACTCCACTCATTTGTACACCTTCACCTGACTCAAATAGTCGACAGTCTGGATCAAAGCCACGTTTTCTACTGGGGTTTTATTAACCAAAACGTGGCCACAGGTATTCACCATTACTCCCATACTGTGGTAACTGACTTTTACGTGGGAAGGGTAATAGATCTTTAGTCTACACACCCAGTTCACTTGATGCGAGCAGTCATCTCTATCCGGATACTCGCAGTTCTAATACCAAGTAAACATTCCGGACATTACGACGTTTACCCTACCTTTTTGTCTACTATGATTCCGATTCACCCAACCTAAAATCTACGGTGACATCCATCCCATTTGCAGCATTACAGGCCTTACAAATGAACCATAATCTTGACGCTCATAGGCCTATCTCTACTGACGAGCGTAGTTCACTTGACCCACACATCTGATTTCTAGATAATGGGAAGGGTGCATTTTCAGTCAATGGTGTCATACCCTCATTACCACTTATGGACACCGGTGCAAAACCAATTATTTTGGGGTCATCTTTTGCACCGAAACTAGGTCTGACAGCTGATAAACTCAGTCCACTTCCACATGTTTACTCACCTCAGCGGGAACAACCAACCAGTTTTGGGCATTACGAAGGATCCACTCTGTTTAGGTTTCAAAATGGTACAGAATCTGATTTTTGCGGAAGTTCGTGCTCACGCATTGGTCACCAAATGTAGTGATTACGAGTGTTTAGTGGGGCAAGATGTAATTTTCACAGTAGGAGGCGGCGTTGATATGTACGATCAGACTTTTTCTTAGCGTCCTACCAAATATCCGGAAAAGAAAATTTGTCTCCCTCTAATTTCAGCACGCCAATCCATGCCCATTATGGCTCACGCAGCCCAATCTGTCCCTGCTTATTCCGGAAATTCGGTGGGATTTGAAATTTTTCATTCTCTTTCCGCAAAGGAAATTCTGCTCGACAGTCCTTCTTTGCCTGAACTTTTCGATAATCCAGGTTTTATTATTGATTCTCGCGAGTTTGATCACATCTACAAACACACACTTCAGATTCCTTTATCGCGGGTTCCACCTCTACCTCTTATTTCTGTAGATCCTTCCGGTTTTCTTCCCATTAATTGGAAACCAATACAGGTCAAACTTCATCAAGATGGTCTAGCCACTTTAGACTTGTTCGCAGGCATATGTACCTCTCTACTCCAATGCCTTCGCAACAGATTACTTATCAAGCACTACTACTCAATTGACATTGACCTTTTAGCTCGGAAGCCCAAACACATCACTGTAATCTTTTACACGGACAATATCCACATCTTTTCCCTAAATCTGCCTTTGCTCACATGCATACAGCATTACCTCAAGATATTCGTTTGATAGAAAACCAACACCTTCTCGATGTGGAACCAATCGATCTTCTCTTTGCTGGTTGGGAGAGCCAGGGAATGTCACAAGCAGGCAAAGGTCTTGGCTTAGCTGATCCCCGCACCAAATTATTCTTTGAATTACTTCGTATCATGCATTTTTTGCAATCTTTCGATAGCCCATTAGGATATATTCTGGAAAACGTGGCAGCCTATAACGATCCTCAACCTACAGTGTTAGCTGATTATAAGCGGATAGAAGCATGAACTGGTCCTCCTCTTATCATTGATGCCGCTCGTCACGGGTCCTTAGCTCATCGGGTTTGATCTAAATGGACCAACTTGATTGATATTGGACGCCTTAGAGAAGGAAATCTTTCTGTCAAACCTCCTTTTACAGATATTCACATTGCTTTCTTCCTTTTCACAAAGTCCAAACCTGTCTGCAGCCTGATCACCCACCGAATTACAACATTAACGTCTCAAGCGAACCACTCAAAGTTCTCCCCACTGTAGTGTCTTTTCCACACTCTCACGCTTTCTCTGGTGATAGGCTCGGCCTGCTCAAAAATATTCACACAGGCGGCCTAGATGAACCTACAGCCACAGAACGGGAACACCTTATGCATTTCTTTCCCAACACTACGCTGCCTATGGTCTCACAAAACAAGAGCGCTTCATCCTTTTAGGTCGTGTCATGGACCCTCAATCCCTCTCATTTGTCTTAGGCCTCGGATTTGCAGCAGGTCGTTACGCACAAACCCATCCGTCGTAACCAGCTGGGGGGGGGGATGCACCACCAATTTCTATACACATTGTCACCCTTAGAGGGACACCTTCAATTTTTTCCTCTTCCCATCCTCTTTAAAACCTTCTTTTGATGTCACAATCTGCGATTTCTTCAACCCTAGCCACATGTCATGGTCCATTCCGTCATAGACTGCTGTCGAATCTGCTCCCTCTACTCATATGTCAACACCTCCTCACTGGACTGCAGCCTTTCCTACCCGCAGCTGGCACCATTGGACAAACTGCTTTCCTACCCGCAGCTGGCACCATTGGACAAACTGCTTACAGGAAACACCGGTTGTTTACTAATTAGGTCAGTCACTTATCGCGGATGAACAGCTAACTTTTGCACAAGCCATGGAAGCAACGACGATTAAAGGTTCGAAATCTCCTAAATGGAAATTTGGCTCTAATCTCTCTCAATCCGAACATGATCTACTAAACGAAGTGTAGTGCATGTGTCAAATAACATGAAGGTGCATGCAATATCATCAGCTGCGCTCAACTTAAACTCAAATAATAGCGAGATATCGTAAACAAAATAAAACACAAAAGTAAAAATGGATAAATACAACAACACCGCTTATCTGAAACTGAATGGGAATTAGTGGACTAACGCTGCGCTGAATTATAGGAAGCTGGCATCATTTATCGGTCGGATTCTACTTTTGCAGCACCCACTATCATGCCAAGAAAAAAAGATGCCGAAAGAGACTTTACCTATCGCATGATGTGCAACGATTACCATGAAATCAATGACTAGAAAATAAGGGGAGTGTAGAAATTAAAGGTTATTTTAGTATTTTCTAGGTTTTGTAAAATGCAGAAAAGAAGCAGAGGCAGTCTGCATCTAACTCCTCTCTCCAGCTCCCACACTTGTCGTATTCACTGAAAGTTGGATAGGGAGATAGAGCCATGACCGCCTATGCTATCCTGATGGGGACAAATATAAGGTTAGTAGATTTTACCAAAATAAACTTGGCGGGCCAAAGATTTGAACCTGAAACCTACCATCAGCCAAAGAAGTTGGTAGCCTGTAGCCTTAGCCAACTAGTCTTAGCCAACTAGTCTAAACCACAGATATATGATATAGGGTTTGATAGTAATTTAAATGTTAACACGCGGCTATCTTCATTAAACGCGATATTTAGACATAGATACAGTTTTTCATGTACGGCGTACGGCACATCCAAAATGGATACCGCGCATTTTGTTTTGAATGCGAAACAAATATTACGGAAGTATTTATGACGGCCATGATTGTAATCCGGCTTAATCGGACAGCCACGAAGCATGCCGAGATCGCCAATAGGTTTTGGCGGTTTGCGGTTGATGTCATATTAATCGCCACGTGGCACAATCACATTGGATTACGGCATCTCCGGGGATTCCAGGAACGAATCCAGAAATGTCATGTGTCGACTTTTTGGCCATGTCGTACAATGGCCGTACATAAAGTACAACGGCACATGTACCTTTATGTACGATACACTATTATGATTGGTGCCGTACTTCAGTAGATAGAGTTTGAGAGAGAGATACGACTTAGAAAAATTTGATATATTGGACCTTCTCTCCTAGAGAGCTTCTGTACAAAAGGTCAACTTTGACTCTTCATAACTTACTACTCAAGGGAGCAAATTCAGATATTATTTTTGCTATAGACTCGAGGGACTTCCCTTTACACGGGTAAAGGTGGTCTGAGTTTTTTTCTGTCACGGTGGCAGTTATTCTTGCTGAAACACAAAGGGGTCTGGGTTATCCTAGAGGCTTCGTGTGAGCTGCCTACTCTGAGGTCCTATGGAGGTCTCTAAGTTGCAGGTTATAGGCCCACCATCTAGGGTGCCCATATTCAATGGAGCTGGCTTCATATACTGGGAAAGTATGATGACAGGAGCTCTATGTGAGAAACGGTTTTGGGGAATAGTGAGTGGACGGGTGTGGCGTCCATCCACTCTTGGGATATTTCAGGGTTTACAGGAGTTAGATTCACTAGAGATGCAGATCCATCTTCAACGGAGAAGACAAAAGAAGGGGAGGTGGTGGACAAAGGAAAGGAGAAGGAGACGGTCACACCAATAGCAACCGGTTCGGCATTCATGTCACCTATTCCGATGAACGAGGAGAATATTATCGATACCTGGGACTACAACAATATGGCGGCTAAGCACTTCATCCTCCGCCTTCTTACTCAAGGGCTTGCTTCTCCCCATTTGCAGGTTGAGAGGGCATCCGATCTTTGGGTGGCTCTCATAGAGATGTACCGAAGTGGTACGATTTAGCAACAACAGTTGGCTAATCATAAAATGAAGGAGTATGTATACAAAGGGGGGAAGATGTTGGATTTTTGCAATGAGCTTGATACACTTTTCATGGAACTAGAGAGCGCTGGAAAAGTATTTAATGAAAAGGAAAAGGTTAATTGTTTACTGATAAAGTTACCCGATGAGTTCGAGAACATAGTCAACAGTGTGTAGGACTTAGCGGACTCAAGGTCGATTTGGAATTCAGTGGTAGGGATGATTCTCGATCGGGAGAATACAATTGAGATCCGAAGGGGAGGAAAGAGTGGGCAAGCTTTGGCAGTTGGGACCGATTTGAGAAACAATGATTCCAGAAAACAGATTGGAAATTATCGAGGGGAGGGGCAGAAAAATCAGACCGAGGAGTTCGGACCAAGTACTCCCAAAGGTTTGTGCCATTTTTGTAAGAAACCTGGGCACTATATGTTTTCCATAGCCTATTTCAGCCGTGGATTACTCACGAAAACACCCACAGACTACCTCAAAAACAGCTGTGTTTCAGACAACACAGATTACTCCATAATAAACAATATCACCTCAAACTGTACCAATGTGCAGTATACCATATACAATTAAAACTCCTAAAGTAACAGCCAAATCCACAAAGGCATATAGAAGATATAAGCTCCAGAGTTTCCAAAAAATAGCTGACAGCTTCACAAACTAACCACTTAGACTTGTTCACAGAATCTTACACAGACACTGGAATACAATGAAACTTCACACACATATAGATTCTATATCATAGAATAACTCCACAAAGTTTCAAATGAAAAAACCAAACAGAGTGAACACACCAACAGGTCAAAGATTCAGTAAATAGTGTGCCATTGCTTTGATAAACTTGATTGCGATACACAAAATATTCTAAGTCCTACAAGTTATACTCAGAGATTTCCCTCCTGAATATAAGCACGCATACTAGCCATACGGTATCTACCATCTGCCTAAACTATTGTAAGTATACCCGAATAGTTCAAGGTATGTCATTCTGAACAGATCTACACTAATAAACTAGTTAGCCAAAAGACAAACCAATGTTGCTCAGGATATTTACACCGACATCTCCGTAATCAATACAAGCCATATTATCCGTAGTTGCGTTTTCCGTACGGATCATATCAAAATAACCGCAGCTGCGTTGTTTTGACTGCGTCGGAGCTGCTCTGTACCGGCGACGCCTATTTCAACATTCCGTTTATTTTACATCAGATCGCTTCGCGATCCGCCATCCATTTGTCACAGCTTCTTCACACCACTCAATGAGTCTTTTACGTCACTTTAATTATATCAATCCGTTCGCTCCCCCAATCCGTGAATCTATTCAAACCTCCATATTAAATCCAATTAGCAGTTACGCACGAACTGTCTCGTACGCACGAAACTGACTTTTCGAAACAACACTCCCCCGAAAATTTAGTTTCATGCACCCAAAAAAAATATGCAGCGTGTAATGCTATGTTGCTACGCTGCACTAGTTTGACATCGCAGCGCAGTATGAATACAAAGTGCAGCGTGTACTGCTATGCTGCTATGTTGCTCTAATTCGACATCCCAGTCCTAGCTGCTGCTCTTTTTCACCCTTAACTTCCTCCTCATTGCCTCATCTACTGAGACTAAAGCTTTCAAATTCAACATATTTTTCTAACAAAGAACGTTTATTATTCGCGCTCACAAAAAGAGGTAAAATAAACTCCGAACCATGTTTGAAACACAACTTTGTGTTTGCGCTAAAAGCAATAGTGGTAACAAACACTTTATATTGTTAGCGCTCACAATAATAGTTCAAATAAACTCTCAACCATGTTTATAACTCAAGTACGCTCACAAAAACAGTAAAAAAAAACCCTCAACTATGTTTGCAACAAAAATGTGTGTTAACGTTAACAACAAAAATATTAACGAATAAAGTTTGTTGTTAACGAACACATAGAGAGTTAAAAAAACCCTAAACCATGTTTCCATCACAATTTTTGAGTTTGGGCTAAAAAAGATATTTGTAACAAACAACGTTAATTGTTTGCGCTCACAAAAAAAAGGTTAAATAAACTCTGAACCATGTTTGTAACACACCTTTGTGTTTTCGCTAACAACAATAGTGGTAACAAACACTTCATATTGTTAGCGCTCACAAAAAAAATAAAAAAAAACTCTTAACCATGTTTATAACTGAAAGAGCTAACAATAATTTCTTGTAACGAACACGTTTATAATTAAGCTCCCTAAAATCGTAAAAGAAACCCCTGACTATGTTTGCAACAAAAATTTTTGTTTGCATTAACAATAAAAATATAAGCGAACAAATTTGGGTTTGCGCTAACAAAGACATTTGTAACAAACAACGTTTATTTTTTGAGCTAACAAAAAGAGGTAAAACAAACGAAATAATTATGTTATTAACAAGACTTTGTGTTTACGGTAACAACAATATTCGTAACAAACCCTTTATATTGGAAAAGCTCATTAAAATGAGGTACAAACCAATCGCAATACAGGTGCCAATGTACCTTTTGTATGGCCATCGTACGACATGGCCAAAAAGTCGACACATGCCATATGCTGACTCGTTCATATTATCCCCTGAGATGCCGCAAGCCAATGTGGTCGTGCCACGTGCCAATTAACGTGGCGGTGACCAAAAACCGCCAAAAACCCATTCCGCGATCTCGACATATACTGCGACCATCTGATCAGAATTAGATTTCAATTGTAGCCGTCAAAAATATTTGCGCGGTGTTTATTTCGCTATCGAAACAAATGCGCGGTATTTGTTTCGTCACCTACCGTATTCCGTACTACACAGAATTGTTTCTATGCACTACATAACCATTTCTTGTTGAATGAATTTGTCTACGTCTAATTATTTATATATTAAACAAACCCCATATATCGTAGCACTGGTCATAGACTCAACGGACAAAGCTAACGACTACATTGACGGACGGCAGGTACCAGGATCAATTCCTGGGTCCGTCAATACTTTTGGTAAACCCATCTATTTTCGGCTACCTGTTTGCTAGAAAGTATTAGGCAACCATGGCTCTATCACCCTACCCAGCCTTCAGTGACTACAACAAGTGTGGGGGCTTGGAGAAGGGAAATAGAGGCAGACCGCCTCTACTTTTTTCCTATTATAATACAGACCAAGAAAAAACTCAAATATCAACAAAAACCAGGATATCTGCTAGGATATGATGAAGATGTAAAAGGATACAGAGTCTATGATCGCAAGAGAGAAGATTATATCCTAGTAAAGAATTTAGTAGCCATGAATGAAGGGAAATCTATAGATCCCTTTAAGCATACCAAGACAGTCATAATCAGATTTGAGTCAGAAAATTCTGATGACTTTGAGCTTCCTAACTATCCAGATTTTTGAGAAGATGATGATCTTGCAGGTACAAATCAGATGGAGGAGGACTCAGCCGTGGAACCCCTAGTGCCAACTCCAACCGAAGCGGAAGAGGTGGTCGAAATAGACCAGGAATCGAGGGATAAAAGAGAAGTCGAAATTTTTCAAAAGAATTCACGAGAGCCATCCATTCCGGCATCACAGTTTGAGGGTGGAAGGAGATGTAGCAAAAGACTGCAAGAGAAACAAGTTAAAAACAAGGTAACCAAACTGACTCATCCCGATAAACCCCAGACTTATGGTGAGGCGATGAAATGTCTTGAGAGGAACTGGTGGAAGACTACCATTAATGAGGAGATGGCTTCGATTATGGTAGCAAATACGTGGGAGTTGGTGGATTGTCTCCCTGATAGGAAGCGAATCAGGTGTAAGTGGGTATTCATTAAACTCAATCCGGATAACACCATTGAGCTCTACAAGGCATAGTTAGTGGCGAAGGGATTCACTAAGAAAGAGGGAATTGACTACGAGGAAACTTTTGCTCCCGTCGTCACGTTTCCCTCTGTTCGGATACTTCTTAGTATGGTGGCTGCAGAAGACATAGAAGTACATAAGATGGATATCCAGACGGCCTTCCTACATCGAAAGTTGGAAGAGGAGATTTTTATGCGACAGCCCGAAGGATTTGTGGAGCAAGGGGAGGAGAGCAAGGTATGCCTATTGATTAAATCTTTGTTTGGGCAAAAATAGGCACCAAGGCAATGGAATAAGAAGCTCGATGAGTTTCTTACAAGTTTATGATGTATTCGGATCAGCTCAGATCACTCAATTTATTTGTTTGAAGACAAAAAAGGAATTATTTTTATTGCAGTTTATGTTGATGATTTACTTGTTTTAAGTAAATCTATAGATAAAATATATGAGTTGAAAAATGATCTAAAAGGAAGATTTGAAATGAAAGATATGGGAGAAGCAAGGTATGTTTTGGGAATTCAGGTAGAGAGAGACATAGATAGAAAGATATTAAGATTAACTCAAAAGGAGGCCATTGGAAACATGTTAAAAAAATTCCAAATGGACAAGGCTAATAGTTGTACCACTCCTATGGAACTAAAGAAAGGAAATGAGGGGAGTGTGGAAGAGGGATTATAATCTTTGGATGATAAGGAAGGCCCCAAAGAGAAAAGATTTATGGAGACCATCCCTTATAGACAAGTAGTGGGCAGCCTAATATATTTCATGAATTGTACCCGTCCGGACATAGCCGCAGCTGTAGGAGTTCTAAGTATGAGTCTGAATGCTCCCACTAAGAAAGATTGGGAGGCAGCTAAGAGAGTCCTTAGATATCTCATAGGGACTAGGGATCTATAGTTGCATTTGGGTGGGAACAATATTGACATCACCACTTGTGATGCCAGCTATGGGGATGCTCATATGAGGAGATGCACATCTGGATATGTATTATATGTGGGTGATAGGGCTTGCTGCTGGAGCAGCAAGCAGCAAAAGGTCATTGCTCAGTCCACCATGGAAGTTGAGTACATGGCTTCTTCCTCTGCTATAAAATAATTAATGTGGGTCAAATCTTTGCTTGGTGAGCTTGGTCATCTTAAGAGTGGTGTCCAAAAAGTGTTTTGTGATAATCAGGCTGCCATTGCCATTTGTGCCAATCCTAAACATCACTTTAAAGCCAAACACATGGACATTAGACTTAGCTTTGTTAGAGAGAAAGTAGAAAACAAGATAATCAGTTTGGAGTATAAACCAGATAGTTAAATGGTAGCACATATGATGACCAAACCTGTTCCTTCCCCTAAATTAATTTTTTGCCAAGAGAATTGTGGTCTTAAAATAGAGAGTGACTAGAAAATAAGGGGAGTGTAGAAATTAAAGGTTATTTTAGTATTTTCTAGGTTTTGTAAAATGCAGAAAAGACTTAGAGGCAGTCTGCCTCTAACTCCTCTCTCCGGCTCCCACACTTGTCGTATTCACTGAAAAGTGGAGAGGGAGATAGAGCCATGGGCGCCTATGCTATCCCGACGGGGACAGATATATTAGGTTAGTAGATTTTACCAAAATAAACTTGGCGGGCCTAAGATTTGAACCAGAAACTTGTCGTCCGCCAAAGAAGCCGGTAGCCTGTAGCCTTAGCTAACTAGTCTAAACCACAGATATATGATATAGGGTTTGACAGTTATTTAAATGTTAACACGTCGGCTATCTTCATTCAGCGCGATATTTAGACATAGATACAGTTTGTAATGTACAGTGTACGGCACATCCGAAATGGATACCGCGCATTTTGTTTTAAAGGCGAAACAAATATTGCGCAAGTATTTAAGACGGCCACGATTGTAATCCGGCTTAATCGGACGGCCACGAAGCATGTCGAGATCGCGCAATAGGTTTTTGGGGGTTTGCGGTCGACGTCATATCAATCGTCACGTGGCACAATCACATTGGATTACGGCATCTCCGGGGATTCCAGGAACGAATCCAAAAATGACATGTGTCGACTTTTTGGCCATGTCGTACAATGGTCGTACATAAAGTACAACGACACATGTACCTTTATGTACGATACACTATTATGATTGATGCCGTACTTCAGTAGATAGAGTTTTAGAGAGAGATAAGACTTAGAAAAATTTGATAGATTGGACCCTCTCTCTTAGAGAGCTTCTGTACAAAAGGTCAACTTTGACTCTTCATAACTTACTGCTCATGGGAGCAAATTCAGAGATTCTTTTTGCTATAGACTCAGGGGAGTATTTCTTTTACATGGGTAAAGGTGGTCAGAGTTTTTGTCTGCCAAGGTGGCAATTATTATTGCTGAAACACAAAGGGGTCTGGGTTATTTTAGAGGCTTTGTGTGAGCTGCATACTCAGAGGTCCTATGGAGGTCTTAGAGTTGAAGATACAACATCGACATCCAATGCCATTGGCAAAAGAAATATTTGATCATGTAGGAGGCACTAAATATTTCAGTATTCTGGATTTACGACAAGGCTTTAACTAGATTGAAATAGAGGAGAAGGATAGGCATAAAACCGCCTTTTGGGGTAGTGATGGTCGTTGGGAGTGGTCTGTCATGCCTTTTGGACTTAAGAACGCCCCCGCAGTTTTTCAAAAAGTAATGGATTCAGTTTTAGGTGGTTGCAAGTTTGCACGATGTTATATTGATGATTTGATTATCGCCTCTGCCACAATTGAAGATCACGCAACTCATATCGAATGGGTCATAACTGAACTAAAAAAGGTCGGATTAAAATGTCATCCAGCTAAATGTACTTTCGGTCCGTGGGTGTGCCTTACCTTGGACATTTCATTTCTTCCGAGGGAATCACACCACTTGAAGCAAAAACCGAGGCTATCAGCAAACTGCCAACCCCCGTTGATCTCACGAGTCTTCGAGCCTTCCTAGGATTAGCCAATTATTATCGCATATTTGTCCCTAGTTTTAGCACTGTCGCTTCACCATTGAACGACCTACTCAAAAAAGTGATCCCTTTTGTATGGGGACCTGATCAGATTTTGCCTTTTCAGAAGTTGAAAGATGCCCTCTCTAGTGCTCCCATCCTCTGACCTCCTAACCACAAATTACCTTTCTACCTACAAACAGACTTCGAAAAGCTTAGCATTGCAGCCATCTTAACTGAGCGTGAACTAACAAAGAAAAATACGTGATCGCTTACGCAAGCAGGAGTAATAATCGTGCGGAGTCAAATTACAGTAGTTACGAACGAGAATGTCTAGCATGAGTTTAGGGTATTGTACACTTTCGTCACTACCTTTACAGAAAACTGTTTACACTTCTAAACGGCCATCAACCTTTACATTGGCTGATGATGAACGATACACTGTCAGGAAAATTAGCGTGATGGGCATTAATTTTACAAAAATATGATGTGGAAATAATTCACTGTCCAGGATTACTTAGTTTGAATGCAGACGGCATTTCCCGAAATCCTTTGCCAAGGACCACAAAAAATGGAGTGCGGCAGGATTTCGATGACGACTTAGCTACAATGTCAGCATGGTTTTATATCACACATTCTTAAGCCTCGCTGCCCCCCTCTCGTTCTGCCCCGGATCCATAGCAAGACGGAGCACTTATTCTTTTCATCTCCTCACAAACCCTCCGACCAGGCACTACATCCGAGGAGGAGAAACGAGTAAAGAAAAGGTCCGAGGAGGAGGAACGAGTAAAGAAAAGAGCTAAAAATTATCTTTGGTTAGGTGGTTCGCTAGTTCGATTGTTAGCAGACAGTAGTCACAAACACGTGCCTCGCCCGTCTAAACGCCTCTCGCTGATTGAACAAATTCACACCGAGCTTGGTCACTGTGGGACCAAGCGCACCTTAAGCCTGCTACAGGCACGCTAGTGGTGGTCCTGGATGCAATGTGATGTCGCATCGATATTGCACAAATGTGCAATATGTGATCGTATGCGCACCTTTTTTAGCAACCGACAGACTACCCTAGATAAAATATATCAAGGGGTTATTTTACCGTTGGTCGTGGAATTTGGCAGGTCCCTTTTCCCATATCTCGGAGGGGGAAACAATATATAATGATCATGATTGAAAATTTTAGCAAATGGGTTGAAGTAGTGGCGTTACCACACAAAACCGCAAAGCTCTGCAATTCTGTGTCCTCCATTTGGACCAAGAATGAGAAAGCCTCTAGGTACTTTTTAACTAACCCACTTTCAACGAGAGCAACTGCTACCCTAGCAGATAAATAGATAACGTGACTGCACCCCTGTGCAGTCTGAATTCCCCTGAGTCCACAACGAAAAGAATCAGTGAAAACGCCTTACCAGGCGATTAATTATCAAGCGGCAAAGATGCCAATATTTATACAAGCTTGTTGGGAGAGGGCGGCTACCTCCTCAATCCACTAAGTCCCAAACCCTCTCACAACCCCTATCTACTGAAGTACGCGACCAATCAAAAGACTGTATAGTACAGAAAAGTACCATGGCCGATGTACTTTCTGTACGGCCTGTGTAGAACAAGGCCATGGAGTGGACGCTTGTCTCCTCCGGACTTGTCCTCACATTCCCAGGAATTCCAGCTTCCCACAGACATATTGCCACGTGTCGCCAGGTTATGTTACATCCGCAAACCGCCAAAGCGGTCATTCCATGATCTCAGCGATGATGTGAGCCGTCAATCTAAGTCGGCTTTAATTCCAGCCGTTCAAAACAAATGTCCGGTACATTTGTTTCGTGCGCACTTAATTTCCCAACTAGTTTCTATGTATCCTATTTGTAATTCCGTTAATCGGATTAGTCGTCTATCTATTGTTTAAATAGCTATCGAACCCTATGTATCCTAACGGACTACTACGACAGACTGGTAAGGGTTGACGGCTATGCCTCGCCCTACCGGTCGGAGGTTCGAGTCCTGCCGGACTCAACCTTTTTGGTTGAGAGTGACTTAGGTCACTGGTGATGATCCGATGAGGAGATGTACTCCTAGATATGTATTATATGTGGGTGATGGGGCTTGCTGTTGAAGTAGCAAACAACAAAAGGTTATTGCTCAGTCCACCATGGAGGCTGAATATATGGCCTCTTGCTCTGCTGTAAAAGAATTGATGTGGGTCAAGTCTTTGCTTGGTGAGCTTGGTCACCTTAAGAGTGGTGTGCAATTTTTTTTGTAGTGATAATCAGGCTGCAATCGCTATTTTTGCCAATCCTAAACATCATTTTAAAGCCAAACACATAGACATTAGACTCAGCTTTGTTAGAGAGAAAGTAGAAAACAAAATAATCAGTTTAGAGTACGGACCAGATAACGAGATGGTAGCAGATATGATGACCAAACCTGTGCCTTACCCTAAGCTAATTTTCTGTAGGGAGAAGTGTGTTCTAAAATTAAAGATTGACTAGAAAATAAGGGGAGTGTAGAAATTGATGGTTCCTTTTTAAGTATTTTCTAGGTCTAAATTAAAATACAGAAAGAAGCCAAGGCAGTCTATCTCTAACTTCTCTCTCCTACTGCCACACTTGTCGCAGTCACTGGGAAGTTGGAGTTGAAGCTAGAGCCATGGATGCCTAGGCTATCCAAAGGTTTACGGGAAATAGATTAGTTTATTTACCGATCAGTAGTTTATTTACTAAAAGGATAGATGTCGGAATCATCTTGCAGTACTTGCGGTACTTGCGGAATTTTAGACGACGGGTAGCCGTTAGTTCTAACCGTTAAGTGTAGACTTGTGTTATATGATATAGGGTTTGATATTTATTTAAATGGTATTACGTAGGATAATTCATTTAACTCCAACTCTTTACGAGATACATAGATCCAGTTATGTAAAAGTAAAGATACGGTAGGTATAAGAAACTAGTACCGTGTATTTATTTCTTTAACGAAACAAATACCGTGCATGTATTTATGACGGCTACGATTGAAATCTGCATTCAACCGGACAGCCGGGAAGAAAGCCGAGATTGCGGAAGAGAATCTAGGTGGTTTGTGGTCATCGCCACATCGGATGACACGTGGCAAAATTACGTTGGATTGCGGCATCCTCGGGGATTACGGGACCGAATCTTGATATCACATGTGTCGACTGTTAGGCCATGTCGTACAGTTTCCGTACAAAAAGTACACCGGCAGTTGAACTTTTGTGTACCGAAGTGTCATATGATTTGTTCCGTACATCAGTAGATAGAGTTTGTAAGAGAGGTAGGATTTAGAAAAAAATGATAGATAGGACCCTCTCTCTCAGAGAGCTTCTGTACAAAAGGTCAACTTTGACCCTCCATAACTTACTGCTTAGGGGAGCAAATTTATTGATTCTTTTTGCTATCAACTCAAAGGAGTCTTGCCTTCACACGTGTGAAGGTGGTCAGAGTTTTTGTTTACCAGTGTGGCAGTTATTCTTGCTGAAACACAAAGGGGTCAGGATTATCCTAGAGTCTTATTGGAAGCTGTCCACTCTGAGGACTTATGGAGGTCTCAGATTTTTAGACTAAACCTGTGACTTCCCCTAAGCTAATTTTATGTCAGAAAGGAGAAGTGTGGTCTGAAATTAAAAAGTGAATAGAAAAAAAAGAGAGTGTATAAATTAATGGTTATTTGTTAAGTATTTTATAGGTCTAAAATGAAAGGTAGAAAAGATGCCTAGGCAGTGTGCTTCTAACTCCTCTCTTCAGCCTCCACACTTCTCGCAGTCACTGAAAGTTGAAGAGGAAGCTAGAGCCATGGCTGCTTATGCTGCTTATGGAGATAGAGAGACAGGTGGTAGATTTTGGTAGATCTATTAAAATATACCTGACTAACCCAGGATTTGATTTGGTACCTGGCGTCCCTCAATCCTAAGTAGTCGGTAGCTTTATCCTATAGTCTAGGATCAGTGCTAAAACATATAGGGTTTGACAAATATTTAAATTGTTACGCGTGAACAAATTCATTTAACTGTAACTATAAACGTCGCGCATAGATACAATTTTGTAAAAGTACGAAATACACTACGAATACACAGTGGATATCGATTTTTTTTTTCAATAGCAAAACAAATATCGCACAACAATTTATAACGACTACGATTAAAAACCGGTTTGATCAGACGGCCGAAAACGAGGTCGAGATCGCGGATTAGGATTTTGGCGGTTTTCAATCCCTGTCAGATTGATCGACACGTGGCACGGCAACATTGGATTATGGCATCTTCGGAGATTTCAGGAACGAATCAAGATATGACATGTGTTTGTTAGTTGGCCATGTTGTAGACAAGCCCTACAAAAAGTACACTGACACCTGTACCTTTCTGTACGATATAGTATTTTGATTGGCGTTGTTCTTCAGTAGATTGTGTTATAGAGAGAGATAGGACTTAGAAAAATTTGGAAGATATGACCCTCTCTCCAAGAGAGCCTCAGTACAAAAGGTCAACTTTGACCCTCCATAACTTACTGCTCGAGGAGCAATTTCAGAGATTCTTTTTGCTATCGACTCAAGGAAGTCTTCTTTTCAAAAAGGTGAAGGTGGTCAAAAATTTTGTATGCCAAGGTGGTAGTAATTCTTGCTGAAACACAAAGGGGTCAGGGTTATCCTAGAGGCTTGTTGCAAGCTGTCATTTATGAGGACCTATGGAGGTCTCAGGATTACACCTTTATCCTTCTCCCCTTTTCCCCCTCCAATGGTAATAATTTTCCCTTCCCGTTCCGTTGCATCCTTACTCCGGTTAGTTTTCTAGAAAGCCCCCAATGATTCTCTATAGTAAGGTCCTCGAAAGCTTGGTGGAGGACACCTCACTTGCCCCGAAACAATTCCCCATAAGTGCTTTTCGAAAAGCAATCCCTCGATCGTGAACTCTTAATGAGTGAAGTCTATTTAATCAAGCATAGGCACCCTTTATGGTGGGCCATAACCTGAAATTCTAATGGCTCCATTGCCACACACAATTTGCAGATCAAAAGAAGCTAATCTAGATAGTGCCGACTCCAAGTTTATATAAACCCAAATGATTGACCCCTTGACAATCAAAACCATATTACTGCTTCACCCTTGTGAAATAAAACTTTCTGTGTGCTTAGTTCTACCACAGAATGCAAAGTTAGAATATGAGTTTTGGAAAACATTCCCCACTTTGACTTTCCCTTAGAAATGCAGCCACATTGCAAGGAAAAACTATGACTGACTACACCTATGTGTAGCGTGGACAAGCTTGAGTCCGCAGCAAATAGAATCACTGAAAATGGTCAACCGAGTTGATAGTTATGGCTGGCCAAAGTTAGCCTTATATACAAAATGCTCTCTGGGAGAGGCGGCTACCTACCCAAAATATTCTAAGTCCTAAACACCTCTCTAAACCCCCTAACTCTAGAACACTGAGCAATCACAGAACTATACCGTACAAGAAAGTATAGGTGTTGAAGTATTTTTTGTATAGACATTGTATGACACAGCCATAATGTTGAAACTCTGAGACCTCCATTGGCCCTTAGAGTATGCAGATCCAAAAGAAGCTAATCTAGATAGTGCCGACTCCAAGTTGATATAAACCCAAATGACTGACCCCTTGACAGTCAAAAC
>JBBHKE010003423.1:36747-60183 GCA_037447655.1 Zygnema cylindricum
CCTCGTTTAAGTCTCTAAGAAAAACGATAACTGAGTGCCCTCAGAACAGAAGTGTCCCCACTTCCGCCAGTCTCAAAAAACAGACGTTCCCACTTCCGTTAATCTTAAAAAACAGACGGTCCAACCGTTAATAATAACAGCTTTGTGTTTCCCCGGTCCCAGTAGTATCCCCGAAGCACACTCGACGGGTAAGACTCCTGGATATCTCCAGAGTATTAACGTTAGCGGTTATATAGAATAGCGGTTATATAACTCCGTAAATTTTTTTATTTTTATTTTTACAAGTTTCCAGAAGTTTCAGTGCACGTAAGCCTGTTCCACTGGTATTTTAGAAACGGCTTTTCTTTATGTCAAAGAAGGACTTTCAGTTGTAAGATCTCCTTCACTCTGTTGACTTTCAGGAAGAAACTGTATTTCTTTTCGGCAAAGATTTTATGGTCACCTTGTCCGAATGCACGTGACTTTGAAGACCTTTGAACATTTTTATTTTTATTTTTTTAAATGCCTCAATATATTGGCGATAAGATATATTGGCGATTGCAATTATGAGACCTCTATAGGTCCTCAGAATGGGCAGCTCACACGAAGCCCCTATGATGACCCTGGCCCCTTTGTGTTTCGACAATAATAATTGCCAACCTGGCAGACAAAAAATTCTAATTGCCTTCACCCTTGCAGACAAAAAACTCTGACCGCCTTCACCCCTGTGAAGACAAGACTCCCGTGAGTCAATAGCAAAAAGAATCTCTGAATTTGCTCCCTTGAGCAGTAAGTTATGGTAGGTCAAAGATGACCTTTGTATTTACAAGCTCTCTTAGAGAGAGGTACCTAAATTTGCCTAAGTCCTGGTCTGCCTACTCACGTATACCTATTACTAAACCCTAGTCCAATAGGAACACTATATAGTACAAGAAAGTACAGTGGCCGATGTACTTAGTGTACAACCATTGTACGACATGGCCTTCAAGGTGACACCTGTCAAATCGGGAGCCATGGTTCCTTCTCCTATCTTCCTCGGCATCCAATAATGTAGCGCCATGTTGCATCGCGTGACGCTATCTCCAAAGGCCGCCAAAAGCTCATTCCAAGTGGTGGCTGCATCGACGGCCGTCGGGTCAAATAAATTTACACGGTTTAGATTCGCGTTCATGCATGAATTGTTTCATTTGCGCCTGTAAAAGGGACAATAATGCACTTCAGCACGCCACAATGCACAGCGAAAACACTAAGGATCTTCCCGTAGCAACAGTATGAACACACACCACTGACTGACAAGGTTGCGCTTTATTACTTGGAAGAGAGTACAAGGATGCGCTCAGTGAGAAGATCTACTTGAAGAGTCTCCTATTCACTAGGCCTACTTGACTATTTTAACTAGCTGCTAGTCAACCTAGTACTGTACAACTGTACACGTGGACCTTCACGGTCAACCGAGACCTATCCAAGCATTCTTCTAGAACTATACTGCTCAATCTACATTATGCGGCGTTGCTATGCTGCGCTGCTATGTCGCTGCGCTGCTATGTTGCTACGCTGCGCTGGTCTGAGATCGCAGCTGCGCTGCTCTGGAACCGCAACCATAGCAGCCTAGCCTTAGCCACTAAGTACTCAAATCCTGTAACCCTGTTACAGTGCCTCCCACTAATGATTCAGCGTTCGCTCAACTTCGACTGACTCAGGGAAATTGCAGCTACCGGAGTATGTCGTATGTTTCTTCGCGATACTCCTCAAACTCCTGGCGAAGGGCGTCGAGCTGATTTTGGAGCTGCTCGCATCGGGTCTCCAGCAGCGCAATGTGATGATCTGCCGCTGCCAACCGCCTCCGGGTGATCCGCTCCCGAACCTGGTCTTTCCCCTCCTCCGGTGCAATGTCGGGTGCTTCGGTTTGCGGCGGAATGGCCGCCGGTTCAGGTTCCTCCGATGTCGGAATCTGGGGTTCTTCGGTTTCCATCATTGGGGAAGCTTCCTCTGCTTCTTCGTCCGCCGGTTCCCACCGAGGTACTTTCCGTAGCTTGAATGATACGTGTTTTCTTGCAGCTCGCGCCCGCTGTAGAGCATTCTTTCGAGCCAGCTTGAGTGCCTGTACCTCAGGGGTAACCTCTAAAACTGTGAGACCTCCATTGGCCCTTAGAGTATGCAGATCCAAAAGAAGCTAATCTAGATAGTGCCGACTCCAAGTTGATATAAACCCAAATGACTGACCCCTTGATAGTCAGAACCCCAATACAGATTCACCTCGTGAAATAACACTTTCTTTGTGCTGAGTTCCACCATAGAATGCAAAGTTAGAATATGAGATTTGGACACATTCACCCACTTTGACTTTCCCTTAGAAATACCGCCACCCTGGCAGACAAAAACTCTGACCGACTACACCCTTGTGTAGCTTGGACTCCCCTGAGTCCGCAGCAAAAAGAATCATTGAAAATGGTCAAGTAAATTGATAGTTATGGCTGGCCAAAGTTTGCCATTTATACAAGGTGCTCTTTGGGAGAGGCAGCTACTTACCCAAAATTTTCTAAGTCCTATTCCCTCTCTAAAACTCTATCCGTATCCCTTTGGTCCCTTCGAAGGAGGAACACATCGTCGCCACTAGGGTATTGTGCTTCTGCCTTCTTCTCTGCACTTTCACACGACTGCTCGTCTGCGGTGATCTCCTTATTTGGGTCCCTCATCATCTCCAAATCCGAGGCACGCTCCTCAATTGGTGGGGGTGTGGGTTCGCGCTCCGGCTCCTCTGCGTTCGAGATCTCATGATCCTCCTCATCCTCCTCATCTCCCTCTTGTAATGGATTGTACTCGGGGTCTTGTGAGTTCTTTGACCCCTCCCCTCCACTGGTGTTTGCCGGCCCGACCTCGCTACTGGCGGTTTCCTCAGGTTCCGACTCCGCTTCTACCTCCCTCCTCCTATCTGCTTCCACCATGGCCTCCGCCGCCATTAATAATTTCTCGGGGCGGGTCACATCTTCTTGCTCCACTCGTACAAGTCTCCTCCTTTTCGGCGGTGGAGAGGGCGACGACGCCATAGACACTGTTGTGCAAGACAATTCCGATAATTCTAGAAGTGAAGGCAAACTGACTGTGCAAAGGGAAGCAATTTCCAATCTGCCGAGACTAGGTTGGTCGCGAGGGCGGATGATAGCTTTATCAACGAGGGTTGAGGGTTTCACTTTTGGGCTCTGCAAAGCGTCACAGCGTGCGAAGGTATCACAGCGTCCAACATTTATAAGACTCCGCAGCTGCGGCGAAATCGAGGGTTCGGTGTTACCAACGTGGTGCAACACAATTGCGCCGTTGCGCTTCCCTGTCAGCGCAGCGGTGGCGCTGCGTTCTTCTGATGGCAATGTGAGCGTGCTGCGCTGCGGTGGCTGCGCTGCTACATCGCTGCGGTGCAGTAACTTTGCCGCATCTTTTCTTTGCCGCGTCCCCAATATAATTGCGATGGTTGCGACGCTGCGCTTCGCTCCTTGATTGCGGCCGCTGCGATTGCCCCTCCAGTGCAGCCGAGTGTCCTCACTCTGTTGAAACCGACGCAGCAAGTCTGGGGAATGCAGGTCCTCCTCGTCCACCCAAGAGTCATCCTCAGCACCGTAGCCCTTCCAACGCACCAAATATTGGCGTGAGGTGGAATTCCGAGAGCGCCGCGACTGAAGGATCTCTTCTACCTCGTACTCGTCCGAGGTACCCCGTACGGGTGGTAAAGGAGTATTCTGTCGTCGATTAGGGAACACCGAATCAGGTTCACAAAATGGTTTAAGGAGAGAAACATGGAAAACATTATGGATATGTCAGTCTTTCGGAATATCCAACTTATAAGCCACTTCGCCCACATGGGAAAGAATTGTGAATGGGCGCGAGAATTTTGGTGCCAACTTTTTAGAGAGGGCGCCGGGCAAGGAGAGGTTGGCCATATTGAGTCAAACCTTCTCCCCCTCGTTAAAGACGGCGTCCTTCCGGTGAGCGTTGGCTTGCAACTTTTGGCGATACTTTTCTAACTGTAGTGCCTTGGTCGCCTTTTTCAGGTTTTCTTGCAGCGTTTTGGCAAAATCCAGAGCTGCCGGTGTATGGCAATCCACTACCAATAAGTTGTGAAGAAGAGTGGGCATCGTCCATTTAGTGAGAATAGCGTAGCATTGGTTGACGAGTCTACCGCACTGTTGTTTGCCACCTCAATCGTTGTTAAATGTTCCACCCAATCCGTTTGATGTACCGAGACATACGCCCGCAACGCTTCCTCTAGAGTTCGATTCACCCTTTCAATGTGACCATCAGTTTGAGGGTGGTATGCTGTGGACATGGCCAACTGCGTGCCACACAGCGCAAATAGAGTTTGCCAAAAGTGACTCACGAATTTTCGATCGCGGTCGCTGACGATTCTTTTCGGAAGTCTGTGATGGCGGAATATCTCTCGAAAGGATAAATTCGCGATATCGCGTGCGGTGGCTGTGGTGGAGGTGGGTAAGAAATGGGCCATTTTTGTCAAGTAATCCACGACGACGAAGATTGAGTCGTAGCCCTCCTTGGTCAGCGGAAGGGCTACGATAAAATCCATCGAAATCGCCTCCCAAGGAACAAATGGTATGGGAAGGGGTTGTAACAGACCTTGTTGCCCTGGTTATGATTTGTTCCTGTTACAGAAGTCGCACGACCGGACAAACTCCGCAATGTCGCGAGTCATGTGCGGCCAATAATATGCCTCAACGACACGTGCGGTTGTCGTATCCCGCCCAAATTGTCCACTGAGCGGCTCATCGTGACTCATTTAAAGGATCGTATGACATAACTCCATATTCGTCGGAACGTTCTGTCGTATTGTTTGACTCGGTTTGTACCGCCACATACCATTAGCTGTCCGAACTAGTACTTTCCGTTTAATGAGTTCCTTCGGTGTGTAGTCGTCGCCGTAGGCGGCCTTTATCCTACTTAACCACTGTTCGTCCACTAAGATCGTAATGGTGACTGCGTTGAGTTTTGGGTCTTGCGCTGCGGTCGACGCTGCGGTGTTCTCCTTCGCAGCGCTTACGTTTACAACCTGCGATGCTTGCGGTTAATGCTTCGCCGCTGGCGCAGCGACTCCGGGTCTTCTTGACAACGCATCCGCTGGGTTCGTCTTGCCCGGTTTATACTCTATGACTAGTTCCGATCCAAATATCTGAAGAAACGTCATCCATCGCACTTGTTTCTTGGTCAACTTCGGTTGTGTTTGTAAGTACTGGAGGGCATGGTGATCCGTGATAACTGTGATCCGTTTCCCCTGAACTTAACACTTCCAAACCTCCAGCGCATTAATGATAGCGATTTTCTCCTTCTCATGGGTGGCATAATTAAGCTTCGCCACCTTTAGTTTTCGACTATCGTAGGCAATGGGTTGAAGACCTTTTCCTTGATCTTGCATAAGGATCGCTCCAATAGCCGTATAGCTGGCGTCGGTGATTATCGTCCAAGGTAAGTCTGGGTCGGGAACTGCTAACACAGGAGAGGTAACCAACCGCTCCTTTAGTGTGTCAAAGCCTGCCCCTTGCGCCGATTTCCATTCATAGGGCACGTCATTCTTGAGTAATTCCGTGAGCGGTGCAGCGATTCTTGCGAAACCCTCGACAAAACGTCGATAGTAAGAGCATAATCCGAGGAAGCTCCGTAACTCCGTAATATTCGTCGGTTGCGGCCACTCCTTTACTGCCCTAGTTTTGTTCGGATCCACTGCAATTCCGTCGCGACTCACCACATGGCCCAAAAAATCAATTTTCTCCTTGTAGAAGTCACATTTACTTCTCTTTGCGTACAATTTATTTTCCTGAAGGATTTGTAGGACCGTCCATAGATGGTTCATGTGATCCTCCAGCGTTCGACAATACACCAAGATGTCGTCGAGAAAGACGATTACAAACGCGTCTAAATATTGCCGAAAGATGGAATTTATTAAATGCATAAAAGTTGCCGGTGCGTTAGTCAACCCGAACGGCATTACCCGAAACTTGAAATGGCCATAGCGAGTTCTAATCGCCGTTTTTTCCACATCTCCCTCGGCAATTCGAATCTGGTGGTAGCCGCTTCGTAAGTCTATCTTTGAAAAATATTTAGCACATCGAAGTCGATCCAATAACTCATCTATCCTCGGTAAAGGGTACGCATTCTTCACCGTTAATTTATTTAGCGCTCGGTAGTCTATACACATACGGACACCTCCATCTTTCTTGTTTACGAAAAGAACGGGGGCTCCATACGGTGACTTGCTCGGTTCTATTGCTCTGGCTTCCACCAACTCCGCGAGTTGCTTTCTGAGTTTGTCCAACTCGGTGTAACTCATTTTGTACATCCAATTAGCCAGGGGTACCGCTCCGAGAACAAGCTCTTTCTTATGGTCTACTTCGCGCTTCGGAGGTAATCCTTCAGGGAGCTTCGGGGGAAATATATCTGCGTACTCCTCGAGAAGTTTTGTCACGACCTCCGGGGCCTTTTCGGAAGTCCTTCCAGTGTCGTCACTTTCTTTTGAGTCGAAGTCGGGGTCCTTCTTCTTCCATTCCTCAGGAATCTCCTCCTTCGCCTCCTCCATTGGATGGACCACCGCCATAACAACCGTTTCCCCTTTCTTGAGTGCCCTCTTAAGCTGTAAGGCCGAAAGTAGGCGTCCCTTTTCCGCTCCCTTACCAGCCGCTCCCGCTTTTACCTCAAACTCTTCTTCACCTTTCTTCACTCTCATGGCGCCACTTCTCCAATCGATCGTCGGATTCCATTTTTGCAGCCACGACTTTCCCAAGATTACCTCATGGTCCCCAAGAGGTAATACTTGAAGCGTATTATACCATCGCAACTTCCCAATTCCGCCCATTAACCTCGGAGTACGATGGGTAATCGACAAGGAACTTCCGTCGGCCAATTGTACCGACTGGTGATCTTTTAGCACTACGAGAGGAAGTTTCAACCTTTTCACCGTCACCTCATTTATGAAGTTCCCCGATGCTCCGGAGTCCACTATGAAGTTAGTTGCGTTTCCTCCAATCTGACCCCGAAATATCAAAGGGTCTCCTCCTTCTCCGGCTAACCTCATGACGTTAAGTTTTCCCTTTTTGGGACCTTTCCGTTTTGGACATTCTCGAGCCATATGATCTGGGGAACCACACTGGAAGCATAGGCCATTTTGCCTCCTCCGCTAGAGCTCCTTAGAGGATAAGTCATTGGTCTTGGTCTTGGTAGGTTTCTTCTTTCTCCGTAGGACGTTGACCACTTCATTATCCTCGTCAATTGCGCCGAGCTCCATGGAGGTTGGACCATCGTCTCGTCGGTTTCCTCCGTTGCTGCTCGACCTGTAGTGATAGGGTCTCCGGAGGTTAAAGTCGACCGAATCGGTCCGCTCCTCAAACTAGATGATTGCCGAGAGAGTAGGAGTCGTGCTTTCCCGAGCAAGCCACTGTTCCACATCCCTACAAATAGATGATTTAAGCCCCTTCACGTAGCGATTCACGGCTTCATCCTCCGTCATCGTAGGTATTTGAACTTTGCACTCCAAGAACCGTTGCGTAAACTCCAACACCGAGGTTCGTTGCTTCAATACGGCAATCTTATCTCTTGCCGCCTTCACCGTGTTGACAGGTTGCCAAGCGTCGCGGAGAAGTTGAACGAAGAGTGCCCATACGGTTGGTATCTCATCGTCCTCCACCAATGTCCTCCACCACGCCCCTGCTGCCCCTTTAAGAAGACCACCCGCGTAGTGAACCTTCTCACGGTCCGATAGGCTAAGAAAGTTCTCGAGATAGTTCGCAACGGAGAATAGCCATGTGTCAAGGTTCTTGTGTCTTGCAGGGTCAAACTCATCAGGAAGTCTTAATTTCGGTCTCTTGAAGCCTCTCTCCATGCCTCCATGAAGTCGCTCTCCAAGAGGAGACTCCAAAGCTGCGACGGTGTTGCTCAGCTGCGCGTTATGTAATCTAACACTTTCCAATTCCCTGAGAACTTGCGCTAACATTTCTGTAGTGGATACGCCGTGTTCATCCATGCTGTCGAGTCACGGGAAATTGCTTTGATACCAGTGTAAAAGGGACAATAATGCACTCAGCACGCCACAATGCACAGCGGAAACACTAAGGATCTTCCCGTAGCAACAGTAGGATCACACGGCACTGACAAACAAGGTTGCGCTTTATTACTTGGAAGAGAGTACAAGATTGCGCTCACTGAGAAGATCTACCTGAAGATTCTCCTATCACTAGGCCTACTTGACTATTTAAACTAGCTGCTAGTCAACCTAGTACTGTACAACTGTACACGTGGACCTTCACGGTCAACCGAGACCTATCCAAACATTCTTCTAGAACTATACCGCTCAATCTACATTCTGCGGCGTTGCTATGACAAGGCTTATGTCCATTTACTTATTGCTAAGCATACTGCCGCCAAGGCCAGTGCGATCGTAGCCGCCTGAACCGCAATCATAGCGGCCTAGCCTAAGCCACTAAGTACTCAAATCGTAACCCTGTTACACATACGCAGAATGATGTTCGTGCTCATCCGGGTTCATGATTAGTGTATTAATCTTTCTCTCTCGGATTCTAACCACCCCGCACTAGTAAGCTCAACATAACGCGACAATATCATTATAAACTCTTTCATGATCGCCTTTAGCCAAAAAATATACCACTATTTCCCTGTTTTACTAATCACGCCTCTGTATAGTCTCACTCTTATGAACCTGAATTAGTGTTTCCCAGATTTTTTAAGACCTGGTTAGGTTTAAAAGAGTGATAGCTATGGACTTAGACACATATCTAAGTATGAGGTGTTTTGCTATAGTGTTTTTATACTCCCAAGTTTTTCTTTCATTTTCTTCCAATTTTGGTTTAGTTTTAATCCCTACAAGTGGAACCATAGGCGAGAGCCCAGCTCCCCTCTCCATAGGTGTCCCTTTATGCTTCTCCCCTTTTCCCCCTTCCATGGCAATGATTTTCCCTTCACCTTCCGTTGCATCTGAACTCCGGTTGGTTTTCTGGGAAGCCCCATATGATTCTCCATAGTGAGTTCCTCCAAAGCCTGGTGGCGGACACCTCACTTGTCCCGAAAAAATTTCCCATAAGTGATTTTCGAAAAGCAATCCCTTCATTGTAAATTCCTAATAAGTGAAATCTGTTCCATCAAACATAAGCACCCTAAATGGTGGGCCCATAACCTGAAATTCTATGGGCTCCATTGTCCCACGGAATTCGCAGATCTAAAGAAGCTAATCTTGATAGTGCCGACTTCAAGTTTATATCAACTGAAATGATTAACCCCTTGACAATCAAAACCCCATTACAACTTCACCCCTATGAAATAAGACTTTCTGTGTGCTCAGTTCCACCACAGAATGCAAAGTTAGAATATGAGTTTTGGACACATTCATCCATTTTGACTTTCCCTTAGAAATGCAGCCACACTGCTTTGACTGACTACACATTTGTGTAGCCTGGACTCCCCTGAATCCGCAGCAAAAAGATTCACTGAAAATGGTCACCTGAGTTAATAGTTATGGTTGGCCAAAGTTTGCCTTTTATACAAGATGCACTCTGGGAGAGGCGGCTACCTACCGGAAAATATTCTAAGTCCTAAAACCCCTCTCTAAGCCCCCTAGTACTGAGGTACGGACAAATCACAAGACTGTACCGTATTGGAAAGTACAGGTGCCGGAGTACTTTCTGTACGGTCCATGTACGACATCGCCATAATGCGACATTTGGCACATCCGGATTTGTTTTCTTCCGCTCCGGAGATTTTCGTAAATTGGTATGATGTTGCCATGTGTCATCCGGAGTGGCGGCGTCCGCAAACCGCCAAATTGTCCTTTCCGCGAAGCCGGGGCTAACAGCGGCCGTCCGATTTAATTGACTTTAATACGGGGTCGAAACAAATGTCCGTAGTATTTGTTTCGTCCGGTACTTTAAGTATAGCTGATTCTCTTCCCTATAAACCGTAACCCTGTTAAATGGAAAACCCTACGAGAAACTGTATAAATATTTATTAAACCCTCTACATTGTAGCACTAGTGCTAGTCTTAGCGGACAAAGCTAACGACTTCTGGTGGATTGACGGAAAGTAGGTACCAGGATCAAATCCTGGGTCCGTCAAATACCCTTTTGATAAACCTATCATTATCTACTCCTTTCTTTCTGAAGAGCTCAAGCAACCATGACTCTAGCTCCCTATCTAACCTTCAATGACTACAACAAGTGTGGGGGCTTGGAGAATGGAGTCACAAGCAGACCGCCTCTGCTCTCTTTGTAACCTAATACAAACCTAGAAAATACTCAAATATGAACACTCCCTTTATTTTCTAGTCTATTTTCCTTTCAACTCCCACAAACAAGTAAACAAACACCCCCTCCTCCCCCCCTTTTTTGTTCTTTTTCGTTTTCCTTTCATAAAACTTTAAGAAACTACTGTTGTATTAAAAACCGTGCATTAGATGAACCGAAATAATAATTGTATCACACATTTTATTTAGCATCCCACTTTTCATACCTCATCTCTTTTCCATCCACACTAAATCCAATTTCCCTCTTGCAATTCAAACAGCCAGCCCCATCTCCAATCTGCAACATACCCAGATGATCTCCAATCTACAACACACACCCAGATGCTAACCCTTTTACAGGCACACCTTCATAAATAGCATCACTCCCATTAATGATGTCGAAACCAGTACCCCCCAAATTTTGTTAAAAAACAAGTGTCCCCACTAAGTTCCTCATAAGATCTACGTCTTCCGTTCTCATGTTTTTATCCATGATAATCACCACATTTTCTGAAATTTCTTCACTCTCTCCCATGGAATTCTTGCCACTATCACTTTCTAATTTTATTCCAGATAAATATTTCTCCTCCCCTAAGCCATTCATTAAATATTACTCTTCTCCCCTATCCTTTAAAACCCCCTCTGGATTTACTTCTCCCCTTTTCTCGGAATTCGTTGAAGTCTCACTTTCCGACCAGTTTGTTGTTTCCAAAATATCTATAGAATTGTCCTCATTATTTTTAATTTTCCCTTTTTCAGTTATAGATTCTAGATCTGACTTTCTCATTTCTAAGTCATACTTTCTACACTCCTTGAGATACTCATCATGTCAAACTCCCTCAAGTACCTCCATTCCCTTATTTCCCTAATACCTCCAAAAGCAAACTGTTGCCTTCGTGGAATTTCTGTGTGCTTTTCTCTCTTCTCCATTCTATCAACGTGAAGATGCTGCAATATATCTTCATCCTCTTTCTCCTCTTCCCCTTCTTCCTCCTCATTCCCATTCCAACTTCTAATTTCTTCCAACAAAGGGCACTCCTCCATAAAGGGACCCGGTTTCCTACTAAAGAAGCAAACCCCTTTTTTCAAAGCTCCCTTTTCTTTTCCTCTCCCTCTCTTTCCACCGAAGTTCTGATAAGGTTTACCTTTGTCTTTCTTCCTCTCATCACGCTTCCGCTCGTCACCGTCATTCCTCTCATCACTCTTCCGATCGTCATCGCCGTTCCTCTCATCACGATTTCGTCAGCCACCTCCAAATGTTAGTGCATTCACCCTGTCACTTCCCCTACGAAGCTCCAAAGTGCTTTCCCTCACAAGAATTATCTCCATGGTAATGCACCAAGTCCATGAGGAGCCATCCATTCCCTGCATACTGTAAAAGGGACAATGATGCACTCAGAATGCCACAATGCACAGCGGAAACACTAAGGATCTTCCCGTAGCAACAGTAGGATCACACAACACTGATATACAAGGTTGCGCTTTATTACTTGGAAGAGAGTACAAGGTTGCGCTCACTGAGAAGATCTACTTGAAGAGTCTCCTATTCACTAGGCCTACTTAACTATTTAAACTAGCTGCTATTCAACCTAGTACTGTACAACTGTACACGTGGACCTTCACGGTCAACCGAGACCTATCCAAACATTCTTCTAGAACTATACCGCTCAATCTACATTCTGCGGCGTTGCTATGTTGTGCTGCTATGTTGCTGCGCTGCTAAGTTGCTACGCTGCTACGCTACGCTGGTCTGGGATCGCAGCTGCGCTGCTCTAGAATGCAACCATAACAGCCTAGCCTTAGCCACTAAGTACTCAAACCCTGTAACCCTGCTAGAGTGCCTCCCACTAAGGATTTAGCGCCCCGCTGAACCTCGACTAACTTAGGGAAATTGCAGCTGCCGGAGTATGTCGTATGTTTCTTCGCGATACTCCTCAAACTCCTGGCGAAGGGCGTCGAGCTGATTTTGGAGCTGCTCGCATCAGGTCTCCAGCAGCGCAATGTGATGATCTGCCGCTGCCAACCGCTAGCCCTTCCAACGCACCAAATATTGGCGTGAGGTGGAATTCCGAGAGCGCCGCGACTGAAGGATCTCTTCTACCTCGTACTCGTCCGAGGTACCCCGTACGGGTGGTAAAGGAGTATTCTGTCGTCGATTAGGGAACACCGAATCAGGTTCACAAAATGGTTTAAGGAGAGAAACATGGAAAACATTATGGATATGTCAGTCTTTCGGAATATCCAACTTATAAGCCACTTCGCCCACATGGGAAAGAATTGTGAATGGGCGCGAGAATTTTGGTGCCAACTTTTTAGAGAGGGCGCCGGGCAAGGAGAGGTTGGCCATATTGAGTCAAACCTTCTCCCCCTCGTTAAAGACGGCGTCCTTCCGGTGAGCGTTGGCTTGCAACTTTTGGCGATACTTTTCTAACTGTAGTGCCTTGGTCGCCTTTTTCAGGTTTTCTTGCAGCGTTTTGGCAAAATCCAGAGCTGCCGGTGTATGGCAATCCACTACCAATAAGTTGTGAAGAAGAGTGGGCATCGTCCATTTAGTGAGAATAGCGTAGCATTGGTTGACGAGTCTACCGCACTGTTGTTTGCCACCTCAATCGTTGTTAAATGTTCCACCCAATCCGTTTGATGTACCGAGACATACGCCCGCAACGCTTCCTCTAGAGTTCGATTCACCCTTTCAATGTGACCATCAGTTTGAGGGTGGTATGCTGTGGACATGGCCAACTGCGTGCCACACAGCGCAAATAGAGTTTGCCAAAAGTGACTCACGAATTTTCGATCGCGGTCGCTGACGATTCTTTTCGGAAGTCTGTGATGGCGGAATATCTCTCGAAAGGATAAATTCGCGATATCGCGTGCGGTGGCTGTGGTGGAGGTGGGTAAGAAATGGGCCATTTTTGTCAAGTAATCCACGACGACGAAGATTGAGTCGTAGCCCTCCTTGGTCAGCGGAAGGGCTACGATAAAATCCATCGAAATCGCCTCCCAAGGAACAAATGGTATGGGAAGGGGTTGTAACAGACCTTGTTGCCCTGGTTATGATTTGTTCCTGTTACAGAAGTCGCACGACCGGACAAACTCCGCAATGTCGCGAGTCATGTGCGGCCAATAATATGCCTCAACGACACGTGCGGTTGTCGTATCCCGCCCAAATTGTCCACTGAGCGGCTCATCGTGACTCATTTAAAGGATCGTATGACATAACTCCATATTCGTCGGAACGTTCTGTCGTATTGTTTGACTCGGTTTGTACCGCCACATACCATTAGCTGTCCGAACTAGTACTTTCCGTTTAATGAGTTCCTTCGGTGTGTAGTCGTCGCCGTAGGCGGCCTTTATCCTACTTAACCACTGTTCGTCCACTAAGATCGTAATGGTGACTGCGTTGAGTTTTGGGTCTTGCGCTGCGGTCGACGCTGCGGTGTTCTCCTTCGCAGCGCTTACGTTTACAACCTGCGATGCTTGCGGTTAATGCTTCGCCGCTGGCGCAGCGACTCCGGGTCTTCTTGACAACGCATCCGCTGGGTTCGTCTTGCCCGGTTTATACTCTATGACTAGTTCCGATCCAAATATCTGAAGAAACGTCATCCATCGCACTTGTTTCTTGGTCAACTTCGGTTGTGTTTGTAAGTACTGGAGGGCATGGTGATCCGTGATAACTGTGATCCGTTTCCCCTGAACTTAACACTTCCAAACCTCCAGCGCATTAATGATAGCGATTTTCTCCTTCTCATGGGTGGCATAATTAAGCTTCGCCACCTTTAGTTTTCGACTATCGTAGGCAATGGGTTGAAGACCTTTTCCTTGATCTTGCATAAGGATCGCTCCAATAGCCGTATAGCTGGCGTCGGTGATTATCGTCCAAGGTAAGTCTGGGTCGGGAACTGCTAACACAGGAGAGGTAACCAACCGCTCCTTTAGTGTGTCAAAGCCTGCCCCTTGCGCCGATTTCCATTCATAGGGCACGTCATTCTTGAGTAATTCCGTGAGCGGTGCAGCGATTCTTGCGAAACCCTCGACAAAACGTCGATAGTAAGAGCATAATCCGAGGAAGCTCCGTAACTCCGTAATATTCGTCGGTTGCGGCCACTCCTTTACTGCCCTAGTTTTGTTCGGATCCACTGCAATTCCGTCGCGACTCACCACATGGCCCAAAAAATCAATTTTCTCCTTGTAGAAGTCACATTTACTTCTCTTTGCGTACAATTTATTTTCCTGAAGGATTTGTAGGACCGTCCATAGATGGTTCATGTGATCCTCCAGCGTTCGACAATACACCAAGATGTCGTCGAGAAAGACGATTACAAACGCGTCTAAATATTGCCGAAAGATGGAATTTATTAAATGCATAAAAGTTGCCGGTGCGTTAGTCAACCCGAACGGCATTACCCGAAACTTGAAATGGCCATAGCGAGTTCTAATCGCCGTTTTTTCCACATCTCCCTCGGCAATTCGAATCTGGTGGTAGCCGCTTCGTAAGTCTATCTTTGAAAAATATTTAGCACATCGAAGTCGATCCAATAACTCATCTATCCTCGGTAAAGGGTACGCATTCTTCACCGTTAATTTATTTAGCGCTCGGTAGTCTATACACATACGGACACCTCCATCTTTCTTGTTTACGAAAAGAACGGGGGCTCCATACGGTGACTTGCTCGGTTCTATTGCTCTGGCTTCCACCAACTCCGCGAGTTGCTTTCTGAGTTTGTCCAACTCGGTGTAACTCATTTTGTACATCCAATTAGCCAGGGGTACCGCTCCGAGAACAAGCTCTATCTCATGGTATACCTCGCGTTTCGGAGGTAATCATTCAGGGAGCTTCGGGGGAAATACATCTACGTACTCCTCGAGAGGTTTTGTCACGACCTCCGGGGCCTCTTCGGAAGTCCTTCCAGTGTCGTCACTTTCTTTTGAGTCGAAGTCGGGGTCCTTCTTCTTCCATTCCTCAGGAATCTCCTCCTTCGCCTCCTCCATTCGCCGGACGACCGCCATAACAATCGTTTCCCCTTTCTTGAGTGCCCTCTTAAGCTGTAAGGCCGAAAGTAGGCGTCCCTCTTCCGCTCCCTTACCAGCCGCTCCCGCTTTTACCTCAAACTCTTCTTCACCTTTCTTCACTCTCATGGCGCCACTTCTCCAATCAATCGTTGGATTCCATTTTTGCAGCCACAACTTTCCCAATATTACCTCATGGTCCCCATTATGTAATACATCAAGCGTGTCATACCATCGGAACTTCCCAATTCTGACACTTAACCTCGGAGTACGATGGGTAATCGACAAGGAACTTTCGTCGGCCAATTGTACCGATTGGTGATCTTTTAGCACTACGAGAGGAAGTTTCAACCTTTTCACCTTCGCCTCATTTATGAAGTTCCCCGATGCTCCGGAGTCCACCATGAAGTTTGTTGCGTTTCCTCCGATTTGACCCCAAAATATCAAAGGGTCTCCTTCTTCTCCTGCTAACCTCATGACGTTTTCCCTTTTTGGGACCTTTCCGTTTTGGACATTCTCGAGCCATATGACATGGGGAACCACACTAGAAGCATAGGCCATTTTGCCTCCTCCGCTGGAGCTCCTCAGGGGATAAGTCATTGGTCTTGGTCTTGGTAGGTTTCTTCTTTCTTCGCAGGATGTTGATGTAACTGTGAGACCTCCATAAGTCCTCTGAGTGGACAGCTTCCAAGAAGCCTATAGGATAACTCTGACCCCTTTGTGTTTCAGCAAAAACAACTGCCACCCTAACAGACAAAAACTCTTGCCACCAACACCCATTTGAAGGCAAGACTCCCTTGAGTCTATAGCAAAAAGAATCTCTGAATTTGCTCCCCTGAGCAGTAAGTTATGGAGGGTCAAAGTTGACCTTTTGTACAGAAAGGTCCTATCTCCTAATTTTTCTAAGTCCTATCTCTCTCACAGACTCTATCTACTGATGTACGGAACCAATCAGGATACAGTTCCGTACGCAAAAGTACAGCTGCGGTGTACTTTATGTACGGACATTGTACTACATGGCCTAAATGTCGACACATGTCATATCCGGATTCGGTGCCATAATCTCCGGAGATTCCACGATCCAATGTAATTTCGCCACGTGTCATCCGATGTGGCGATGGCCGCAAACCGCCGAAATCTTCTTCCGCGATCTCGGCGCTAATTCCGGCCGTCCGATTAAATTCGGATTTAATAGTAGCCGTAATAGATACATGCGCGGTATTCGTTTCACCTACGAAATAAATGCGCGGTATTGATTTCCTGTCCGTACCGTAATCCTTACTTTACACATTACCGGATCTATGTATCCCGTAATAAATTACAGTTAAATGATTAATCCTACGTATACATCTTTAAATAAATATCAAACTATATACTACGTAACATTAGTTCTAGACTTAACGGCTAAGGCTACCGGCTATCTACTGTCTACCGGCCGGTAGGTACAGGGATCAAATCCTGTGGCCGGCACATACCTTTTAGATAAAACAAACCCTTTAACTAATATAAATTTCCCGTAAACCTCTGGATAGCCTAGGTAGCCATGGCTCTAGCTCCCTCTCCAATTTCTCAGTGACTGCGACAAGTTTGAGAGTTGGAGAGAGAAGTTAGAGGTAGACTGCCTCGGCTTCTTTCTTATTTCTATTCAGACCTAGAAAATATTAAAAATGGACCATTAATTTCTACACTCCCCTTATTTTCTAGTCAATCTTTAATTTCAGACCACACTTCTCCCTATAGATAATTAGCTTAGGGGAAGGCACAGGTTTGGTCATCATATCTGCTACCATCTCACTATCTGGTCTATACTCTAAACTGATTATTTTGTTTTCTACTTTTTCTCTAACAAAGCTGAGTCTGATGTCCATGTGTTTCGCTTTAAAATGATGTTTAGGATTGGCAGAAATAGCGATTGCTGCCTGATTATCACAAAATATTTTCTGCACACCACTCTTAAGGTGACCAAGCTCACCAAGCAAAGACTTGACCCACATCAATTCTTTTACAGCAGAGCAAGAGGCCATATACTTAACCTCCATGGTGGACTGAGAAATAACCTTTTGCTGTTTGCTACTCCAACAACAAGCCCCATCACCCACTTATAATACATATCTAGAAGTGCATCTCCTCATCGGAGCATCACCATAATTGGCATCACTCCAAGTAGTGATGTCAGTATTCTCCCCACCCAAATGCAACAATAGATCCCTAGTTCCTATCAAATATCTAAGGACTCTCTTAGCTGCCTCCCAATCCTTCTTAGTGGGAGCATTTAGACTTCTTCTCAGCACTCCTACAGCTGCAGCTAAATCCAGCCGGGTACAATTCATAAAATAGATTAGATTTCCCACTACTTGCGTGTAAGGAATAGTCTGCAGGAACTTCTGTTCTTCATGAGATAATTCCTCGTCTAAGACTATGACTTCTTCTTCCTCACTCCCCTCACTTCCCTTCTTCAACTCCATTGGAGTTGAATAACTATTAGCTTTATCCATTTGAAATTTTTCAAGCATGTTCCCTATTGCTTCCTTTTGAGTCGTCTTATAATTTTTCTTTTTCAGTCTCTCTCTACTTGAATTCCAAAAATATATTTTGCTTCTCCCATATCCTTCATTTCAAATCTCCCCTTAAGATCGGTTTTCAGTTTATTAATTTTTTTCATTGATTTACTTAAAACAAGCAAATCATCAACATAAATTGCAATAAATATAAAACTTTCCTCATCTTCGAAATCATAGATTGAGTGATCTGAGCTGATCGGAATATACCCCAAACCGGTAAGAAACTCATCAAGCTTCTTATTCCATTGTCGAGGCGCCTGTTTCAAACCATAAAGAGATTTAATCAGCCGGCATACCTTTCTCTCCTCTCCTTCCTCCACAAAACCTTCGGGTTGTCGCATGAAGATCTCCTCTTTCAATTCTCCATGCAAAAAGGTTGTCTTGATGTCCATCTGGTGCACTTCCATGTCTTCCGCTGCTGCTAAACTGAAAAGTATGCGGACGAAGGGAAATTTGACCACCGGGGGAAAGGTTTCCTCGTAGTCAATTCCCTCCTTTTGTGTAAATCCCTTTGCCACTAATTTGGCCTTGTAGCGCTCGATTGTGTTATCTGGGTTCAGTTTTAATTTGAAAACCCACTTTTAACCGATTGGTTTTCGGTTAGGTGGACAATCCACCATCTCCCAAGTATCGGCTGCCATAATTGAGGCCATCTCCTCATTAATGGCTGTCTTCCACCGGTTTCTTTTTGGACAAGTCATCGCCTCTCCATAAGTTTGAGTTTCATCTTGATGAGATAGTTTAGTTACCTTGTTATTAACCTGTTTTTCTTGCAGTCTTTTGCTACTTCTTCTCCCCCCCTCAAAATATGAGGCCGGAATAGATGGTTCTCGTGGATTCTTTCGAATAAACTCGGCTTCTCTCCTATCCCTTGATTCCGAATCAATTTCCACCACGTTTTCCGCTTCAGGTAGAGTTGTCACTGGAGTTTCCACAGCCGAGTCTTTTTCGGTTTGATTTGTACCTGCAAGAATGTCATCTTCTCTAAAACCTGGATAGTTAGGAAGCTCAAAAACATCGGAATTTTCTGGCTCAAATCTGATTTTTATAGACTTCGTATATTTGAAGGGATCCACAGACTTTCCTTCATCCATAACTACTAGATGCTTTACTAAGATTATATCTTCCCATTTTAGATCATAAACTCTATATCCTTTAACATCCTCATCATATCCTAATAAGTATCATGGTTTTCCTTTAGGATCTAGCTTCCAATTGGACCGATCAGTATCTAGACTGAATACTTGACTGCCGAAAACCTTTAAGTGAGATATGTCTAGTTTCCGACCTGTCCATCTCTCATAAGGTGTTTGATCTTTTATAGCTGAAGTAAGAACTCTATTTTTGAGGTAATTAGCACAGTTCATTGCTTCTGCCCAAAACCTTTTTCCTACCTTCTTATCTGACATCATACTTCTAGCACTATCACTTAGTGTTATATTTAACCTTTTAGATACCCCATTCTGTTTCGGGTTTTCTGGGACTGTCTTTTGGTGTTGGACCCCATCTCCCTCAGAAAATCCTCAAACTGGTTTGAAGTATACTCTCCACCATTGTCACTCCGTATTCTCTTGATTGGAGTTTCATGGACTTTTTCGCTCCATACTTTATATTGTCTAAAACAATCTTGAGTTTCGGACTTGTTTTTCAAAAAATACACTCGGGAATACCGAGACCAATCATCAGTGATAGTCATCATAAATCTCTTCCCCCCCGGTGAGGGCACTTTAGCCGGTCCCCAAATATGTGTGCGTACTAGATCTAGAATTTTTTCTCCCTTATAGGTGGCTGTTTTAGGAAAGGGTAATCTGTGTGTTTTACCTTGAGCACATCCACTACAGTCACTTATATAATCATTCTCACTGAACTTAATCCCTTCCACCATTCCCTTTTTTTTCATTTCTCTTAACTTGTCTAGATTCACATGCCCAAGCCTCTTATGCCACATCATAATATGATGAACACCAGCATAATAAAGTTTCTTCTTTTCATTACTTAAAACCAGCCTAAACATCCCATGGCTACCTTTCTCAGCAATGAAATAGACATCCTCCTCAAAAATAGCAGTAAAGACTCCTTCCCTAGTGCTAGTAAAAAAACCCTTATCATCTAATACGGATGTAGAGATGAGGTTTTTGTTCAGCTCCGGAATAAACAATACATCGGAGAATGTTACTATGGATGTCTTTCACTCTACTAACACTTTCAAATCTACCGATCCTACAAGAGTAGTGGTGACTATCCTCCCATCCCCGTAATCTATCTCTACGGTGGGAATATTTCTTATCTTAGTGAACAGGTGCCTATCCTTACACATGTTCATGGAGGCACCTGAATCTACACTCCAGCGTGCTTCACCTTTCAATCCACCGTAAGCACATTTCTGCCTTCGTGGAATTTCGACCACGTTTTTCGCCTCCAACTCCTCATCTAAAAGGAGCCCATCGTCCTCGTCCTCGGATTCCGCCTCATGTACCTGTGTCACAAGGGCCTTTTTCTTTCCTCTCGGGGTACCATCGGTGTGCCCTTCCTTTAACCGAAGCTCGGTTATCTTAGTGCACTCTGCCATATAGTGCCCAGGTTTCTTACAAAAATGACATAAACCTTTGGGAGCCTTTGAATTGCGTTCGTTGGAACAAATTCGTTGATGGTACCGTCGAGCTGTACCATATGTTTTCGGAATACTCGGGACAAATCCCGTTCTTCTGATCATGTGAATCGCATCGTCAACTTTTTGACACATATGGCTGACTTTCCGCGCTACTCCGAAGAACTTGCATACGTTCTTTCGCCGACACCTGTCCCTGCAAAAGTACAATACACTCTACTGTACCTTTTGCTACTGTAACACTAATTAAGGTAAGTATTACAGTAGACTACTAGGAAAATATCCTAAGTTATTTTTACCCCTATTGACTGAAATAAAGATTTATGAATTACAACACTCCCCTAAATCTTTAGACTCAATTACTCGCTTAATCCAATAGCATCTCTGCAAAACTGTAACTTAGGAGCAGGAAGGGCTTTTGTTAACATGTCAGCCACTATCTTCTCATCTGGTAAATAACACATTTTAACGACTTTTGCAAGTACTTTTTCTCTAACAAAGTGAAGTCTAACATCCATGTGTTTGCTCTTAAAATGATGGCTGGGGTTAGAGGCAATTACAATGGCAGCTTAGTTGTCACACCAGATAGCTTGAGGGCCAGTTTGCAAATACCTAAGTTCCTGTAAAATGGACTTGACCCATAGGAGCTGTTTGAGGGCGGAAGCTGTTGCTATATATTCTGACTCAATTGTGGATTGAGCTGTAACCTTTTGTAATTTGTTACTCCAGCAGCAAGTTCCATCTCCAATCTTCAGAACAAAGCCGGACGTAGATTTCCGGCTTAGCATGTCCCCATAGCTAGCATCGCTCCACGTCTGGATTTTCACCTCTCCTCCTCCGAGAACAAGCTTGAGATTTCGAGTACCTGCAAGATATCTCAACACTCTTTTCGCTGCTTCCCAGTCTGCCCTTTTTGGATTCTGCAGACTTCTACTCAAGACTCCCACAACTGCTGCAATGTCGGGTCTCGTACAATTCATAAAATATATAAGACTTCCACCTACCTGTCTATATGGCTTTGAAGCCATAAACTCTTCCTCCCTTGTCTCTAGACTCTCACCAACAATTATGCCTGAATCTGTATCAATTCCTTTCGAATATCTACCTGAATTCCATGGGAGTTACGGATCCTTTCATATCTTTCATTTCAAATCTTTCTAGCATGTTACCTATTGCTTCTTTCTGAGTCAACATAATCAATCTTTTGTTTTTGTCTCTTTCTACCTGTATTCCTAAGATATATTTGGCCTCACCGAGGTCCTTCATCTCGAACCTAGACCTTAAAGCCGCTTTAATGCGGCTTATTTCATCCATTGACTTACTTACTAATAATAGATCATCCACATATACAGCAATATAAATAACCCCATCCTCTCCTTGTAGAACATATACAGAATGATTTGAGCTAATTCTCTTAAAACCTAGCCCAGTCAAAAACTCATCTAACTTCAGATTCCACTGACGCGGGGCTTGTTTTAGCCCATACAAAATTTCATCAATTTACACACTAATTTTTCCTTTCCCTTTTCAACATACATTTCACGTTGTTTCATATAAATTGTTTCTTCTAACTCTCCATGCAAGAAAGCAGTTTTAACATCCATCTGATGTATTTCCATATTCTCTATAGCCGCTAGACTTAGCAAAATTCTGACAGTGGGAAATCTAACAACTGGGGAGAAGGTTTCCTCAAAGTCAATACCTTCTTTTTGATTATATCCCTTAGCCACTAGTCTGGCCTTATACCTTTCGATGGTGTTGTCCGGGTTCAGCTTCACCTTGAATACCCATTTGATGCCGATGACTTTCCTGTCCGGAGGAAGATCCACAAGCTCTCATGTTTGTGCCTCCATAATGGACTTCATTTCATCGTTTGCCGCCTCGATCCAATGATTTCTCTCAGGTGATGAGAAGGCTTCCTGGATCCTTAGAGGCTCCTCTGTAGCTGCAGAAAAAACAAAGTGAGAGCTTGCTTGCAGACGGCTGCTAGATGTCTCCCCCCCCAGAAATTCTGAGGCTGAGATTGTCGGCAACCTCGGATTTCGCTGTTTAGTCTGAACCGTAACTTGATCTGGTACAGAATTTGTTCTAGTTCCTTCCACCTAAGGTGTCGCTTGTGGGGAAGCAGCTTGTAAAGGCACCAGAGGAACTGAAGGAAGAGGTGTCACACTTGCCGGTGGAAAGGGGAATCGTTGCGTATGGTGAAAAATGACATATTCTTGCTTTTCTTTTGCCGGTTGATCTAACACTTTAAACAGGTCAACCGAATCCTGTTCATCTTTAATCTATATATTTCTAAAAACAATCACTTTTTGTTTCTCAAGGACAAAAACTCTATATCCTTTCGCATTATCATCATACCCCATGAAAATCCCAGGTAAGCCTTTAGGTTCCATTTTCCATCTATCCTGTGAAGTATCTAAAATAGAACACTTGCTGCCAAAGATCTTAAAGTGACTAACATCAGGTTTTTCCCCTGTCCAAAGTTCATAAGGTGTAGTGCTAACAGACCTAGAAGCAATTCTATTTTTAATATAAATAGCACAGTTAAGTGCTTCAGCCCAGAATTTCAAATCTAGCCCTTTATCTGCAAGCATGGACCGGGCACTCTCTCTCACTGTCCTATTTAATCTCTCAGAAACACCATTTTGTTCCGGTGTATATGGAACTGTAAAATTGTGACTGATACTTTCTCGAAGGAGAAATTCTTCGAATTCCTTTGATGCGTATTCTCCCCCGTTGTACGATCTTAGCGCCAATATTGGAACTCCATGAAGATTCTCCGCCCACGTTTTGTAGTGTTTGAAGTGAGTAAACACTTCACTTTTATGTTGCATGAAGTAAACTTTTGTGTACCTCGAGTAGTCATCTGTAAATGTGACCATATAGTGGACCCCTCCAGCCGAAGCCACTTGCGAAGGACCAAGAACATCAGAATGGATGAGTTGCATAACTTTTTCCGATCTATGGTATGTTTTCTGTGGAAATGTCAATTTGTG
>JBBHKE010003423.1:60982-73926 GCA_037447655.1 Zygnema cylindricum
CACCACCTGTTTCCTTTCCTCTTCCTCCGCTGGTGTGGTTATAGTTAACCAAGTCGTAAGTACAGTGGATAAGGTTCCTTGCTCCCTTACTATGACTTTTCACCCTGAAGTTGTTATACCGCCGTTTCGTGAAGTAGGATGCGGTAGAGTGAGTTCCTGAACTACAGGAGTAAACGTCCATCTTTCACGTAGGCTAAAAGTCTACCGAGAGTATGTATACATGGCACAACTATAAACTCATAAAAGATCCAGACATAATATTATCCTTCTATCACCCTACCCAGCCTTCAGTGACTACAACAAGTGTGGGGGCTTGGTAAAGGGAGTTAGAGGTAGACCGCCTCTACATTTTTCCTATTATAATACAGACCTAGAAAATACTCAAATATCAACACGGTACATATGTATGAGAGCCATCTGAAAATCGGATGCACTTTCTACCTGCAAATGAGGACATCAAGTCCTTGAGTGAGATGGCGTAGGATGAAGTGCTTTGCCGCCATATTGTTGAAGTCCCACTTTTCAGTATCATTCCCTCGTTCCTTGGAATAGGTGACATGAATGCTGAACCAATTGATATTGGTGTGGTCGCCTCCTTCTCCTTTCCTTTGTCCACCACCTCTCTTTCTTTTGTTTCCTCCGTTGAAGGTGGATCCTCTTTCCTGGTGAATCTGCTTCCTCCTAACCTTGGAGGAATTCCAAAACTTGATGGACGCCCCAACCGTCCACTCACTATCCCTCAAAACCTTTTTTTGCATAGACCTCCTATCATCATACTTTCCCAGAATATAAAGCCAGTTCCATTAAAGATTGGTACCCTAGGTTGTGGGCCTATAACCTGAAACCTTGAGATTTCCATAAGTCCTCAGAGTGGACAGCTTCTAAGAAGCCTCTAGGATAACCCTGACCCCTTTGTGTTTCAGCAAAAACAACTGCCACCTTGGCAGACAATTACTCTGACCAACTTCACCCTTGTGAAGGCAAGACTCCCCTGAGTCGATAGCAAAAAGAATCTCTGAATTTGCTCCTCTGAGCAGTAAGTTATGGAGGGTCAAAGTTGACCTTTTGTATACAAGCTCTCTGGGAGGGAGGGTCCTATCTCCTAATTTTTCTAAGTCCTATCTCTCTCACAGACTCTATCTACTGATATACGAAGCTAATCAAATTATACTTCCGTACACAAAAGTACAGCTGCCGGTGTACTTTCTGTACGGACACTGTACGACATGCCCTAAATGTCGACACGTGGTATGTCCGGATTGGCTCCGTTAATCCTCGGAGATGCAGCGATCTAATGTCATTCCGCCACGTGTCATCTGATGTGGCGATGACCACAAACCGCTGAAATCCTCTTCCGCGATCTCGGCGTTAATTCTGGCCGTACGATTAAATTCACATTTAATCGTAGCCGTAAAAAATACATGTGCGATATTCGTTTCATTAAAGAAATAAATGCGCGGTATTTGTTTCTTATCCGTACCGTAATCCGTACTTTTACATTACTGGATCTATGTATCCCGTTACTAGTTACAGCTAAATGAATTGTCCTACCTGATAATGTTTAATTTATTATCAAACTATATAGTACGTAACACTAGTTCTAGACTTAACGGCTAAGGCTACCGGCTAACGGTTGTCTGCTAGGCGGTAGGTACTAGGATCAAATCTTGTGGCCGTCACATACCTTTTAGTAAATAAACCCCTAACTAATATATATTTCCCGTAAACCTGTGGATAGCCTAGGTAGCCATGGCTCTAGCTCCCTCTCCAATTTCTCAGTGACTGTGACAAGTTTGGGAGTTGGAGAGAGAAGTTAGAGGTAGATTGCCTCGGCTTCTTTCTATATTTCTAGTTAGACCTAGAAAATGCTTAAAAATGGACCATTAATTTCTACAACACGAGCCCTCAATGTTATGCGAAGAGTGGAGATTCCGAAGGTGGAAGAGGAGGTTGAGGAGGAGATAGAGGCGGCCGAGGTGGCGGCTGAGGAGGTGGCCGCGGTGGCGGCCGTGGTTACGGTAATGCAAATTACTTTGACTATAGTATAGTAATGTAACCATTGATGAGTTTCCGGTTCTTAACCTTACCTTTGATTTGGTGAGTAGTGAAGGAAATTTGGAGAAAGAGTGGATTATTGATACGGGGGCATCCCACCATGTTTGCACGGATGCCACCTTGTTTGATGATATGAGGGAATTTACAGTTCCAAAGTTTATTACGTTTGCAAGCGGCCATATCATTTCGATTGGTACGGTTGGCACGGTTTAGCTTGATCTCCTTTCATGTGATAATGATGGGAAAAAGAAATCGACGGAGTATTGTCTTCAAAATACACTTTATATTCCGGACAGTTCGGTCAATTTGTTAAGTGTTCCACAAATCCAAAAGAGCGGTGGAAGCTTACTTGCGAGAGGTGATCAATCTATTGAGATTTGGAATGAGAAGGGGAATGTAAGTGGAGAAGGGGTTGTAACGGATACGAATCATAGTCGGCTCTTATGGAGGAGGCCGAAAACTAAAGTTCCCACCGAGGGAATTTCACATCAAATTTTGGAGTTGAAAGGTGATCTTACCTTATGGCATCACCGGATGTGTCACACATCCGAGGTAAGTTTGAAAAAGATGATTCATCATTCATCGGTGAGGGGTTTGGACCTCGCATCCGGTGAGAAAGTGAACGGATGTGGAGGATGTAGCCAAGGACGTCAAATTTGGAAATCCCCGAATAAAGACATCAAGCATCGAGCTCAAAGTCCTTTGGAGGTTGTTCACATCGATCTTTGTGGACATATTAAACCCGAGACAATTGGAGGTAACAAGTATACTTTGGTGATTGTTGATGACTTCTCCCGGAAGTCATGGGTTTATTTATTGAAAAAGAAATCGGATGCATTTGAAAAATTTAAAGAATGGCATGTAATGGCCGAAAGGCAAATTGATAAGAAGCTTAAGTCCATTCGTTCGGATAATGGAGGGGAGTTTGTTGTTTTTGAGGGGTATTGTAAGGAGTGGGGGATAAGGCACCAATTCACGGCGTCTTATTCTCCGGAGTCAAATGGAGTGGCCGAGAGGAAGAATCGTACCTTACAAGAAATGGTCCGTGCGATGGTTCATAGCTCCGGACGAGAGATGTTTTTGTGGGGAGATGCGATTCTTACGGCAAATTACATTTGTAACCGAAGACTCACTTCGGTTTCCGGAAGTAAAACACCGGAGGAGTTATGGAGTGGTAGAAAGCCCACGGTTCATCATTTGAGAATTTGGGGATGTCATGCTACGGTTTATGTAGAATCAATTAAGAGGAAGGGGAAATTTGCACCAAAGTGTTGGCCGAGAATTTTTGTTGGTTATAGTGCGAAGGGGAATTTATACCGAGTGTATGATCCGGCTCGTCACACCGTGGAGGAATCTCGGAATGTGGATTTTCATGAGGATCTCAAATCCGCCATGAATTCCGTTGGAAAATTTAAGGAAAATTTGGATTTTTATGAGGAGAGTAAAATTGAGAGTTTTCCGTACATTGGGGATTCAAAATCCGACGAGGAACCAAATATAAAAACTCATAAAAATAAATTGGGTAAATCGGTTGAAATTGAATTTGAAAGAAAGAGTAACGGATCTTTGGATTCCCGAGTGCCTTCGAACATTCAGAAATCTCAAAGCTCTAAATCGAGTGAGAAGGAAATTGAAATAGAATCCGAGGAAGAAAAAGAGGAAAAGGAGGAGGATCAAGTTCTTAGAAGGAGCTCTCGGAATACAAAGGGGAAGAAACCGGAGAAACTCATTTACGATCAAAAAGGGGAAAATTCATCAATTTGCATTATTTCCTTTCCGATGCTAAAGAGACGGAGTTTCTTTTATAGCAATCACTTACGGAAAATATGATCGGCGACCCTCAATATTATGTCGAGGCTAGAAGGTCGGTCGATTGGGAGAGTAAGTGGAAACGGGCGTGGGAGAAAGAATTTAAGTCGGTGGTTGATAATCAAACTTTTGAGGAAGTAAAATTACCGGAGGGGGAAAAGGCGATAGATGCAAAGTGGGTATTTAAGACCAAGACTGATACTTTGGGTGAAATTATTAAGTAAAAGGCGAGGCTTGTTTGTAAGGGATTCCAACAACGTGAGGGAATCGATTTTAAGGAGACTGATGCTCACGTGGTGAAGTTGGACTCACTACGGATTATTATTGCACTTACACCGATGGGGAAGAAGCACGTCCAGTAAATGGACGTGGAAACGACGTTTTTAAATGGTGAGTTGGAGGAAGAGCTATGCATAAAGGTACCGGAAGGCGTGTCTCCTTTACAGGAAGGAAATGTATGGCGTTCTACAAAGTCATTATACGGTTTGAAACAGGCGCCGCGCATGTGGTATTTGAGACTTCATCAACTACTATTGAAATTCTGATTTGTACGGACTACGTCCGATTCTACAGTTTACGTGAAAGGTGAAAGAGTTAACCAAATCATCTTTTTTGTTTATGTGGATGATTTCTTGGTGGCATGCGACAAGTTGGAGCGCATTTATGAGTTAAAACGTTACCTTAGATTACATTTCAAAGTGACAAATCTTGAAGAGGTACGATATATTTTGGGGATTCAAGTGATACGTGACAAAGAGGGGAACATTAAATCGAGTCAAGCTCAATATTGTAAAGAGGTTTTGGAGAGATTTGGTATGACTGACGCCAAACCGCTTTCTACGCCGTTGGATGCAAATCTACACATTCTCAAGTTTGAGGAAGAAGATTCTGTCGACGTACCATTCGAGAGGCGGTTGGTTCACTTATGTACCTTAGCGTTGGTACTCGTCCAGATATTCAGCCGCGGTTTCGATCGTCAGTCGTTATTGTCACGAGCCAAAGAAAGCGCATTGGGAGGTTGTACGACGTATCTTTCGATATTTGGTTGGTACGATTGATCTTGGACTTTTATTCACTTTTGACAAAAAATCTTTTGAGTGTGTTGGGTATTGTGACGCGGATTGGGGCGGCGACTTTGATTCAAGTAAGTCCACGTCAGGGTACGCATTTATATTTGGAGGAGCCGCGATCTCGTGGAGTTCTAGGCTACAACCCGCGGTTGCTTTGAGTTCCACTGAATCTGAGTATATGGCTGCGTGTCATGCATCTAAGGCTTCGATTTAGATTAAGGAGATGTTACGTGAGTTAAGCGTTCTTATTGGTTGTATCACGATTTATTCTGACAACATGAGTTCGATGGCTTTGGCGAAAAATCCAATGTTTCACAAGAGGACGAACTACATTAGGATCCAATGGCATTTTGTAAGAGATTTGGTTACGGCGAACGAGATTGTATTTTCGTATGTACCGACAAAAGAGGAGACGGCAGATTTGTTGACGAAAGCTGCCACGCATGATGTATTTGAGAGGGGGCGACCGAAACTTGGATTATGTTAAGGAGTTTTGGCGATTCTGACAATAAGAGGGGGATTGTTGGGATATTGTCGTTTTGCGGCATTTCGCGAAGCGTCATACCAACATTTATTTGTTGGACGTGAAGTGTCACGTCATCTTACAAAATGTACGACGTCGTTTCGTGGCGGTACTTTTGTTATCCGCGAACAAAATGTACTAGTTCGTTTCGCGTGACTTTTGTTTTCGTGCGCAAGTATTTCATTTTGCGTGCAAGTGTGTTCGTGAAGTGACAATTGTAAAGTGAACTTTTGGAGTTAGTCGTTTCGAAGGAAGAAAGTGCGTGAGCCTTCTTTCGTGGAAATTTCATTACAGTGTGCGACAATTAGCTAGGGACAGAGTTCGTCGCTATGCTAAGTCTTGCTTGTCTTACCTTGTTGTCTGTAAGTGTAGAGTACCGAGTATAAAGGCGCTGTAGAGTATTAATCTATCAATTAATCTATCTAAGATAATTAATCTTGGGGTAAGAGATTATTTAAAGAAGAGAGAGGAGAGAGAAAAGAGGATGATGTAAAGAGGCTTTGGCCAACAACACTTATAAATATTTTTGGTTGAATATTCCTCTTGTCTTTTATGAGCTTCCGCTGTGTAATGATTTAAGATTTGTGAATTTATTTGAGTGAATGTCTTTTGCTTAAGATCCTTCATAAGTTACTCTCATTCATTGAAAAATAAAGTGATTCTTTTCTAGACTTGACCTGAGGCAAACTGACATTTACCTTTTGGAATGACAATATAGATACTCATTGAGGACTCCTTGTCAACATGAACCTACGGATTTGCGCTCTGTCGTCTTTTTCTCACTACGCGACAGCACCTACTCCTCGTTAAACTGAAACCACGGATCGACCTCTATCGACTTTTCCTCACTACGCGACAAGATTTGCTTTTGTCGTCTTTTACTCCCTCACTACGCGACAACACCTACTCCTAGTCAACATGAACCTACGGATCTGCGCTACCACGCACTACCACTGTGCCACCAGCTTGATGTAGAAACTGGCGGGTCTGAACCTATTTATCTTAGTCGGCTTCGAGTGTGACGTATCACATTCTACCCCGTATTGAACCAGCTTCACGTGCCAATCCAACAAACATGAACCTACCGATTTGCGGACTGTCGTCTTTTCCTCCCACACTACACGATTGCACCTACTCGTCGACAATACCGACTCCTTGTCAACATGAACCTACGAATTTGGCCTGCGGCCGCTGCCAACCGCGCGCACATTGGCGAAACCATAGATTGGTGGCTCGTGCGATATGTCTCCATCTCCAACTAGCATTTCATGACTATTTCTCTCCTCATCAGTTTGGAGTGGCCACCAGAGGAGGTTGTGAGGCCGTGCTCCATAGGATTCGGGCCTTGTTGGATGTACATCCGGATTGGTTGGTCCTTCAGGTCTACGTTTCCAATGCTTTCAATACGGTGGATCGTAACGTCATTTTTTTCAGAGCTTATGGCTGCTCCATCTCTGATTGTCCAATTATTCCCCTTTGTGAGGGCTTTTTATTCTTTGACCATAAGCCTTTCTTTTTCTGCCGACGGTGGTCTCATTCCTCTCTCATCTGCAACCGGCACTCGCTAAGGCGACCCTCTCGGCGGACCTTTTTTCGCCCTCGCCCATTACCGGCCCTTCGTGTTACCGCAACCGCTTTCTGTTGATATTTGAGTATTTTATAGGTCTGTATTAGGATAGAAAAAGAGCTGAGGCGGTCTGCCTCTAACTCCCCTTTCCAAGCCCCCATACTTGTCGTAGTCACTGAAGGCTGGATAGGGAGCTAGAGCCATGGCTGCCTAGGCTCTCTAGAGAAGACAGGGGGTAAATTATGTAGTCTTACCAAAAGTTAGTTGACGGACCCAGGAATTGATCCTGGTACCTACCGTCCGTCATTCCACGTTAGCCGTTAGCTCTAGCCGTTATGTCTAGAACAGATATTACGATATATAGGGTTTGACAAATATATAAATCGTTATATGCAGATTAATCCGTTTAACGGCTAATAGATACTTAGTACATAGATACAGTTTAATTTAGTACGAAGTACGGAATGGGGGCAGAACGGATACCACGCATTTGTTTCGATAGCGAAACAAATACCGCGCATTTGTTTCGACAGCGAAACAAATACCGCGCATTTGTTTCGATAGCGAAACAAATACCGCGCGTCGAATTTCAGCGGCTACGATTATAGCCGGTCTTGATCGGACGGCCACGATAGGCGCCGCGATCACGGAAAAGGCATTTTTGGCGTTTTACGGTCTTTGTCACGTCATGTGACACGTGGCGTGATAACATTGGACTACGGGAATTCCGGAGATTACAGGAACTAATCCTGATTTGACACGTGTCGACATTTTGGCCATGTCGTACAATGGCCGTACAGAAAGTACACCGGCACCTGTACTTTTCTGTACGACACAGTAATTTGATTGGTGCCGTACTTCAGTAGATAGAGTTTTAGAGAGGGAATAGGACTTAGAAAATTTTGGGTAGGCAGCTGCCTCTCCCAGAGAGCACCCTGTATAAATGGCAAACTTTGGCCAGCCATAACTATCAATTTACTTGACCATTTTCAGTGATTCTTTTTGCTGCGGACTCAGGGGAGTCTAGGCTACACAGGGGTGTAGTCGGTCAGAGTTTTTGTCTGCCAGGGTGGCTGTATTTCTAAGGGAAAGTCAAAGTGGGTGAATGTGTCCAAATCTCATATTCTAACTTTGCATTCTGTGGTGGAACTGAGCACACAGAAAGTGTTATTTCACAGGGGTGAATCTATATTGGGGTTCTGACTGTCAAGGGGTCAGTCACTTGGGTTTATATTAACTTGGAGTCGGCACTATCTAGATTAGCTTCTTTTGGATCTGCATACTCTGAGGGCCAATGGAGGTCTCAGAGTTTCACTTTCCCATCTTGCCTTTTCCCTTCGGTTGCAAATGATACGCACATTATTTGGCCTAAGGATCAAGTCGTGATGGAATATATTTTTTTAAAGGAATGTTTAGCCGAAGTCAACCTTTCAGTCTAACCTTCGAAGTGTGTTATTTGGTCCCCTCGGGATATTCCACTTTCCTTTACCCCCCCTTGGTTCAGGTACTTTCGTGACCCAATTTCTTGATGATGCTCTATAGATAGATTGGCCCACATGGATGACCTCCCTCACCTTCCCGATCCCTAAGTGGCTTTTGCTATGTTTACCAAGTGTTCCCCCCACCGCCCTTTTTACCTTACTCGTACTTCCCCTCCCACCTCGACGTTTGTCTCCTCTCTCTTAGCCTTTGATGATCACCTCATGGACGCCCTTCACACTCTATTAGGTCGTGGGGAATTCGATCGTGAGCTTGGGCCTTCGGCCCGCATCCAGGCATCCCTTCCTGTCTCTACGGTGGGATTTAGTCTATAATCAACTGCTCGTGTTGCTCCCGCTGCCTATTTGGGAAGTTGGTGCCTTATTGCCTCCACTCTTGATTCTTGCTTCTTAGATGGGGACACTCCTGTTCTAGCCACCGTGGTCCCGCGGGTTTCATACGGGGTGTTCACCTTCCAGGGGTTTATATTGGACGCGTCATGTTCTCTTCCTCCTCATGCTCTAGTGGATGTGTTGATTCTTTCCACCCTTGCTAGGAAATCCATTGAGCGTGTCCAAGAATCGATTTCCGATCAGGTTGTCGCAGCCATTAAATTTGAGCGTCTCGAGGCGCTTCCCTCTGATTTTTCGCGTGCCCGTCTTCTCTCTTGTGGTGGACCTGGTTCTAGGTCTTGCCTATTCGCTACACCTATTTTGTCCACTCTTCGATTCTCTCCTGCTCAGTTCACCACCGCCCTGTGGTTTTGCCTTGGCCCCTCTCATCCTCCTTTACCTGGCTCTCTAGTTTGCGCTTGTGGTCGTGTTTTGGGGCCCGATGGTGTCCATTTGCTTCGTTGCTCCCATGGGGGAGAATTGATCTAGGCGCACGACACTTTTTGCGATGCCGTTGCGACTATCGCTTCAGAGGGGGGCTTTTCTTAGCGTCGGGAGGTTTCTCATATTATTCCCTCACGCTGGATCGATGTTGTTTTCCTCGATGGTATCCGTCGCATTTTTGGTGATATTGTTTTGGCGGACCCTACTTCGGCTACAGTCGTTGGTCAGGTGGCTCGACATGTTGGGGTGGCAGCTCGTGATGTCGCTAAGGCGAAGGAGCGTGATTATGCCCATCGAGACCCTATGGATGACTTTATTTCGATGGCGGTCGAGATCTTTGGTTGTTTGAGTGTTGCGTTGAACGAGTTTCTCCGTACTTGTGCTTGACGTGCTTTCGAGCGACGAGGACTTGGGAGCCCTCCTACCTCGGTCCTTACTTCTTTTTATCGTCAATGTTTATTTGTGGCTTTACAGTGAGTGCAGGCTTCATTTCTCTTTCGATCGGCTATTGCGGTTATGGATCGTCGACGTGTTCCGGAACTCCCTCAACGTTATTTAACCTCCATACAAGGGGCCATAATGAAAATGACAAAAAATAACAAAAATCTCAAGAGGTTTACAAAATGCCATTAAAAACAAAGTGGCCTAATTTCGGCCAGTCCCTTAACGAACTCACTAAGGACTTTTCGTCGCACGGGACAAAGTAAATGCTTTAACTTTTTTGACTTTTGGAAGCAAATGATTGGAAGTTCACATCACACACGTGTGAATCGAAGAAGAAAAACCTACTCAATTATTAAAAAAAAAAATGCAGGAAATAATATTAAAATAAATTATAGATCCTAACTACAAAAAATGATTAAAAGAAACTCCCAAATGTTGCTCCCACTTTCTCGTGTGGTGTGAGCTTCTCGTAATCCACACTATTTCATGTGCATAACTTTACTAACAAAAACAAATTAAATGTTTCGACAAAAATTGGTACCCCAAAAGCCATCAAATAATTTTGGGTGGGGAGAAAATCTAGCAAACCCCAAAAACAAAAATAAAAAACTATCGATTCTACCCAAATCAGCACTACTGTCTACCACAAAATTACGGAAAAACGAGAGAAAAAACGAACGAAAAACAAAAGCAAATATAGTCGTCGAATTATTGTTGGGACTCCATTTGACTCCGTAATCTTCCATTTTTTTATTATAAATGAATATTTCCATTTTAAAATAAGTCCTTTTGTGACGGTTTTCGAGGGATTTTCGGACGTTCCATTTGTCGATCTTTAGCCACCACACTATTTCGAACTCCGTAAATTAAATATATGAGAGCTCCCACTGAGAGCCAAATTAAAGTACGGATCCATGTGCCAGCTCTGGGAAGGAAAGGGAGAGAGGGAAGGAGAGAGGGAGGGAGGGAGGAGGGAGGGAGAATTAGAGGTTGGTTTTGATATTTGACCTAGAGGATAAAACGTTTGTTCTTAGAAAAACCTGAAAATGGAAAAGCTTATTTGAAAGTGTGGATGGAAAGAGGAAACAAGAAAAAAGAAAAAAGTTATGAAATTCAGTCTAACTAAATCAAACCATATCAAATCAAACAAAGCTGATTCAAAATTATTATTGATAGTTTTAAGAAACGGAAATAAATTGGCGGGGGGTTCAAGTGGAATGAAACGAGTGAATAGATCGAAAGTCAAAATAGTAGAACCAATATAACCTTCCAAAAAAAAAAAACCGTTTATGAGCAAATAAACCAAGATATTCATTAACAATAATCAAAATACTAATAAATAAAGAAATAAGTATCTTACCCGAGATTGACGACAAGGTACACATTTACAACTATGCTTGAAATTGGAAGAAGAGGGACCCAAGGGCAAAGAAATCCTGAAAATCCAAAAAACAAAAAACCGAAAAAACCATTTCAAAATTTACTCCAGAATTCAAAATATGCTGCAAATAGGAACTCCAATTTTTTTTTTTTTTTTTTTATGTGTGACTGCGTTCGTTTTCCTCCGAACAAGAAAAAAAGAAAAGAAAGAGAAAAAGAAAAAAGAAAAAGAAAAAGAGAGCTATGGTTTTGCAGCTTCGTTTTCACCAAAACGGAAAGGTAGCAAAAAAAAAAAGGTTCCAAAATATTCGTAAAAATCTGGAATTACCTTTTGTAAAGCGACTCAAAAAAAAAAAATACATTCGTCTCTTCTCTTTACATATTTTGTTTAGACACCTCCAAATCCTGTGAGTGTGAAATAACATTTATTCGTTTGTTCCTTCGTTCAAATGTACGAAATCAGTATGTGGTTACCCCATACTATAATATGCGTATAGTATGTTTTCATGTACTATACGATATACATTAAGCGTGTAGTATATTTTTAGGTACTATACGATATATATTACGCGTATAGTATGTATACCATACAGCTTATACCATATATCACATGCATATTACGGGTAACTCATAAAGCGTTTCTGATTGTTTTCACACAACTGAACTATGATTCATGGACACGATTGATTCCCACGTGTGGGATTCTCTTCTATAGGGAGTCACGGGCTTCTTTTGATTATATGAGCCAAAGACACGTGCCATGAGCTGGATGAAGCTCTAGAAGATGTACGATTTGAACGCGAAAACTGAAAACGACAAAACAAGGCTACATCTTAATTTGAGTTGACGATATTTGTACAGATGACGGATTTTTTTTGGCTGTTGAATACGTGCACAAAAGGACAAAAAAATGAGCAAAACTTAAGACCATAGGTACATGGGAATTTTCCATGACCGCGCGGCACTCTCTTCGATCCAAGTACGGATTTTTTGACTTTTTGCCGGAGACCTTTTCGTGTTCCGTGACATTGACTTAACTTCAGGTGAACCGAGAGATCAGATAGGCTGCTGAGATTTTCAATGTATCTTTGGTAAAAACGTCAAAACCGCAACACCGACTTCTCTTTCCGGTTAATTTTGAACCAAAGACCATAATGTATTCGGCAATTGGGGGCTACATTGGTGAGTCATAAAGTACGTCTCATGACTCACCAATTACACGTGGCGGCGTCTCGCAAAACTCCCTCTCCCTCTCCCTCTCACTCTCCCCCTCCCTCTTCCTCCCTCTCTCTCTCCCTCTCTTTTTGTATTTGTCCTCAGCTACTACCGAATCTAATGTTCACTTTGATCTGTGAGAGCACCTAACTGACAAAACTATAGTAAGCGCCACAAAAGTTTAGGTTATTTCAGTCCAATCCAATTGTTGCAAATCACATGGAAAGACCGCCTTACTTTTGTAAAAAAAAAAAAAAAAAAGGTAAAGGAAAAGAAAAAGGAAAAGAAAAAGAAAAAGGAAAAGGAAAAGAAAAAGGAAAAGGAAAAGGAAAAGGAAAAGGAAAAGAAAAAGGAAAAGAAAAAGGAAAAAAAAAAGAAAAAGAAAGAGAAAGGCAAAAAGGAAAAAGAAAAGAGAAGAAAAGGCATAGATGAAGAAACGCATTCAGTAACAAGTTCTATCTCAAATACAACCATTTTTTTTGCAAAATTAAAAAAGCAAAACAAAAAGGGACTAAATTGCCATAGAAAGCCTTTAAATAATAGCTTCCAATAGCCTACCTTGTTAA
>JBBHKE010003423.1:79751-124892 GCA_037447655.1 Zygnema cylindricum
ATTTCAAAATCAGATTGAAAGCTAAATGTGTTTTACGACAAATAAAGTTTTTCTTTTTGCAGTTTTTACAGAAACCTAACCAGTAATAACCTCTTCTGCAGTACTCGCAACAGTATCAAAACCGATATAAGAAAAAAAGACCATCGCAGATCCTCCTAAAAGGCCGGTAAAGCCAAATGGCATATATCTGGACCAATCAGAAAACCAGTATTTTGTTAAAAATCAAAGAAACAAATACACAAACAAGAAAGCGGTTTCTTTTTGTCTTTCTTAGCGGGAGATAGAAAAAAAGTGGGAAAATCAGCAGATCTGCCAGTCAGTTAACCAATCCAAAGACATTTTTGACGTTTTTCTTTTTGAAATAAACAGCATTTTGTGTAAATCGAAAGTTAGACTAAAACTTTAAAACAGGGGAGGGAACTTCCTTAAGTTATGACTTCAAAGTAAAGTAAAATCAAATTTGTAAAAAGATGAATACAAAGAGCCAAAAAAAAACAAAAAAAAACTTTATTGCGCATGCATAATACAATCAACTTTAAATTAAGTTTGATTTGTTTTTTTACCCTCCCGGTTGCCGATATCCTTCCCATCCGGACTGAAATCCCGCCCAACTTCCGGCTCCAATCACAATACAAAGGACCGCAACATTGAGAGCCGTGACACTCGCTTGAAAAGTGGCACTCTGTTTCCATTAAAAACCCCAAAAACGTCGCAAAAAAACCTCAAAAATCGACTTCACAATAAATGAGAAAGAGAAACCCAGAGTTGCTAAAAAGACCCAGAACTCTAACCTATAAACTTGCCCGCAAAATGACATTTTCTTTCCGAATAATCCCAAAAAAACACAAAAAGTGAGTCACTGAAAAATGAAGCACAGAATCTTCCGGAAACAACCCCAAAAAACGGAGAAAACCCAGTGAACGGTTCGTCAAGGAGTAAAAAAAACACGAAATTGAAGAAAATCCATACATAAAATCAACAAATAACAGCTTACCAGTAGTACAGTTCGAGGGTAAAATAAAAAATCCCAAACCGCAACTTTTTTAAAGCAAAAACACAAAGTCTGTTTCGATGTGTCACGCGTTCTTTATTTATTCTGTTTGCTTTGTCAGATCAGCTTTACGGATTCAGTTTGTCAGTTTAAACTTGTGTACTCAATTGGGTGCATCCAGTATTTCAACTTTGATTTGTTACACAACTTTACTGCGATAAAATAAGGGGAAATACACGGTTCTCAGTTTAAAAACAAAAATTGAATTTGAATACATTATTTTTTCCCTTGTACAAACAGAAGTTGTCTGTGTGTCCGTTTATTGAGAAGGTAAGAGTTGTTTTATCTTGTAGCAACATCGATTGATACCAAATAATGTACAAAGGTATAAAAATGTTATATAACATATACATATATATAGCTTTAAGCAAAAAATTACCTTTTCTCAAACATAATATTCATTAAAAAAAAAATCCAGTTTAACAAAATCACAAAGACACCCATCCTTCAATAAAACTAAACTTTTCTTACCGGACTCGACGAATCAGGTTGACCTACTTCCCCCACACTTTCTTTTTTCTCAAAATCCCACTTTTCCCATTTTCTTACATTCCCTCTTTCCCAATCTTTCAATTGACACACTTTCCCAAATTTCCGACTACTCACTTTCCAAACTTTCCCTATTTTCCCAGTTGTCCACTTTCAAGGAAAATTAAAACTTCTATGGATACAGACAATCAATTCATAGCTTTTTAGTATTGAAAAGTTACTATTTACCTCTGTTTATTCCAAGGCAAAGAACTTCCAATTTACCTCTTTTATTCAAGACGACAAAGAATTTTCCATTTTCTTTACCTCCTCCCTCACTTATTTCAAGAATTCTCCATTTCCTTAAATTTTCCATTTTCTTTACCTCTTTTATTCTGTCATTAAGAACTTTCCATTTTATTCAATTTTCCATTTTCTTTACTTTTTCTATCCCAAGACAAAAAACTTTCCATTTCTTTACCTCTTTTATCCCAAGACAAAGAAGAGCTGTAACGCAAGCGACTGCAACTGCGGCACATGGATCCAGCGCAGTATCCAGTTGAGGAATACTGATTCTTGCCAAGCCCACGGGCAGCTCTCCCTCTCCAAACAAAATTTTCTGCGAGCAACTTTTTTTAATTCTCAATAAACCGGCAAACCAAAAACAAAAAATGGAAAAAAATATATAAAAAAATGCCTGCCTGCCCGTCTTTCATCCAGTGACATCACATGCAAAATTAATCGAACGAGACCAGCGACAAACCAAGAGAAAGTAAAATAAATAAAAATAAGTAAATAAATAAAAATAGTACCAAATTGGGCGAAATTCCACGTGCTACTGCTGCTCCTCCAACAGTGTACTCCAAAATAAGAGCCCATCCAATTAACCAAGCAGTCCTGTAAAACCCCATCTAAACCCGATCCTCAATTTTAAATCCATTATGTAAGACCCTCGATAAAAACCTCTACCGAAAAGCATCCCTTCTAAACCTTCTCACAAAACCGTCTTAATGATCCTCCATCCTAAGACCCTCACAATTTCAACAATTCCTAAACTTCATCAACAATCTCACTATATCAATCCATACCATGAAGAAGTCAAAACCTACAGATACATATGATGAAAACTTCCCGAAATAAATATTCGCTACGAAAACTATTAACTCAACTTCCAAAACTAAATCCATATCCAAAAGGCGAACATTAACTGCCAGAACGACGTACCGACTCTCACAGACCTTTAGCTTAAAACAAAACCGAAAACAAAACCAAAAACAAAACCAAAAACAAAACCAAAAAAACGCAAAAACAACGAGTAAAAAACGTGGTTTTGAAGGGGCTTTAGAGTGCCCACACTTCCCCCACCGTCGTGTAGGCATAGTGGTAGGCACTTCCTGCCGAAGGACATCGACTTGCCAGCTCAGCATAGCAGAGAGCGGCCAATGCCGCGGCAGCACCGGCCACAAGGAAGGCGAGAGGGAGAGAGGGACCCGTCTTTTCTCGGGCGACAGTACCAATAAGGACATAAACACCGGCTCCAATAGTGGAGCCAACACCTGGTATAAAAGAGAGAGAAAAGAGATTCGTGGGAGGAGGATCGAGAGGTCGGAAGGGAAGGGAAGGAGGAGGGAAGGAGAGGGAGGTAGGAGTGGGGAGAGTGAGGTGAGGGAGAGAGGGATATAGGGCGAGAGGGAAAGAGGGAGAGAGAAAGAGAGAGAGAGGGAATAGCTGATTCTTCACTCTAATTTAGACAAGTGTGATTGGAAACTTTTTTTTTTTTTTTTCAGTCATACATTATGAGAAAGATTGGTTTTCCGGTCTTCGACTCTTTTGAGCTCATCAAGGAAATGGAATACCTGTACATTTCCTAAAACACTTACAACACACTCCTCGTCTACATATTCACTTAAAAAAACATAAAAAAGTTCACTCCTTTCTTGCCTCTTCTCCTCTCCCTCGACTTCCCTGGCCTCTACTTGCTTGCCGTGCCATGTTAGTGGGGAAGGAGAGAGGGGAGAAACAGCAAAAACAACAGAGACATATAGTGAGGGAAAACGGGGAGAGTGAAGTGTGTGAGAGAGAGAAGAGCAGAGGTAATCGAAGAGAGAGAATGACAGAGGGGAGGAAGAGAATTGAGGAAGTCTAAGAGAGACAGAAGCATAAAAACAGTGCTTAAAGAAATCGAGAAAATAGAGAGACAAGGGGGTGAGAAGGAGAGAGAGGAGAAGGATATAGTCAAAGGGAGAGCGGGAGACGGAGAGGGAGTGGGTGCAGGGGGAGAAAGAGAGAGAGGGAATGGGAGAAGGAGAGAGGGGCAGGGGGCAAGAGCGGAAGAAGGAGAGAGACAGCGAGAGAGCGGGAGAGAGGGAGAGGCAGAGAGAGAGGGAGAGAGAGAGAGAGAGAGAGAGAGAGAGAGAGAGAGAGAGAGAGAGAGAGAGAGAGAGAGAGAGAGAGAGAGAGAGAGAGAGAGGGAGAGAGAGAGAGAGAGAGAGAGGGGAGAGAGGGAGAGGGGAGAGAGTTGTACCGCACCTAGGGCTAACAGGTGCATCACTCCAAGGCATCTTGGCAGCATGGTTGTGACGCGACGCGTGGCATTAAGACGCTTCACTCGCAGCGCAGAGCGCCACCTGGCAGCGGCACGCATCCTCTGCTGGGCGCCCAGTAGCGCCTCACTGTTGCTACGTGTCAGGGGAGCCATGACGTCACCCTGGTTACTGGCTGTCCCTTCCCCTTAGGAGGAAAAGACAAACTTTGCACGGAAACCCTAACCCTAACCCTAACAAGGTCCACTATTCATTTATGGAAGAAAAGGTTCCATGCAGAAAAATTGGAAGGATTGCAGGAAATCGGTCACATGTTTCAAATTTTCAATTGTGACAATTTTCAATTTTGTCAATTTGCGCGTCTGTTTTTCTCTTTTTTTTTCGTTTTTTTTTCACCTTTTTTTTTCTCTCTGTAAAAGCTGCAGTCACCGGTCAGTCAGTCGGCTCTCTACTTGAAAGTGGATCAGGGGCCAAATGAAATCATAGAGACTTTTGGGAACGGACACGTGTGTATTCGCCGACAAATTGCTTTTAACATTGGAACCTTTGCTGTGTTTGTAAAGTACGGACGAGGTTTTTCTGTCATGTGCAGTAATGTATTTTTCCGCCACTGCGGTGTGAAGGTTGGCAGGTATAGGCTGGCGGGTGCACGTGGCAAGAAATCTAGTTCGTGGTCAAAAAAGGTAAGTTTAAGGAGCATTTGATTGGATCATGACTCCCGTAGTCATAGTGTGTCAGAAAAAAGAGGTCGTGGCATTATTTGGTTGCTTGTAAAGGCACCTGTAAAAGGTAAACTCCCATTGGTGCAGGTAGTAGATCGGGCCCACGAGATTCAAATTTGCACCGTTGGATAGGAATGGTCATCTCTAGAATACGGCATACGGTAAACCAGAAGTTCGACTATTATATTAAACGATCTTTAGTGCGCACGACACTGAAACTACAGTACCGTACAGTGCAATGTGCAAGCTTAAACACCGTAAATTGGCAAAGTGAACTGCGGTCAGAACAGCGCTATTCAAGCTCTTTCGAAACCATTTCTATGGAGCCTTGTTCTGTCTGTTTCGTCGGTGTCCTCACATTGTTGCCAAAGAAAAGTGGTTTTTTACCACGTTTTGCAAAGGCATTGATATTCGCATAGGTCATTCTGGTTGGGTGCAAGCGCCTGCGTCACCAATTCACCATGTACAAATGCAGGACTTACGTAAACTCGGACCAGCGTTACCAAAAACGGAAGAAAGAAAAATATATAGTGTTGTTAGTAGTGTTGTGTATCGTCAAATTTCTTATCTTTATAATTTGATATTCAAACGATAAGAGGACCCGATATATCGCTCCAGGACGAACAAAAATTATAGCGATATTGGTTGGACGTGGGGTTCCGTAAATTGTAATACAAAAAATATAAGGAGAATCACACAAAAGATTCGCCCCCCTCTTTCCTCTCCCCTCCCTCTCTCCCCTCCCCCCCTCTCCCCCTCTCCCTCTCTCCCCCCCCCCCCCTCTCCCCCATCCCTCTCTCCCTCCCCCCTCCCCCCCCCTCCCTCTCTCCCTCTCCCCTCCCCCTCCCCCCCTCCCCCCCCTCCCCCTCCCCCGCCGCCCTCGTGGAGTGGGAGGGGTGTGAGTTTGATTTTTTTTTTGGCAAACCGGCGAATGGAGGTATCACAATATATCTAAATTTTATCGCGATATTAGCTTTTTCGACATATCGGAACGGTGTATCCAATATCGACATGTCAAAAAAAGGCACATATCGAATATTGGAAAGAGGCTCTCAATACACAACACTACACAACACTAGTTGTTAGTGTAGTCGTGTAGACAATATTTAATGAATGGTAAGTGGGGATCTAATATAGGTATAATTTGCATAGGTGTAGAATCACACACATATTTTATATATTTTTTATAACCATTCGTCACTTATATCCACAAAAAATACACATATGTACGTACTTTCTATTACATTTTATACACAAAAAGACGTGCGAGCCGTTTAAATTTGTACAAAGTTCAAATTCGAGTAAAAAGTGGGATTCAACTATCGACACTCAAACAGTAAAGACGTTGTTTTTTTACATCACGTAAAGAGAATTGTCGAGGAGAAAAAAAATCTAATATTTTTCATAATGAATGGCGATGATACTTCCATGTATCGCCCTCTATATGCATCAAGTAGTCCATTTATAAATGGGTCATCAAAGCGAGCCTTTAACACTTTAACAACCAGAAATGAGTTTTTTGAGAACCAACATTGCCCTTAACTGTCATAGAAAATTTGAATTGTATACATACTAAATGTTCAAGATAGAGAAGGTTATAATGTAAAAAACGTGATGGTGACACCATCGAAGTTCAAAACATGATTGAAACTAAAATTTGTTGACGACCATTAAGGAAGGAGAAATACCAAATTGTCTAAATAGTAAAACACTTCAAACGAAAAAACAAAAGCAAAATCCCAAAAGTGAAAGATAAAAATTCTCCAGATTCAACAAGATATATTTTATCAAGGAAAAAAATGAGGTTTTCACCCACTTCCAACACTTTCGAATCTGGGCAAAAAAGCTTTATGGTAGATCTATTCTATTTAGAAATTAAAGGTTCTTTAAGTATTTTCTAGGTTTTGTAAAAGATAAAATGCAAAAAAGAAGCAAAAGCAGTCTGCCTCTAACTCCTCTCTTCAGCTCCCACACTTGTCGCAGTCACTAAAAGTCTCTCTTCAGCTCCCACACTTGTCGCAGTCACTAAAAGTGGAGAAGCAGTAAGAGCCATGGCTGCCTATGCTATCCAAAGGGAGAGAGGCAGTAGTTTGGTAGATTTACTAAAAAGGTACTTGGCAGACCATCGATTTGATCCTGGTACGTGCCGTCCGTCAAAGTTACCGGTAGCCGGTAGCTTTATCCTATTAGTCTAAGACCAGTGCTACGTGATACATGGATTGATAAATATATAAATGTTAACACATAGAGTAATTCATTTAACTGTCGAATAGATTCTTAGTACATAAAAACGGTTTAAGTACAGTAAGGTTGTATGTATTTTGTGAAACAAATTCTGCACATTTGTTTGGACCGTGAAACAAATACAGCGCGTCTATTTTCAACGCTTAAAATTATAGCCGGTTTTTATCAGACGACCACAATAGGCACCGCGATCGCGCAATAGGTACTTTTGTCGTTTTACGGTCATCGCCACGTCAAGTGACACGTGGCTCAACAACAATGGATTTCGACAACTCCGGAGATTACAGGAACAAATCCGGATATGGCATGTGTCGCCTTTAGGCCATGTCGTACGATGGCCGTACAAAAAGTACACTGATACCTGTACTTTTATGTGCAACACAATATTGTGATTGGCGGCGTACGTCAGTAGATAAAGTTTTAGAGTGAGAAAGGACTTAGAAAATTTAGAAGGTAGCCACCTCTTTCTGAGAGAGCTCCTGTACAAAAGGTCATCATTGACCACTCATAACTGAATGCTTTGGGGCGCAAATTCAAAGATTCTTTTTGCTATCGACTTAGGGGAGTTTTGCCTTCACAAAGGTGAAGGTGGTTAGAATTTTTGTCTGCCAGGGTGGAAGTTATTCTTGCTGAAACTCAAAGGGGTCAGGGTTATCTTAGAGGCTTCGTGTGAGCTGCCCATACTAAGGACCTATGGAGGTCTCAAAGTTGCAAGTTATGGGCCCACCCTCTAGAGTGCCCATCTTCAATGGAACTGGCTTCATATACTGGGAAAGTATAATGAGAGGAGCTCTATGTGAGAAAAGGTTTTGGGGAATAGTGAGTGGACGGGTGAGGCGTCTAACTACTCTTAGCATCCTTCCAAGGTTTGGAGGAAACTGATTCACTAGAGATGCGGATCCATCTCCAAAAGAGGAGACAAAGGAAGAGGAGGTCGTGGACAAAATAAAGGAGAAGGAGACGGTCACACCAATAGCAACCGGTTCGGCATTCATGTCACCTATTTTGTGGAACGAGGAGAATGATACCGATACGTGGGACTACAACAATATGGCGGCAAAGTACTTCCTCCTCCGCCAGGGTGGATATGGAATTTAGTGGTAGGGATGATTCTCGTTCGGGAGAATACGATTAAGATCCAAAGGGGAGAAAAGAGTGGGCAAGCCTTGGCAGCTGGGACCGATTGGAGGAAAAGGATTCTAGGAAACCGGTATCAAATTATTGAGGGGGGGGGGGGCAAAAAAATCAGACCGACGAGTTCGGACCAATGGCTCACAAGGGTTTGTGCCATTTTTGTAAGAAACCAGGGCACTATATGGCTTAGTGCACTAAGCTAACCGAAGTTTGGTTAAAAGAGGGGCAGATCGCTGGATCTCCAAGAGGAAAGAAAAAGGCTTTTGTGACTCAAGTACATGAGGAGGAATCCGAGGACGAGGACGATGAGCTCTTGTTGGATGAGGAGTTGGAGGCGAAGACCGAGGTTGAAATTCCTCGAAAGTAGAAATGTCTTTTCGGAGGTTTGAAAGGTGAAGGAGGTTGGATTGTGAATTCGGGTGCCTCCATGCACATTTGTAAGGATAAACACCTTTTCACTAAGACGAGAAAGATTCCCACCGAAAAGATAGTGTTTGGGGATGGGAGGGTATTCACTACTACTATGGTAGGATCGGTAGATATGAAAGTCTTAGTGGAGGCAAAGACATCCATAATGACATTCTCTGATATGCTGTTTATTCCAGAGTCAAAAACCTCATGTCAACGTTTGTGTTAGATAATAAGGGTTTCGAGACTAGCACTAGGAAGGGAACCTTGAGGAGGAAGTGTATTTTCACTGCTGCAATAAGTAGCCAAGGGATTACAACAGCCAAAGGATGATTAGGCTGATTTAAAGCAATGAAAAGAAGAAAATTTACTAAGTTGGTGTTCATGAAGATATGTTGTGGCATAAGAGGCTTCGACATGTGCATTTAGATAAGTTAAAAGAAATAAAAAAGATGGGAATAGTGGAAGGAATTCAGTTTGGAGAAAATAAAAACCTGAGTGACTGTTGTGGTTGTGCTCAAGGTAAGGCACACAGGTTACCCTTCCCAAAGAAAGCCACTTATAAAGGAGAAAAAGTGTTAAACTTGGTACACACTGATATATAGGGAACGACCAAAGTGCCCTCACACGGTGGTAAGAGGTTTATGATGATAATCACTAACGATTGGTCTTAGTACTCGAGTGTATTTTTTGAGAAATAAATCAGAGGCCCCACAGGTTTCTAAGGAATATAAAGCGTGGAGCGAGAAACTCCATGAAACCTCTATGAAGAGAGTAATGAGTGATAATAGGGGAGAGTATACTTCCAATCAATTTGAGGATTTTCTGAGAGAAGATGGAGTGCAACACCAAAAGACAGTTCCTGAAAATCTTGAGCACAATGATGTATCCGAGAGGTTAAATAAAACACCAAGTCATAGTGCTAGGGTTATGTTGTCAGATAAGAAGAAAGGAAAGAGATATTGGGCTGAAGCAATGAACTGTGCTAATTATCTTAAGAATATATTTCTTACTTCTAATTATCTCAAGAATATAGTTCTTACTTCAACAATAAAAGGCCAAACACCTTATGAGAGATGGACAGGCCGAAAACAAGATATTTCACACTTAAAGGTTTTCGGTATCAAGTGTTCAGTCTAGACACAGATCGGTCAAATTGGAAGTTAGATCCAAAAGGAAAGCCACGATATTTGTTAGGATATGATAAAGATGTAAAAATATATAGAGTCTATGATCTTAAGAGAGAAGATATAATCCTAGTGAAGCATCTAGTGGTCATGGATGAATGAAAATCTATAAATCTCTTTAAGTATAGAAAAGCAGTCAGAATCAAATTTGAGTCAAAAAATTGTGATGAATTTGAGCTTCCTAACTATCCAGGTTTCCCAGAAAGATTATGATCTTACATGTACGGATCTGATCGAAGAGGACTCAGCCGTGGAACCCCTAGTAACAACTCCAACCGAAGCATAAGACTTAGTGGAAATAGACCTGGAATCGAGGGATAGGGGAGAAGTCGAAACTGTTCAAAAGAATCCACAGAAGCCATCTATTCTAGCAACAAAGTTTGAGGGAGGAAGAAGAAGCAACAAAAGACTACAAGAGAGACAAGTTACCAACAAGGTAATCAAACTTTCTCACCCCGATGAACCTCAAACTTATAAAGAGGCAATGAACTGTCTTGAACAAAACTAGTGGAAGACAACCATTAATGAGGAGATGAATTCAATTATGGCGGTTCATACATAGGAATTGGTGGACTGTCCTCTTCACAGAAAGCTAATCGGGTGTAAGTGGGTGTTTAAATTGAACTCAACCCGGATAACACCATTGAGCGCTACAAGGCTCGCTTAGTGGCAAAAGGATTTACCTAGAAAGAAAGAATTGACTACACGGAAACTTTTGCCCCGATCGTTAGGTTTCCCTCCGTTCAGATACTTCTAAGTATAGCAACAGCAGAAGACATGGAAGTACATCAGATGGACATCAAGATGGCCTTCCTACATGGAGAGTTGGAAGAGGAGATCTTTATGCGAGAACGTGAAAGATTTGTGGAGCAAGGGGAGGAGTGCAAGGAATGCCGATTAATAAAATCTTTGTGTAGGTTGAAACAGGCGCCTCGGCAATGGAATAAGAAGCTCGATGAGTTTCTTACGAGTTTGGGATATATTTGGATCATCTCAGATCACTCATTTTATTTGTTTGAAGATGAGGAATGAATTATTTTTATTGCAATTTATGTTGATGATTTGCTAGTTTTAAGTAAATTTATGGATAAAATAAATAAGTTGAAAAATGATCTAAAAGGAAGATTTGAGATGAAGGATATGGGAGAAGCAATGTATATTTTGGGAATTCAGGTAGAGAGAGACAAAGATAGAAAGATAATAATATTAACTCAAAAATAGGCTATTGGAAACATGTTAGAAAGATTCCATATGTACAAGGCTAATAGTTGTACCACTCCAATGGAAATAAAGAAGGGAAGTGAGGGGAGTGTGAAAGAGGGAGTTATAGTCTTCGATGATGAGTTAGGCCGTGAAGAGGAGAGATTTATGTAGACAATTCCATATAGACATGTAGTGGGCAGCCGAATATATTTTATGAATTGTACACGACCAGAAATAGCCACAACTGTAGGAGTACTAAGTAGGAGTCTGAATACTCCCCCTAAGAAAATTGTGTGGCAACTAAGATAGTCTTTAGATATCTCACATGGACTAGTGATCTATGGTTGCATTTGGGTGGGAAAAATACTGACATCACCACTTGGAGTGATGCCTAATATAGGGATGCTCTTATGAGGCGATGCAGGTCTTGGTATCTATTGTATGTGGGTGATGGGACTTGCTGCTGGATTAGCAAGCACCAAAAGGTCATTGCTCAGTCCACCATAGAGGCTGAGTACATGGCCTCTTGTTTTGCTGTTAAAGAATAAATGTGGGTCAAGTCTTTCCTTGGTGAACTTGGTCATCTTAAGAGTGGTGTCTTGAAAGTGTTTTGTGATATTCAAGCTGCCATTACAATTTTTGCCAATCCTAAAAACTAGTTTAAAGCAAAACATATGAACATTAGACTTAGCTTCGTTAGGGAGAAAGTAGAAAACAAGATTATTAGTTTAGAATATTGACCAGATAGTGAAATGGTAGCAGATATAATGACCAAACTTGTACCTTTTTTTAAACTAATTTTTTGCAGGGACAAGTGTGGTCTTAAATTGAAGAGTGACTAGAAAATTAAGGGAGTGTAGAATTTCAAGGTTCTTTTAGCATTTTCTAGGTTTTGTAAAAGATAAAATGCAGAAAAGAAGTAGAGGCAGTCCGCCTCTAACTCCTCTCTTCAGCTCCCTCACTTGTCGTAGTCACTGAAAGGTGGAGAAGAAGCTAGAGCCATGATTGCCTATGCTATCCACAAGGAGAAAGGCAGTAGTTTGGTAGATTTACTAAAAAGGTACTTGACGGACCCAGGATTTGATCCAAGTATGTGCCGTTCGTCAAAGTTACCAATAGTTGGTAGGTTTATCTTATTATTATAGGGCCAGTGCTAAGTGATATATGGTTTGATAAATATATATATATTAACACATAGAGTAATTCATTTAACTGTTGAATATATTCCTAGTACATAGAAACGGTTCAAGTACAGTACGGTTGTATGTATTTTATAAAATAGATACCGCACATTTGTTTTGACCGTGAAACAAATATCGCGTGTCTATTTTCAACACCTATAATTATAGCCAGATTTTATTGAACGGCCACGATAGGCGCGGCGATCGCAAAATAGGTACTTTTGGCGTTTTACGGTCATTGCCATGTCAAGTGACACGTGGCGCGACAACATCGGATTGCGGCAACTCCGAAGATTACGGGAACAAATCTGAATATGGAATGTGTCACCTTTTGGCCATGTCGTACGATGGCCGTACAGAAAGTACACGGGCACCTATACTTTTCTTTACAACACAGTATTGTGATTGGTGGCGTACGTCAGTACATGGAGTTTTAGAGTGAGATTGGACTTAGAAAATTAAGTAGGTAGCCACCTCTCTCTGAGAGAGCTCTTATATAAAAGGTCATATTTGACCACTCATAAGTGACTGCTCAAGCGAGCAAATTCAGAGATTCTTTTTGATATCGACTCAACGTAGTCTTGCCTTTATAGGGGTGAAGGTGGTCAGATTTTTTGTCTACCACGGTGGCAATTATTTTTTCTGAAACTTAATGGGCTCAGGGTTCTCCTAGAGGCTTCGTGTGAGCTGCACATTTTAAGGACCTATAGAGGTCTCAGAAATTGCAATTCTCACATTTTAAGGACCTATAGAGGTCTCAGAAATTGCAATTCTCTCCTTAAGATCTGATAATGGAGGTGAATATACTTTGAATTAGTTTGCTGCTTATTTGAGAGATAATAATATCTCTCATCAGTTTATAGTGCCATATACTTTTGAGCAGAATGGAGTTTCAGAAAGGCTAAATATAACTCTAACAAAAAGTGTTAAATTTATGATGGCAGATAAGCGAATAAACATTAAGTTTTAGACTGAAGCTTACCAAATTGCTGCATATATTAGAAATAGATTAGAAACTAGATCTATTAAAGGAAAGACACCTCATGAAGTATGGATTGGCAGAAAACCAGATGTCGGTCACTTTAGAGTTTTTGGTAGCAAATGCTATTTTCTACATAATTTACCAAACTGGTAATTGAGGCCAAAATCTAAACCAAAAATCTTCGATGATTTTGTAAGATAGAGAGTTTATTGTCCTCAAAAACATACTATCCAGATTGCCAGAAATATTCAGGTGAAAGATGAGAGTGAATCCATAGATGTATTTAGTATGGATGAAAATGAGAAGAAAGAAAAACTGCAAGAATATGTCATCTTTGATCAGATTCATTTTCAGTCTTCTGCATGTTCTACTTCTTATTCTACTGGTGCACTAAATACTAGAGTACAACTAGCAACTGCCCAACAAATAGCAGCTGATACTTCTCTTCTTCGACCTCAGATTGGAAATCGACATCCAACAATTCCAGCCTCATATTTTTAGGGGGAAAGAAGCCAGAGTTCTCGCTTGAGAGGATAACAAGTTCAATATGCTTTTTCTGTATGCACCACGGAGCCTCTTACCATTTAGTTAGCATTTTCTAATCCTGAAAAGGATCACTGGATTGCACCCGCAAATGACGAGATGAAGTCAATTATACAAGCCCAAACGTGGGAGCTTGTGGAGCTTCCACCAGATCGGAAAGCCATTGGCTCCAAGTGGGTCTTCAAAGTGAAGTTCAACCCAAACAGCACCATTGGGAGGTATAAAGCTCGGTTGGTTGCAAAAGGCTTTAGTCATAAGGAGGGAGTAGACTATGTGGAAACTTTCTCTCTTGTTGTCATATTTCCCACTGTTAGAATCTTATTGTCCTTAGCTGCAATTTAAAACATGGAGCTACATCAAATGGATGTTAAAACTACTTTCTTGCATGGAGATTTACATGAAGTAATTTATATGAAGCAACCTCAAGGGTATGTAGAAAAAGGAAAGGAAAATCTAATCTTTAAATTGTTGAAATCGTTGTATAGATTGATACAGGCTCCACAACAGTGGAATCTAAAGTTAGATGAGTTTCTTACCAATTTGGGTTTCACAAGGATCAGCTCAGATCATTTTGTTTATGTCATGGAAGGAGAAGATGGTGTGATCTATATAGCAGTATATGTGGATGATCAGCTGCGTATAGTAAATCTATTAATGAGATAAACAAGATAAAAACAACTATGAATGTTAGGTTTGAATTGAAGGACTTAGGCGAAGCGAAGTATATCTTTGGCATTCAAGTAGAGAGAAATAGGAATCAGAGGGTAATTTATCTCACTCAGAGAGAGGCCATTAGAAATGTACTTAAAAGATTTGGCATGGCAGAGGCAAAGGGGAGTGCCACCCTTATGGAGTTTAGGTAAAAGGTGGAAGGAAAGAAGACAGATGGAGGAATGCTACGCGAGGATAACATTGAACTAGGGGAGTCACAATTCCCTACTAACAAGTTGTTGGGAGTCTTATCTACTTCATGAACTGCACGCGTTCTGATATTGCAAGGCCAGTTGGAGCTTTGAGCCGACGCCTTTCAGAACCTGAAGAGATCAGATTGGGAGGCAAGAAAAAGAGTTTTGAGATATCTTGCAAGAACACGGGATCTTCAAATTTCTCTCGGAGAAGATGAAGTAAGGATCAACATCTGGAGCGATGCGAGTTATGGTGATACGCCAAGCCAACGCTCTACCACAGGATTCATTCTAAAGATCGGTGATGGTACTTGCTGCTTGACGAACAAGCTTCAAAAAGTGACTGCTTAGTTAACTATGGAAGCTAAATACATGGCAGCTAGCTCAACTGTCAAGGAACTTCTTTGGGTAAAATATCTCTTACAAGAACTGAAATTTATGCAGTGTGGTCCTCAAATACTATGGTGTGACAATCAAGCTCCTATTGCTATTGCTTCTAATCCCAGCCATCACTTCAAAAGTAAAAAAAATGATATTAAGTTACACTTTGTGAGGGTAAAGTTGATGGCTAGAATTCTGACGCTTAGCTACTTACCTGATGAGGAAATACTAGCAGATATGATGAAAAAACTCTTTCTTGAACCAAAATTGAAATTTTGTAGAGAGGCATGTGGTCTAAGTGGCTAGTAGAGTCTAAAGCTTTAGGGGAGTGTTGTTTTGAAAGCTTTAGTCTTCACTAAGCCTCTTATGTAAGGGGGGTGTCTTCTGAGTACTTAGTTTATTTTGTGGAAGCCTGGTTCAATATGTACCAAAATTAGTGTGACAGTGAACACTGAAGGAGTACACTCTGTATCACATTCGTGGGACACGCGTCAGCAAACTGAGATGAGACACTCCGCAACACTCGGTTCTACAACTCATGTTCACCGGAAGACCAAGGTGTCACACAAAGTTTCATCTTGGATGAAACTTGTGAAAGTTAGACGGCGAAGATTTGCTGTTGACGGACGCTAGTCCACCAAAACCACGTCTATGATTATATGACGTGTTTTGTACAGTATAGTGTGATGTAACATATCCCTGTTTTTTTGAGCAACTGCGAGAGCTTCTTGCTTGTATTAATTATGTGATGACTACTCCCGCCTCATTTTCATCTTCAGTGGGTGTAGTTGCTACAGAACAACACGGTTAGTGTGTGACCATGCAAAATTGTACTTTATTAACTAAAAAAGTACAAAAAATGATTTTATACAAGTCGTTATCTTGTAACTGTGTTTTCACAAACTGGGTAGGGCAAACGTCATAATGACGTGAAACTCTACATTTTGTCAGATTCTTTGCGTATACCTATTTTACAGTAAAGATATCCGCGCGGATAATTAGTAAGGAAAAAAACTTGAATTAGAGTTATTGATAAATTAGAGTAAAATTTGTTTTTGAAAATAAATGATTGCACAAATTAGAATTAATAACTCTAATTATTTTTTTCATTTTTTTACTCTAACTATTTCTTTTCTCTAATTACAATTCACGGTGTAGTTATCAACCAAAGAACTTATCGTCGTGTAGCGTAATTGTTTGTCGATATTAACCTTTTTGTTTATAGAATAACGATATATCGATTATCCATAGGTAAAAAGCACAACTTGAATATCAGTATGAGGCTCTCGATACATAACACTATTTTTAAGCACTTTGTTTAATGTCGTTTAACTTTGTACGCATAACACCAAATTTTGAGGCAGCCATAGCTCCACCACTCTCCCTCATTCAGTGACTACTAGAAGTATGGGGGTTAGAGGGAGGAGGTTGAGGCAGACTGCCTTCGCTTTTCTTTTCATTTCACTAATCTATTTAGACCTAGAAAATACCCTATAAATCTAGTTATTTCAACACTCCCCTTATTTTCTAGTATAGTTTCAACTTCTCTTTTTGTCCACACTTTTCCCTACATTACTTTAACTTGGGAGATGGCATAGGTTTGGTCATCATATCATCCACCATTTCTTTATCAGACCTATACACAAGATTCACAATTTTATTTTCTATTTTTTCCCTCACAAAACTCAATCTTATGTCCATATGCTTAACTTTGAAATGGTGCTTTGGATTGGCTGCAATTGCAATGGCAGCCTGATTATCACAAAAAACTTCATGCACTCCCTTCTTCATATACCCCAGTTCTTGTAACAAGGATTTGACCCATAACAACTCTTTCACAGCAAAACATGAGGCCATGTACTCAGCCTCCATAGTAGAATGAGCAACCGCCTTTTGTTGCTTTCAATTCCAACAGCAAGCACCTTCCCCCACATATAACACATACCCAAAAGTGCATCTTCTCATAGGTGCATCCCCATAATTGGCATCACTCGAAGTAGTGATGTCAGTGTGCTCCCCTTCCAAATGAAACCATAACTCTCAAGTTCCCATCAGATATCTCATGACTTTCTTGGCTGCCTCCCAATTTATCTTCCTAAGATCGTAAGACTCCTACTTAGGACTCAAACTGTTGTCGCTATGTCGGGCCTGGTAGAGTTCATAAAGTAGATTAAACTTCCTACAACCTGCCTGTAAGGAATAGACTTCATAAACTCTCTCTTCTAGTCTCATTTGATCATCTAAGATTATCACTCCTCCTTCTACACTCCCATCACTTACTTTCTTCAAGTCCATGGGAGTGGTACAACTGTTTGCCTTTTCCATCTGGAATTTCTCAAGCATATTATCTATTGCTTCTTTCTGAGTAAGTCTGATAATCTTTTTCCCCCTATCTCTCTCCATTTGGATTCCCAAAATATTTCTTGCCTCCCCTAAATCCTTCGTATCAAATCTGCTATTATGATCTTTCTTTAACTTAATGATCTTTTCCAAATACTTACTTAACACCAGCTTATCATCCATATAAATTGCAATAAAAATGACACCATTCTTATCTTCAAACATATAGATAGAATGGTCACTGCTGATCCGGATATATCCTATACCGTTGAGAAACTCATCTGGTTTCTTATTCCATTGTCCGAGAGCCTGCTTCAGTCCATATAAGGACTTTATTAGCCTCCAGACTTTGCGCTCTTCTCCTTCCTCCTCGAACCCTTCTTGTTGCCGCGTGAAGATTTCTTCCTTTAACTCACCATTGAGGAAGGCGGTCTTAATATCTATCTAGTGTACCTCCATGTCTTGCGCTGTCGGTGGATTGAGGAGAATCATTAAAGTTGGGAACCGAACAACTCGAGCAAAAGTCTACTCATAGTCAATCCCCTCATTTTGGGTGAATCCCTTTGCTACCAACCGAGCCTTATATATTTTAATAAGATTATCTGGGTTTAGTATCAGTTTAAACACCCATTTGCAACGAATCAGTTTTCTGTCTGGAGGATAGTCCACTAGTTCCCAAGTATTTGCTTCTATGATGGAGGCCATCTCATCATTTATGACTCTAACCCATCTGTCTCTCCCTCGACTTTTCACTACCTCCGAGTATGACTGAGGCTTATTAGGGTGAGATAGCTTGGTTACCTTATGAGCGGCTTGTTTTTCCTGTATTTTTTTGCTGCTCTTCTCCCTCCCTCAAAATCTGAAGCTCGAATGGAGGGAAGTCTTGGATTTCTCCTTACTGTTTCATCGGCTCCTCTATCCATGGAAGCTGTTTCGGATTCCTCCTCTTCTGTCTCCTCGAAGTGCATAGGAATATATGGGGTTTCCGGTAGATCTCCTCTATCTTCGATCTCCCTTGAATATGCAATCACGAATTCACTCATGTCCCTTTCGGGGAAAACTGAGTTTTCCTCACTTTCAGACTCAAAACTGATTCCTATCTTTTTGGTATATTTGAAGGGGTCAAATGACTTCCCTTCATCCATGACAACTAGGTGTTTGACTAGAATGATATCTTACTTTGCTAGGTCATAAACTTTATATCCTTTGACATCCTCATCATATCCTACAAAGTATCCATGTTTTCCATTAGCATCTAGTTTCCAGTTTTTCCTATCCGTGTCAAGACTGTAAACTTGGCTACAGAATACTTTAATGTGAGAGATATCTGGTTTCCTTCCAACCCATATCTCATAAGGGTTCATTCCTTTTACGACTGAGGTAAGGACTCTATTCTTAATGTAGTTGGCACAGTTCATGGATTCGGCCCAAAACCTTTTTCCTATTTTCTTGTCAGCCAACATACAACATCCACTATCTCCTAGTGTCCGGTTCAACCTTTTAGCTACCCCATTTTGTTTTAAATTTTAGGGTACGGTTTTCTGATGCTGAACTCCCACATCCCTTAAGTATTCCTCAAAATGGTTAGAGGTAGACTCTCCCCCATTATCATTTCTAATTCTCTTAATAGGGGTTCCGTGCAACTTCTCACTCTAGGCTTTATATTTTTTGAAGTAAGTTGCTGTTTCAGACTTTGTTTTTAGAAAGTATAGTATCTGGACCAGTCATCGGTTATTGTCAGCATAAACCTTTTTCCTCCAACTGAAGGTACCTTTGCTGGTTCCCAAATAGTTGTGTGCACTAGATCTAGTACTTTGTCACCCCTATATGTGGCGGCTTTGGGAAAGGGAAGTTTGTGAGCCTTACCTTGGGCAGAACCACTACAGTCATCCACCATTTCATTATTTCCAAACTGAATGCCTTCTACTACCCATAGCTTTTTTATTTCGTTCAGGTTATCAAAATACACATGCCCCAACCGCTTATGCCAAATCATCAACTTTGGGACACCAACACAATAAGCATTCTTATTTTAGTTACTCATGTTAATCCTAAACATTTCTTGGCTACCCTTATCCGCCGTGAAGTAGACTTCATCCCCAAATTTAGCTGTAATGACTCCCTTTTTAATGAAGGTATCAAATTCTTTGTCATCTAATAAGGATGTAGAGACAAGATTTTTACTCAGCTGAGCAATATAGGGTACATCTGAGAAGTAGAGTATAGTAGTCTTACCCTTAACTAACACTTTTTGATCTACTGATCCCACTAGATCTGTAGTAACCACTCTCCCATCCTCATACTCTTCAGCTACAGTAGGGATCTTTCTTAGATTAGTAAAAAAGTGCTTATCACGACACATATGCATCGATGCACCTGAGTGAATGATCCATCCTTCCTGTGGGGCTTCCCGAATATCTCCGAGAGCACACTTATGTTTTTGAAGGATCTTTTTCTGCTCCTGATTCTCGTCAAGAAGAAGTTCCCCATCCTCATCCTCAGAGGAGTGGTTCTCGGTCTCTCCTTTCACTTTTGTGACCACAAATGCCTTTTTATTCCCTACGATAGAACCCCCTCCACAATTTTCTTGGATCCTCAGCTTGGACAGCTTCACACAATCCACGATAAAGTGTCTCGATTTTTTGCAAAAATCACAAAGACCACTTGGGGGCATTGGTCCTCAAAACTGATCTCTTTCTTCTTCGTACGGCTTTTTTGGTTCGTTTTCCCATCTATCCGCCCTGGCGGCTAGAGCTTGAATGCTATTTCCTCATCTCCTAATATCAATCATGTTCTTGTGCACAAGTATCATCTGAACCACTATATTCGATTTCCATGAACTGTTAGTCATTACCTGTACTCGGTACACTATGTTTTCATACTCGTCGGGTAACTTCATGATAAGAGTGTTAACTTCCATCTTCGTTGTACCTGTCCACCCGACACTCTCCATCTCCATATACATACAAGAGAGATCATTAGAGTAGTCTAACATCTTTCCCCCTTTGTAAGTATAATTCCCCAACTTTTGCTCGGCCAACTAGAGCTCCAGAATTGTACCAGCTCTATAGATCTCCACCAAACTCACCCACAACTCCTTGGCCTTGTAAACGTGAAGATGGGGGGTTGCAAAAGCCTGAGTGAGGTGTCTCAGAATGAAGTTTTTGGCAAACTATGTTTGTGTCTTCCCACATTTGGGTGTCGTTCTCGGCCGTCTTCACGATCGCCGCTCCGGGTGTCGTGGCAATAAGAGCTATAGGAGTAAGAGGTGTCTCCTTCCCTTTCCCCTTTTCGAACACACTGCTGTCCCCATTGTCTGCCTCCTCCGTAGGAAAAGATTCTGCTGTAGAAAAACGTATTTCACCAAACCTTCGAGTTCCCTGAGGTGGACGTTTCACTTGTCCACTAACAATACCCCAGTATCGTTTTTTGCACAAAGCTATTGTCATCATGGATTCTCAATAAATAAATGCAGATCCGTTTAATATGGGCACCCAAGAGGGTGGGTCCATAACCTGCAATTCTGTGTCCTCCATTAGACTACAGAATTCATGTCCTCCATTAGACTATAGAATTCAGGAAGCCTCTAGGCAGTTTTAACTAGCCCACTTTCAACTACAGCCATTGCTGCCGAGGCAGACAAATTGTCAACTTGACTGCACCCCTATGTATTTTGGACTCCCTTGAGTCCACAGCAAAAAAATTCATTGAAAACGCCCAACCAAGCGATAAGTTACAAGGCGGCAAAGATGCCAGTTTTATACAAACTCTCTTAGAGAGAGGTGACTACCGACTGAAAACACTAAGTACTAAACCCCTCTCACAACCCTTATCTATTGACGTACAATCCAATCACATGACAATACCGTACAGAAAGGTATTATGGTCGATGTCCTTTGTATACGGCATGTGTATGGCATGACCACTGAGTCGACGCTTGTCTCCTTCGGATTTATCCATATGCTCTTGGGGATTCCCGCTTCCCAATGTTATCTTGCCACGTTGTGCCAAGTCAGGTCACGCCACAAAAACTGCCAAAGCGGTCATTCCAGAATCTCGGCGTCGGTATGTGCCGTTAGATCAAAACCGACTTTGAATGTTAGCCATTGAAAATAAATGTCCGATTCATTTGTTTCGTGCGTGATCATATTTTCACAAAATATTAACCAATTTCTATGTCCTTCATCGGTCATTCCATTAATCGGATTATAGTTCTAAACATAGTTTATATAAATATCAAACCCTATGTAATCTAACGAACTCATATGACAGACAGGTTAGAGACGGCTACGCCTCGCTCTGCGGGTCGGAGGTTCGAATCCTGTCAGACTCAACCTTTTGTTAAGAGTGACTTATGTCACTCCTCGGTCGTGACTATGGAGCTAAGGCAGCCATGGCTCCACCACTCTCTTTGTCATTCAATGACTACAACAAGTATGGGGGCAAGAGGGAGGAGGTGGAGGCAGACTGCCTGCGCTTTTCTTTTCCTTTCACTAATCTATTTAGACCTAGAAAATACCCTATAAATCTAGTTATTTCAACACATTCATTGGTCCTTTGCAAAATTTTAAGCCTTCGTCGCCTTTCCCCTTTCCCTCTCGGACTATAGCTTTTATCTCACATTTTTTCAAGTGAAACACGACAATATTGATGTGAAATGAAAATTCTTTTATAAATAATTCTTTTGACGACCTTTTTATTAGTGTTGTGTATCGGCAATAAATCTAACGCGATGACACCGATACCAATACTTATTGGTAATCGAACAGTTAAGAGTCCTGATATATCGCTCCGTGACCACAAATTCCTTATTGGCGATAAGTGAAACAAATATACTACGCATACAATATTACTTAATAATATATTGTATTATATTATTGACTTTATATAACGTGGCATACCATGTATGAAAATTTGTTTTATATTTTGTTTAACGAGAGCTTAGTATGGAAAGTGTAGCACAGAAACGATGATTTATTTAAAATATTTGTTTATAGCACGAAAAGCATAGTACCAAAACTAAAAATTATAATTACAAAGTGATATCTTTCTTTTTCGAAAACCAAATGATTAGATCTGTCAGACTGTCGCCATTTACTGCCACTATATTTTAAGTATTTTGTGAACCGTATAATTTTTGGTCAGCACAGTTATCGGTATTGTGTTATCGTGATGAAAAACCAATATTACCGGTTTTTTATTGGCGATAACAACGCAGTTGATATATCGTGCCAATATATCGATTATCGACAAAAAAAGATGCATATCGATTATCAACAAAACTTTGCTGATACACAACATTATTTTTTATATATTTTTATGGAAAGTTCAATGAGAAAAGTTAGAAAAACCAAATCGGGAAACCATGGCCAACAATTATTGGATTAGTGACGTCGACGTCGTCATAAGTGAGTATGACGTCACAATATCACAAAAAACTAGTTGTATTCAATCATCGCTGTTTTTGTAGAAGTCACCAATCCTAAGAAGTTTTGTAGTCGTCTTCAATCGTCACAAGTTGCACACACGTCTACAACCATCACATTTCAAAGTTCCAATTTCATTTTCGCACATTGGGACGCTCTTCTAAGTTCTACGGAGAATCTTCACTAAAGTCTGAAATACTTATTCGAAGTATTGATTACAATGGGATACCCCCTCAAAAATGTATATTTGAGAATATTTTTTGTCAACATTCAGGTATTTATATTCCTTTATTGCACAGATGTCAACGACCTCACCTGTTACCTCCCTTTCTCTAAATACTACTGTAATTTTGTGACCTCCATTGGTACACAGAATGTCCAGCTTATGTGAAGTCTCTAAGATAGTATATGCACTTTTGAATTTGACAATGAATAAGTCCCACCCTGGTGCGCAAAAACTCTAACCGACTACACCCCTGTGTAGCCTGGACTTCTTGGAGTCTGCTGCAAAAAAAATCACTGAAATTGCTCCCCTGGGCATTAAGTTATGGCTGGCCAAAGATGGCCTATAAATACAGAAGCACTCTGGGAGAGAGGTTGAAATCCAAGAAATATTCTAAGTCATAAACTACCTCGTAAGACTACTACTAGTGTACCTTTCCAATCAAAAGACTGTAAGGTACAAGAAGGTACGGGTATCGCTGTACTTATTGTACGAACATATTACGGCATTGCCGCTCCGCTGACGCGTGTCAGTTCTTGAACCAAAGTTGCTCCCTCCGTGATACCCGCTGTCCAATAATCTTTCGCCACGTGTCACCCACAAATATATGCTCAGCAAACCGCCAAAAAACCATTCCGAAATTCCGGCTCCTCCGCGATCCGTCGATTGCGAACAACTTTCAATTTCGTCCGTCAAAATTTGATGTCGTTTCGTGCGGTACTTTATTTCGTGCCGTCTCGCATGTTTCATGTAAACTTCGTCCCGTAATATGTTAAGTGAAGTATGTCGACGTGTTACATTATATATTAATACCAAACCAAATAAGTAGAACGTTTCGTCACGACCTACCAAATAAGGCTAATGGCTGCGCCGGACGGCCAATATGCGGAGGTCAACGGTTCAAGTCCTAAGGGATCGCCTAACTTTTGTAGCAAACTAAAGCTTTTGCTCTGTCTCCTTACCTGCATGAGAGAGCCATGGCTGCCTGCAAGTCCTTAGTGACTACAACAAGTATAAGGGCTGCTGGAAGACCAAAAAGGACAAGACTATAAAATACCTTTTTCAACATTCCGTTGCCACCCTTCCCATTAATAACTCCGTCATTGCCTCCATCGCCCATAATACTTTTGACATTGCCTCCCCCTCCCTTCCTACCGTCTCCACTGTCACCATTTCCTTTTTTTGCCGCCTCCGCTACCTCCACTACCCTAACTCATGCCTCTGTTGCCTCACTTTCTCTTTCTTAATCCTCCCTCAGCACCCTCTCCCTCACTACCGCCTCCGCTACCACCCTCTTCGTGATTAAATTTCAATTTCGCGGCTAAATTAACAGCCAACATGTACTCTCATAGTGGAGCTCACATGAAGTGAGAAAGTGGTTGTGCGCAACACTTTTATTAACCTGTGGTTGCTGTTGAAAAAATGTATTTTGTATTCTATCTCTTTAGTTAGTATATGGTCATTCTACAGTTCTTATATTCGTCGTAGTCACTGAAAACTGGCTGGCAGGCGTGGTTGCCTTAGGCAAATAGGAAGACAGGCAAAAGACATAGCGACTGCAAAAGATAGACTGATAAGATCAAGATTTGATCCTGTGCCCTCACGGATAATGACCATACGGAATAGCCGTCCGCTTTATCCCGTAGGTCTTAATCAAGCGTTACATATACGAGATGTGATAATTATAAAAACATTGACGCAACGACACATTCCATTTAATAGTTTACTGAACAAAATAAACATGAAACGTGCAAGACCGCACGAAATACTGGATCGTACGAAATAAACGAAACAATATTTAATTTCAACGGAATAAATCAAATGTCGTTCGCGATTGACGGCTCGTAGAGGAGCCGTAATTCCGGTGTAGAAATTTGGTAGTTTGCAAGCCAATGTTGGCGGACGACACGTGGCGAGTTATGATTGGACAGAGGATATCACAAGGGGAGCAACTATGGCTCAGGAACTAACACCCGTTAGGGGAGCGCCCATGCAGTATTATGGTTGTACAAGAATTACAGCGGTACTTGTATCTTCTTGTACCTTACAGTCCTTTGATTCGCTAGGTACACTAGTAGTAGGTTCAGAGAGAGAGAGCTTAAGACTTAGAAAAATTTATCTAGTCGCCTCTCTCCCAGAGTGCATTCTGTATTTATATGCCATCTTTGGCCAACTATAACTTATTACTCAAATGAGCAATTTCAGGGATTATTTTTGCTACGGACTCAAGGGAGTCCAAGCTACACAGGGGTGTAGTTGGTCACAATTTTTGCGTGCTAGGGTGACACTTATTCATTGTTAAAGTTATAAGTACAAATATTATCCTAGAGGCTTTATATAAGCTAAACATTTTGTGGACCAATGGAGGTCACAGAATTAGAATTTATAGGCCCACCCTCTAGGGTGCTCATTTTCAAAGAAACGAGTTCTATAGAGAGGGAAACCATGATGAGGGGTGCATTGTTTGAAAAACAGCTATGGGGCATTGTGATTGGTATTGTGATCAGCCAACTGCAAAGTTAGGAGTTCCACCAGGGTTTCGAGGATCTCGATTCACATAGGATCTGCGGAGGCAGAGGTGGTAGAGGATGTTTGGGTAAGCATTGTGTCGAGCAAAGGGATGGAGAAGGGGAAGGAGAAACTCACACCGATCGCTACTGGATCGGTTCCGGTTGTAGATGTTAAAAAAACCGAGGCAAATGATACTGAAATCTGGGATTTCAACAACACCGTGGCGACTCATTTTATTCTCGGACGTCTCACTCAAGCGTTGCCACACTTCATCTTCATGTGGAGAGGGCGGACAAGTTTTGAGAGGCTCTTTCAATATTTAGAAGAGTGGTAAGATCCACCAGCAGAAGCTGGCAGATCAAAAGGTACAAGCATATGTGTACAAAGGGGGAAAGATGTTACACTTTTGTAATGACCAAAGAGGGTAATTTATAGAGTTGGAGAGTGTAGCAAAAAGGGAGACTGAGAAATAGAAGGTGAATACTTTGTTTATGAAACTTCAAAATGATTATGAAAACATTTTTAACAAGGTTCATGATTTTGCCAGATCATCGATGGATATGGAACTCCGTTGTCGGGATGATTTTGGTTCGAAAAAGTAGAATTAAAATTCGGAGAGGAGGGAAGAGTGTTGAAGCATTGGCTGCTGGAACTAACTTGGGGGATAAGGATTCCAAGAAACTTTATGGAAACTTTGGTGGAGGAGGAAGAGGAAACCAATCGGACGGATATGGATCGAGGCCTTTGAAGGGGCTTTGTCACTTTTGTAAGAAGTCGGGACATTACATGGCAAAGTGTACTAAACTGACAGAGATTATATTTAAAGAGGAGCAGATCGGAAAATCAGCCGCAGGAAAGAAAAACGAATTTGTGGCAACACAAATTATATGAGAGGATTTTGATTAGAACGATGGAGAACTTCTCCTCAACGAGGAGCTAGTGAGCTAAAGATTCCAATCAGGCAAAAAGGTGCTTTCGGTGGAGTAAAAAAAGCTCATGAACAAGGATGGATTATTGATTCAAGAGCCTCTATGCATATGTGCAGAGAAAAACCAATGTTTAACAAAATGAGAAAAATACATACTGTAGAGATAGAGTATAGGGATGGGAGAATAGTAACCACTAATTTAGTGAGATATGTGGATCTGAAAGTCATAGGTTATTTGATGGTAAACATCCATAGTCACTTTCTCTGATGTTTTTTTATTCCAGAGTTGAACAAAAATCTTATCTCTACGTTGGTCTTAGATGATAAAGGTTTTGACACTAGTACTAAGAAAGGAGTATTTGTTGCTAGCTATGAGAATAAAGTATACTTCACAGCTAAAAATGGTAGCTAAAGAATGTCTAGGCTGAATTTGAGTAATGGAAGGACAAGAGTTTACTATGCTGGTGTAAGTGATTTGATGATTTGGCATAAAACATTAGAACATGTGCATCTAGATAGATTGAAAGAAATGAAGAAAATGGGTGTAGTTGAGGGAATACATTTTAGAGACAATGAGACTTTTGATGATTGTTGTGGATGTGCTCAAGGTAAGGCCCACATATTTTCTTTTTCCAAAAACCGCAACATATAAGGGTGAAAAGGTCTTTAATCTAGTTCATACTGACATATAGGGACCGATCAAAGTGCCATAAGTTGGAGGGAAAATATTTATGCTTACTATCACTGATGATTGGTCTAGATACTCTAGAGTATATTTCTTGAAAAACAAATCTGAGTTTTCGGCTTACTTTAAAGAGTATAAAACATGGAGTGAAAAGCTTCATGAGACACCTATAAAGAGAGTAAGTAGTGATAATGGGGGGAATACACTTCTAATGAGTTTGAGGAGTTTTTAAAAGAGGAAGGGGTCCAACACCAAAAGACTGTTTCAAAGAATCCAGAACAAAACGGTGTAGCTGAGAGACTAAACCAGACATTAAGTGATAGTGCCCGTAGTATGTTGTTGGATAAAAAGATAAGAAATTTTTTTTTGGCAAAAGCTATGAATTGTGCTTACTATCACAAAAATAGAGTCATTACCTCGGCGGTAAAAAGACAAACACCTTATGAAAGATGGACCGGGAGAAAACCTAATATTTTACACTTAAAGGTGTTCGGAAGTCAAGTGTGCAACTCTGAGACCTCCATAGATCCTCAGAATAGACAGCTTGCAAGAAGCCTCAAAGATAACCCAGACCCTTTTGTGTTTCAACAAGAATAAATGCCACCCTGGCTGACAAAAACTCTGTCCACCTTCACCCCTGTGAAGGGAAGACTCCCTTGAGTCGATAGCAAAACGAATCTCTGAATTTGCTCCCGTGAGCAGTAGGTTATGGAGGGTCAAAGTTGACCTTTTGTACGAAAGCTCTCTAGGAGAGATGGTCTTATCTACCAAATTTTCCTAAGTCCTATCTCTCTCTAAAACACTATCTACTAATGTACGGCACCAATCATATTACACTGCCGTACACAAAAGTATAGCTGCCGGTGTACTTTCTATACGAATATTGTACGGCATGGCCTAAATGTCAACACATGTCATATCCGGATTCGGTCCCGTAATCCCCGGAGATGTAGCGATCCAATGTAATTGTGCCACGTGTCATCCGATGTGGCGATGACCACAAATCGCCGAGATGCTCTTCCACGATCTCGACATTCTTCTCGGCTGTCTCATTGAATGCATATTTCAATCGTAGCCGTCATAAATACTTGTGCGGTATTTGTTTTGTTTAAAGAAACAAATGCGCGGTACTCGTTTCTTATCCGTACCGTAATCTGTACTTTTACATAATCGAATCTATGTATCCCGTAAATAGTTGTCGTTAAATGAATTATCCTACGTGGTAACATTTAAATAACTTACAAACCCTATAGTATGTAACTCTAGTCCTAGACTTAATGGATAAGTCTACCGGCTACCTTTGGCTTTATCGGACGGCAGGTACCAAGATCAAATCCTTGATTCGACATCTCCCTTTTTAGTAAATAAAATACCTATCCGTAAATCAACTAATCTATTTGTCGTAAACCTTTGGATATTCTAGGTAGCCATGGCTCTAGCTTCCTCTCGAACTTCTCAGTGACTGCAACAAGTGTGGGAGTTGGAGAGAGAAGTTAAAGGCAGACTGCCTCGGCTTCTTTCTGCATTTTATTTTATACCTAAAAAATACTAAAAGAACCATCAATTTCTACACTCCCTTTATTTTCTTGTCAAACTTTAATTTCAGACCATCCTTGCAGAAAATTAGCTTAAGGGAAGGCACAGGTTTGGTCATCATATCTACTACCATCTCGCTATCTAGTCGGTACTCTAAACTGATTATTTTATTTTCTACTTTCTCTCTAACAAAGCTTAGTCTAATGTCCATGTGTTTAGATTTTAAATGATGATTAAGATTGGCAGAAATAGCGATTGCTGCCTGATTATCACAAAAAAGAATTTGCACACCACTCCTAAGGTAACCAAGCTCACGAAGCAAAGACTTCACCCACATCAATTCTTTTACCGCACAGCAAGAGGCCATATACTCAGCCTCCATGGTGGATTGAGCAATAACCTTTTGTTATTTGCTACTCCAACAGCAAGCCCCATCACCCACATATAATATATATCCAGAAGTACCTCTCCTCATCAGAGCATCACCATAACTGGCATCACTCCAAGTAGTGATGTCAGTATTCTCCCCACCTTAATGCAACCATAGATCCCTAGTTCCTATCAAATATATAAGGCTTCTCTTAGCAGCCTCCCAATTTTCTTAGTGGGAGCATTTAGACTTCTACTCATCACTCCTACAGCTGCAGCTAAATCTGACCGGGTACAATTCATAAAATAGATTAGACTTCCCACTACTTGCCTGTAAGGAATAGTCTGCATGAACTTCTGTTCTTCAGGAGATAATTCCTCGTCTAAGACTATAACTCCTACATCCTCACTCCCCTCACTTCCCTTCTTCAATTCCATTGGAGTTGTACAACTATTAGCTTTATCCATTTGAAATTTTTCAAGCATGTTCCCTATTGCTTCCTTTTGAGTCAATCTTATAATTTTTCTTTTTCGGTCTCTCTCTACTTGAATTCCCAAAATATATTTTGCTTCCCCCATATCCTTGATTTCAAATCTCCCCTTAAGATCGGTTTTCAGTTTATTAATTTTTTCCATTGATTTACTTAAAACAAGCAAATCATCAACATAAATTGCAATAAATATAAAACCTTCCTCATCTTCGAAAACATAGATTGAGTGATCTGAGCTGATCCAAATATATCCCAGACTGGTAAAAAACTCATCAATCTTCTTATTCCACTGTCGAGGCGCCTGTTTCAAACCATAAAGAGATTTAATCAGCCGGCATACCTTACTCTCCTCTCCTTTTTCCACAAACCCTTCGGGTTGTCACAATAAGATCTCCTCTTCCAATTCTCCATGCAAAAAGGCTGTTTTGATGTCCATCTGGTGCACTTCTGTAGAAACTAATGGTTTTATTAGTATTTTCTAGGTCTGAAAAGAAATATAGAAGTCGAGGCAATCTATCTCTAACTTCTCTCTCCAACTCTCAAACTTGTCGCAGTCACTGAGAAATTGGAGAGGAAGCTAGAGCCATGGCTACCTTGGCTATCCTGAGGTTTACGGGAATTTTATATTAGGGTTTATTTATTTAATTAAAAGGTATGTGCCGGCGGCAGGATTTGATCCTTGTACCTACCGGCCGGCAGACAAGAAATAGCCGGTAGCCTTAGCCGTTAAGTCTAGCGGTAGTGTTACGTAGCATATAGTTTGATATTTATTTAAATATGTATACGTGCGATAAACCATTTAACTGAAATGAATTACGGGATACATAGATCCAGTAATATATAATGTACGACTTACGGTACGGACACAAATCAGTACCGCGCATTTGTTTCGTAAATAAAACAAATACCGCGCATGTATTTATTACGGCTACGATTAAAGCCGAATTTAATCGGACGGCCGAAATTAGCGCCGAGATCGCGGAGGAAGATTTCGGCGGTTTGTGGCCATCGCCACATCGGATGACGCGTGGCGAAATTCCGTTGGATTGTGGAATCTCCGGAGATTATGGCACCGAATCCGGATTTGACATGTGTCGACATTTTGGCCATGTCGTACAATGTCCGTACATAAAGTACACCGGCAGCTATACTTTTGCGTACGGAACTCAATTTTGATTGGTTCCGTACATCAGTAGATAGAGTCTGTGAGAGAGATATGACTTAGAAAAATTAGAAGATAGGACCCCCTCTCCCAGAGAGCTTCTGTACAAAAGGTCAACTTTGAACCTCCATAACTTACTGCTTAGGGGAGCAAATTCAGAGATTCTTTTTGCTACCGACTCAGGGGAGTCTTGCCTTTACAGGGGTGGAGGTGGTCGAGGTTTTTGTCTGCCAGGGTGGCAGTTATTTTTGTTGGAACACAAAGGGGTCAGGATTATCCTAGAGGTTTCTTCGAAGTTGTCTACTCTGAGGACTTATGGAGGTCTCAGAGTTTCAGGTTATGGGCCCACCCTATAGGGTACCAATCTTTAATGGAACTGGCTTCATATACTGGGAAAGTATGATGATAGGAGCTCTATGCGAAAAAAGGTTTTGGGGGATAGTGAGTGGACGGTTGGGGCGTCCATCAAGTCTAGGAATTCCTCCAGGGTTTGGAGGAACTAGATTCACCAGGAAAGAGGACCCACCTTCAACGGAGGAAACAAAAGAAAGAGAGGTGGTGGACAAAGGAAAGGAGAAGGAGACGACCACACCAATAGCAACTGGTTCGACATTCATGTCACCTATTCCGAGGAATGAGGAGAATGATACTGAAACCTGGGACTTCAACAATATGGCGGCAAAGCACTTCATCCTACGCCATCTCACTCAAGGACTTGCATGTCCTCATTTGCAGGTAGAAAGAGCATCCGATCTTTGGATGGCTCTCATAGAGATGTACCGAAGTGGTACGATTCAGCAACAACAGTTGGCTGATCAGAAAGTTAAGGAGTATGTATACAAAGGGGGAAATATGTTGGATTTTTGCAATGAGCTTGCTACACTCTTCATGGAGCTACAGAGTGCGGGAAAAGATTTAGTGAAAAAGAAAAGGTTAACTGTTTAGTGATGAAGTTACCTGATGAGTTCGTGAACATAGTTTACCGTGTGCAGGACTTGCCTGACTCAAGGTGGATATGGAACTCAGTGGTAGGGATGATTCTCGTTCAAGAGAATACAATTGAGATCCGAAGGGGAGGAAAGAGTGGCCAAGCCTTGGCAACAGCGACTGATTGGAGGAACAGGGATTCCCGAAAACCGGTCAGAAACTATGGGGGTAGGGAGCAGAAAAAACAGGCCGATGAGTTCGAACCAAGGGCTCCCAAAGGACTATGTCACTTTTGTAAGAAACCGGGGCACTATATGGCAGAGTGCACTAAGCTAACCGAGCTTCGGTTAAAGGAGGGGCAGACCAGTGGTACCCCGAGAGGAAAGAAAAAGGCCCTTGTCACACAGGTACTTGAGGCGGAATCCGAGGACGAGGACGATGAGCTCCTTTTGGATAAGGAGTTGGAGGCGAAAACTGAGGTTGAAATTCCACGAAGGCAGAAATGTGCTTACGGTGGATTGAAAGGTGAAGCAGGCTGGATTATAGATTCAGGTGCCTCAATGCACATGTGTAAGGATAGGTACTTGTTCACTAAGATAAGAAAGATTCCCACCGTAGAGATAGAGTACGGGGATGGGAGGATAGTCACCACTACTCTTGTAGGATCGGTAGATCTGAAAGTGTTAGTAGAAGGAAAGACATCCATATTAACATTCTCCGATGTATTGTTTATCCCGGAACTGAACAAAAACCTTATCTCTACATCTGTATTAGATGATAAGGGTTTTTTCACTAGCACTAGGGAAGGAGTCTTTACTGCTAGTTTTGAGGAGGATGTCTATTTCATTGCTGAGAAAGGTAGCCATGGGATGTTTAGGCTGATCTTAAGTAATGAAACGAAGAAACTTTATTATGCTGGTGTTCATGATATTATGATGTGGCATAAGAGGCTTGGGCATGTGAATCTAGATAAGTTAAGAGAGATGAAAAAGATGGGAGTGGTGGAAGGGATTCAGTTCAGTGAGAGTGATGATATAAGTGATTGTAGTGGGTGTGCTCAAGGTAAAGCACACAGATTACCCTTTCCAAAAACAGCCACCTACAAGGGAGAAAAACTTCTAGATCTAGTACACACAGATATTTGGGGACCGGCTAGAGTGCCCTCACCGGGGGGGAAGAGATTTATGATGACTATAACTGATGATTGGTCTCGGTATTCCCGAGTATATTTTTTGAAAAACAAGTCAGAAGCTGAGGACTGTTTTAGACAATATAAAGCATGGAGCGAAAAACTCCATGAAACTCCAATCAAGAGAGTAAGGAGTGACAATGGTGGAGAGTATACTTCTAACCAGTTTGAGGATTTTTTGAGGGAAGATGGGGTTCAACACAAAAGAGAGTTCCAGAAAATCCGGAAAAGAATGGGGTAGCTGAAAGGTTAAATAGAACACTAAGTGATAGTGCTAGAAGTATGTTGTCGGATAAGAAGATAGGAAAAAGGTTTTGGGCAGAAGCAATGAACTGTGCTAATTACCTCAAAAATAGAGTTCTTACTTCAGCTATAAAAGATCAAACACCTTATGAGAGATGGACAGGCCGGAATCCAGACATGTCTCACTTAAAGGTTTTCGGCAGTCAAGTGTTCAGTCTAGATACTGATCGGTCCAATTGGAAGCTAGATCCTAAAGGAAAACCAAGATACTTATTAGGATATGATGAAGATGTTAAAGGATATAGAGTTTATGATCTAAAAAGGGAAGATATAATCTTAGTAAAGCATCTAGTAGTTATGGATGAAGGAAAGTCTGTGGATCCCTTGAAATATACAAAGTCAGTAAAAATCAGATTTGAGTCAGAAAATTCCGATGACTTTGAGCTTCCTAACTATCCAGGTTTTAGAGAAGATGACATTCATGCAGGAACAAATCAGACCGAAAAGGACTCGGCTGTGGAAACTCCAGTGACAACTCTACTCGAAGCGGAAGACGTGGTGGAAATTGATTCGGAATCAAGGGATAGGGCAGAAGCCGAGTTTGTTCGAAAGAATCCACGAGAACCATCTATTCCGGCCTCAGATTTTGAGGGGGGGAGGAGAAGTAGCAAAAGACTGCAAGAAAAACAGGTTTATAACAAGGTAACTAAACTATCTCATCAAGATGAACCTCAAACTTATGGAGAGGCGATGACTTGTCCAGAAACAAACCGGTGGAAGACAGCCATCAATGAGGAGATGGCTTAAATCATGGCAGCCGATACTTGGGAGCTGGTGGACTGTCCACCTAACCGAAAACCAATCGGTTGTAAGTGGGTTTTCAAACTAAAACTGAACCCAGATAACACAATCGAGCGCTACAAGGCCAGATTAGTGGCAAAGGGATTTACACAAAAGGAAGGAATTGACTACGAGGAAACCTTTGCCCCGGTGGTCAGATTTCCCTCCGTCCGCATACTTCTCAGTTTAGCAGCGGCGGAAGGCATGGAAGTGCACCAGATGGACATCAAAACAACCTTTTTGCATGGAGAATTGGAAGAGGAGATCTTCATGCGACAACCCGAAGGGTTTGTGGAAGAAAGAGAGGAGAGTAAGGTATGCCGGCTGATTAAATCTCTTTATGGTTTGAAACAGGGGCCTCGACAGGGGAATAAGACTCTTGATGAGTTTCTTACCGGTCTAGGATATATTCGGATCAGCTCAGATCACTCAATCTATGTTTTCGAAGATGAGGAATGTTTTATATTTATTGCAATTTATGTTGATGATTTGCTTGTTTTAAGTAAATCAATGGAAAAAATTAATAAACTGAAAACCGATCTTAAGGGGAGATTTGAAATGAAGGATATGGGGGAAGCAAAATATATTTTGGGAATTCAAGTAGAGAGAGACCGAAAAAGGAAAATTATAAGATTGACTCAAAAGGAAGCAATAGGGAACATGCTTGAAAAATTTCAAATGGATAAAGCTAATAGTTGTACAACTCCAATGGAGTTGAATAACGGAAGTGAGGGGAATGAGGAAGAAGGAGTCATAGTCTTAGACGAGGAATTATCTCCTGATGAACAGAAGTTCATGCAGACTATTCCTTACAGGCAAGTAGTGGGAAGTCTAATCTATTTTATGAATTGTACCCGGTCGGATTTAGCTGCAGCTGTAGGAGTGCTGAGTAGAAGTCTAAATGCTCCCACTAAGAAAGATTGGGATGCAGCTAAGAGAGTCCTTAGATACTTGGTAGGAACTAGAGATCTATGGTTGCATTTGGGTGGGGAGAATACTGACATCGCTACTTGGAGTGATGCCAGTTATGGTGATGCTCCGATGAGGAGATGTACTTCTAGATATGTATTATATGTGGGTGATGGGGCTTGCTGTTGCAAACAGCAAAAGGTTATTGCTCAGTCCACCATGGAGGCTGAGTATATGGCCTCTTGCTCTGCTGTAAAAGAATTGATGTGGGTCAAGTCTTTGCTTGGCGAGCTTGGTCACCTTAAGAGTGGTGTGCAGAAAATATTTTGTGATAATCAGGCAGCAATCGCTATTTCTGCCAATCCTAAACACCATTTTAAAGCCAAACACATGGACATCAGACTCAGCTTTGTTAGAGAGAAAGTAGAAAACAAAATAATCAGTTTAGAGTACAGACCAGATAGTGAGATGGTAGCAGATATGATGACCAAACCTGTGCCTTCCCCTAAGCTAATTTTTTGCAGGGAGAAGTGTGGTCTGAAATTAAAGATTGACTAGAAAATAAGGGGAGTGTAGAAACTAATGGTTTTATTAGTATTTTCTAGGTCTGAAAAGAAATATAGAAGTCGAGGCAGTCTATCTCTAACCTCTCTCTCCAACTCTCAAACTTGTCGCAGTCACTGAGAAGTTGGAGAGGAAGCTAGAGCCATGGCTACCTTGGCTATCCTGAGGTTTACGGGAATTTTATATTAGGGTTTATTTATTTAATTAAAAGGTATGTGTCGGCGGCAGGATTTGATCCTTGTACCTACCGGCCGGCAGACAAGAAATAGCCGGTAGCCTTAGCCGTTAAGTCTAGCGGTAGTGTTACGTAGCATATAGTTTGATATTTATTTAAATATGTATACGTGCGATAAACCATTTAACTGAAATGAATTACGGGATACATAGATCCAGTAATATATAATGTACGACTTACGGTACGGACACAAATCAGTACCGCGCATTTGTTTCGTAAATAAAACAAATACCGCGCATGTATTTATTACGGCTACGATTAAAGCCGAATTTAATCGGACGGCCGGAATTAGCGCCGAGATCGCGGAGGAAGATTTCGGCGGTTTCTGGCTATCGCCACATCGGATGACGCGTGGCAAAATTCCGTTGGATTGTGGAATCTCCGGAGATTTTGGCACCAAATCCGGATTTGACATGTGTCGACATTTTGGCCATGTCGTACAATGTCCGTACATAAAGTACACCGGCAGCTGTACTTTTGCGTACGGAACTCAATTCTGATTGGTTCCGTACATCAGTAGATAGAGTTTGTGAGAGAGATAGGACTTAGAAAAATTAGAAGATAGGACCCCCTCTCCCAGAGAGCTTCTGTACAAAAGGTCAACTTTGACCCTCCATAACTTACTGCTCAGGGGAGCAAATTCAGAGATTCTTTTTGCTACCGACTCAGGGGAGTCTTGCCTTTACTGGGGTGGAGGTGGTCAGGGTTTTTGTTTGCCAGGGTGGCAGTTATTTTTGCTGGAACACAAAGGGGTCAAGATTATCCTAGAGGCTTCTTGGAAGTTGTCTACTCTGAGGACTTATGGAGGTCTCAGAGTTTCAACTTCCATGTCTTCCGCTGCTGCCAGGTTGAGAAGAATGCGGACAGAGGGAAATCTGACCACCGGGGCAAAGGTTTCCTCGTAGTCAATTCCCTCCTTTTGTGTAAATCCCTTTGCCACTAGTCGGGCCTTGTAGCGCTCGATTTTGTTATCTGGGTTCAGTTTCAATTTGAAAACCCACTTACAACCGATTGGTTTTCGGTTAGGTGGACAATCCACCAGCTCCCAAGTATCAGCTGCCATAATTGAGGCCATCTCTTCATTGATGGCTGTCTTCCACCGATTTCTTTCTGGACAAGTCATCGCCTCTCCATAAGTTTGAGGTTCATCTTGATGATATAGTTTTGTTACCTTGTTATTAACCTGTTTTTCTTGCAGTGTTTTACTACTTCTCCTTCCCCCTTCAAAATCTGAGGCCGGAATAGATGGTTCTCGTGGATTCTTTCGAACAAACTTGGTTTCTCCCCTATCCCTTGATTCCGAATCAATTTCCACCACGTCTTCCGCTTCGGGTAGAGTTGTCACTGGAGTTTCCACAGCCGCGTCCTTTTCAGTCTGATTTGTACCTGCAAGAATGTCATTGTCTCTAAAACCTGGATAGTTAGGAAGCTCAAAGTTATCAAAAATTTTTGACTCAAATCTGATTTTTACTGACTTTGTATATTTGAAGGGATCCACAGACTTTCCTTCATCCATAACTACTAGATGCTTTACTAAGATTATATCTTCTCTTTTTAGATCATAAACTCTATATCCTTTAACATCCTCATCATATCCTAATAAATATCTCGGTTTTCGTTTAGGATCTAGCTTCCAATTAGACCGATGTGTATCAAGACTAAATACTTGACTGTCGAAAACCTTTAAGTGAGATATATATGGTTTCCAGCCGGTCCATCTTTCATAAGGTGTTTGACCATTTATAGCTGAAGTAAGAACTATATTTTTGAGGTTATTAGCACTGTTCGTTTCTTGTACCCAAAACTTTTTTCCTATCTTCTTATCCGACAACATACTTCTAGCACTATCACTTAGTGTCCTATTTAATCTTTCAGCTACCCCATTCTTTTCCGTGTTTTTTGGAACTGTCTTTTGGTGTTAGACTGCATCTTCCCTCACAAAATCCTCAAACTGGTTAGAAGTATACTCTCCTTCATTGTCACTCTTTACTCTCTTGATTCGAGTTTCATGGTGTTTTTCGCTCCATGCTTTATATTGTCCAAAAAACAATCTTGAGCTTCTGACTTGTTTTTCAAAAAATACACCCTGGAATACCGAGACCAATCATCAGTGATTCTCATCATAAATCTCTTCCCCCCCGGTGAGGGCACTTTGGCCGGTCCCCAAATATCTGTGTGTACTAAATCTATAATTTTTTCTCCCTTATAGGTAGTTTTTTTGGGAAAGGGTAATCTGTGTGTTTTACCTTGAGCACATCCACTACAATCACTTAGATTCTCACTCTCACCGAACTGAATCCCTTCCACCACTCCCATCTTTTTCATCTCTCTTAACTTATCTAGATTCACATGCCCGAACCTCTTATGCCACATCATTTATATCATGAACACCAGCATAATAAAGTTTCTTCTTTTCATTGTTTAATATCAGCCTAAACACCACTTGGGTACCTTTTTCAGCAATGAAATAGACTTCCTCGTCAAAAATAGCAGTAAAGACTCCTTTCCTAGTGCTAATATCAAAACCCTTATCATCTAATACAGACGTAAAGATGAGGTTTTTGTTAAGCTCCGAAATAAACAACACATCGGAGAATGTAACTATGGATGTCTTTCCTTCTACCAACACTTTCAAATCTACGGATCCTACAAGAGTAGCAGTGACTATCCTCCCATCCCCATACTCTATTTCTACGGTGGAAATCTTTCTTATCTTAGTGAACAGGTGTTTATCCTTACACATGTGCATTGAGGCACCTGAATCTATAATCCAACTTGCTTCACCTTTCAATCTACCGAAAGCACATTTCTGCTTTCGTGGAATTTCTACCTCGTTTGTCCCTTCCAACTCCTTCTCCAATAGGAGCTCATCGCCTTTTTCTTTCCTCTCGAGGTTCCAGCGGTCTGCCCCTCCTTTAACCATAGCTCGGTTAGCTTAGTGCACTTCGCCATATAGTGCCCTTGTTTTTTACAAAAATGATCTTAACCCTTGGAAGCCCTTGGTCCGAACTCGTCGGTCTGGTTTTTTTTGCTCCCCCCATCCGTAATTTCCGACGAGTCTCCGGGAATCCTTTTTCCTCCAATCGGTCTAGCTGCCAAGGCTTGCCCACTCTTTCCTCCCATTCGAATCTCATAGGTATTTTCCCGAACAAGAATCATTCCTACCACTGAGTTCCATATCCACCTTAAGTCCGGCAAGTCCTTCACACGGTTGACTATGTTCTCGAACTCATCAGATAACTTCATCAGTAAACTGTTAACCTTTTCCTTTTCACTAAATTTTTTTCCAACACTCTCTAGCTCCGTGAAAAGTGTAGCAAACTCATTCAATAATCCTACATCTTCCCCCCTTTGTATACATACTCCTTAATTTTCTGATCAGCCAACTCTTGTTGCTGAATCGTACCACTTCAATACATCTCTATAAGAGCTATCCAAAGATCGGATGCCCTTTCTACCTGCAAATGAGAACATGCAAGCCGTTGAGTAAGATGGAGGAGGATGAAATGCTTTGCCGCCATATTGTTGAAGTCCCCGGTATCAATATCATTCTCCTCGTTTCTCGGAATAGGTGACATGAATGCCGAACCAGTTAGTATTGGTGTGGTTGTCTCCTTCTCTTTTCCTGGTGAATCAGCTTCCTCGAAACCATGGAGGGATTCCAACACCTGATGGACGCCCCACTCGTCCACTCACTATCCCTCAAAACCTTTTCTCGCATAGTGCTCCAATCACCATACTTTCCCAGTATATGAAGCCAGTTCCTTTAAAGATGGGTACCCTAAAGGGTGGGCCCATAACCTACAACTCTGTGACCTCCATAGATCCTCAGAATAGACAGCTTGCAAGAAGCCTCAAAGATAACCGTGACCCCTTTGTGTTTCAACAAGAATAAATGCCACCCTGGCTGACAAAAACTCTGACCACCTTCACCTCGTGAAGGGAAGACTCCCTTGAGTCGATTGCAAAAAGAATCTCGGAATTTGCTACCGTGAGCAGTAAGTTATCGAGGGTCAAAGTTGACCTTTTGTACGAAAGCTCTGTAGGAGAGATGGTCTTATCTACCAAAAATTTTCTTAGTCCTATCTCTCTCTAAAACACTATCTACTAATGTACGGCACCAATCAACTTACACTGCCGTACACAAAAGTATAGCTGCCGGTGTACTTTCTATACGAATATTGTACGGCATGGCCTAAATGTCAACACATGTCATATCCGGATTTGGTCCCGTAATCCCCGGAGATGTAGCGATCCAATGTAATTGTTCCACGTGTCATCCGATGAGGCGATGACCACAAATCGCCGAGATGCTCTTCCACGATCTCGACATTCTTCTCGGCTGTCCGATTGAATGCATATTTCAATCGTAGCCGTTATAAATACTTGTGCGGTATTTGTTTTGTTTAAAGAAACAAATGCGCGGTACTCGTTTCTTATATGTACCGTAATCCGTACTTTTATATAATTGAATCTATGTATCCCGTAAATAGTTGCCGTTAAATGAATTATCCTACTTGGTAACATTTAAATAACTAACAAACCCTATAGCATGTAACTTTGGTCCTAGACTTAATGGATAAGTCTACCGGCAACCGTCGGCTTTATCGGACGGCAGGTACCAAGATCAAATCCTGGATTTGACATCTCCTCTTTTAGTAAATAAAATGTCAATCCGTAAATCAACTAATCTATTTCCCGTTAACCTTTGGATAGCCAAGGTAGCCATGGCTCTAGCTTCCTCTCCAACTTCTAAGTGACTGCAACAAGTGTGGGAGTTGGAGAGAGAAGTTAGAGGCAGACTGCCTCGTCTTCTTTCTCCATTTCATTTTAGACCTAGAAAATACTAAAAAAACCATCAATTTCTACAAAGTGTTTAGTCTAAACACTGAAAAATCTGATTGGAAGTTAGATGCAAGGGGAAAATCGGGATACTTAGTTGGATATGATGAAAATGTAAAGTGATATAGAGTTTATGATCTTGGAAGAGAAGACATAATTCTAGTAAAACACTTGGTAGTCATGGATGAAGCAAAGTCCATAGATCCCTTTAAATACACTAAACCAGTTTGAATTAGAATTAAATCCGAAAATGAGTTAGATTCAGATTCTTCTAACCGAAGTCCGGTTTAGCCTAACCTTGTAGATGAAGAGAAAAATCTGACCGAGAGTGACCCTCTTTTGGAGTTACAACTTCCGGTTCAAACCGATGAAGAAAACAAGGAAAGACCGGAAATAGATGATGAACGTGTAGAGATGGACTCCACGGATAGGGGAGAAGATGAAGTCGTCCGGGAAAATACGAGATTACCCTTCATTCCAACATCAGATTTTGAAGGAGGAAGGAGAAGTAGCAAGAGAGCAAGAGACTTCAAGAAAGACAAGTGAACAACAAAGTAACTAAGTTGTCACATTTCAGCGAACGGCAAACTTACTCGAAAGCAATTAGTTGTCTGAAACGTAGTAGATGGTTCAGAGCCATTAATGATGAGATGGCTTCCATTATGGAAGCAAACACATGGGAGCAGGTGGATTGTCCTCCAGACAGGTAGCCGATAGGATGCAAGTGGGTATTTAAGTTGAAACTCAATCCGGATAACACTATCGAGCGATACAAGTCCAAATTATTGGCAAAGGGGTTCACACACAAGGAGGGAATCGATTATGAGGAGACCTTCGCTCCGGTTGTTAAATTTCTCTATATCAAGATTCTACTTAGTCTAGCGGCAGCGTAATACATGGAAGCGCACCAGATGGACATCAAAACCGCTTTTTTACACAGAGAATTAGAAGAAGAGATCTTCGTACGACAGCCGAAAGGATTAGGGGAGAAAGGAGAAGAAAGTAAGGTGTGCAGATTGATAAAGTTCCGATTATGAACTAAAGCAGGCTCTACGTTAATGGAACAAGAAGTTAGACGTGTTTTTGACAAGTTTGGGATATATCCGAATCAGTTCGCATCATTCCATCTATCTATTTGAGGACGAGGAAGGTATAATTTTCATTACCATTTATGTTGACGATTTGCTTGTTTTGAGTAAAACAATGGAAAAAATTAATGGATTGAAAAAAGATCCAAATAGTAGATTTGACTGAAAGACTTAGGCAAGGCATATTATATTTTGGGAATTTAGATGGACAGGGATAGAGAGAAGAAAACAATTAGACTAACTCAAAAAGAAGTAATAGAAAATATGTTTACAAAATTTCAAATGGATAAATCAAATAGTTATAGGACTCCAATGGATTGAAAAAAAGGGAAATGAGGGGAGCTCACAAAAGGGAGTTTTGATCTTCGATAATGAGTTAGGACCTAAGGAAAGCAAGTTTATGCAAACTATTTTGTAACGACAGGTTGTCGATAATTTGATATATTTTATGAATAGTACTCGTCCTGATATAGCGGCAGCTGTGGGGATATAAAATAGGAGTCTGAATGATTTTAGGAAGAAAGATTGGGAAGCGGCCAAAAGGGTCATGCGATACTTGATAGGAACGAGAGACTTGTGGTTACATTTGGGAGGAGATAATACTGGAATCACCACTTGGAGTGATGCCAATTATATGGATGCTCTAATGACGATGGGTACTTTAAGGTATGTGTTGTATGTTGGGAATGGGGCTTGCTATTAGAGCTGCAAGTAACAAAAGGTGATTGCTCAATCTACCATGGAGGCTGAGTATATGGCCTCTTGTTCGGCTGTGAAAGAATTAATGAGGGTGAAATCTTTGCTTCAAGAACTTGGATATAGGAAAATGGAGTGCAAAAGATATTTTGTGATAATCAAGTTGCGATTACAATTGCAACAAATCCTAAGCATCACTTTAAAGCAAAGCATATAGATATTCCTTTGAGCTTTGTTAGAGAGAAGTTTGAGAATAAAATTATTTGTTTAGAAAATAGACCGGATGGAGAAATGGCAACAGATAAAATGAACAATTCACCTTCTCCCAAATTGATATTTTGTAGGGAGAAGTGTGGACTGAAGCAAAAGATAGACTAGCAAATAAAATGAGTGTTGAAAAATGGTATTTTGTATTCTATCTCTTTAGTTAGTCTATGGTCATTCTACAGTTCTCATACTTGTCGTAGTCACTGAGAACTGGCAGGCAGCCGTGGTTGCCTTAGGAAGATAAGAAGACAGGCAGAAAACACAGTCACTGCAAAAGATAGGCTGACTGGATCAAGATTTGATCTTGTGACTTCACATATAACTCCCGTATGGAATAACTGTCCCATTTATCGAGTATGTCTTGATAAAGTATTACGTAGACGGGATGTGATAATTATAAAAATATTGACGGAGCGACACATTCCATTTAACAGCTTATGGAACAAAATAAACATGAAACATGCAGAACCGCAAGAAATACTGGATCACACGAAATAAACGAAGCAACATTTAATTTCAACGGACGAAAACAAATGTCGTTCGCGATCGACGGCTCGCGGAGAAGCTGGAATTCCGCAGTAGACATTTGGCGGTTTGCAAGCCAATGTTGTCGCACGACAGGTAGCCAGTTATGATTAGACAACGAATATTGCGGGGGGAGCAACTACGGCTCAAGAACTAACACGCGTCAGCGGAGCAGCCATGCTGTACTATGGTCATACAAGAAGTACAGCGGTACGTGTACCTTCTTGTACCTTACAGTCCTTTGATTGGCTAAGTACACTAGTAGTAGGTTCAGATAGGGAGCTTAGGACTTATAAAATTTTAGGTAGCCGACTCTCTCCCTGAGTGCATCTGCATTTATAGGCCATCTTTGGCTAGCCATAACTTAATGCCCAGATGAGCAATTTCAGCGATTATTTTTGTTGCAGACTCAAGGAGTCCATGCTACACATAGGTGTAGTTGGTCAGAGTTTTTGCGTGCCAAGGTGGCACGTATTCATTGATAAAGTCAAAAGTGCAAATATTATCCTAGAGGCTTCATATAAGCTGGATATTTTGTGGACCAATGGAGGTCACATAATTACAGTTGCCGCAGTTTTGTTACCTTAAAGGTTGGCTGACTAGGTAAATTTCTTGATTTTATTATGACAGTTGGCTTTCACAAGCGCGGGGCAAAATTTTAAGCGGTTGTTACAATACCTTGAAAGTCAAAGCTGTTGAATTGATTGACTGTCAAATTTAAAGTGAACAGTGTTTAACTTGTACCAATTTGTACTTAAAATGTTGATCAATTCCCTAAAACTATCAAACAGATGGTGTTACAAAAGCTAAGTAGATTTATCTTTAAAGCAAACTAACACAATCTTTTATCTCTTAGAGCACTTTCCCATGAGCTAAAGTTACATTTTTATTATGTGGTTTTCCTCCATAACTTTGCCCTCAACGAGAAAATCCGCAGTTTTACCAAAAAAATGAATTTACCATTGTACAAGTTGCGTTACCTTGAAACTTTATATGTAGTGCATTTTGTTGTCTAGCGCGTTTCGACCCACTTTCGCGTCTTTCGAGCTCATTTTCAAACTTGATACAAAATCACCTCTCGAGGTGATTTTAAATAAAGTTCCATGAGGTCAAGGAATAGGCAGATGTTGTCGCACGTGTCAAAAGTTTTTGACTATTTTTGTGCGCGGAGTACCAAAAAAAAAACCCACTGCACGTTTCCAGCCTGTGAGTATTATTTTCCGTGCACTTATTTTGCGTACATTGGCCGTGGAGGGGTCTCGACCAACGGACGCCATTTTCCAATAGCGAAGTCCGTGGAAACGCCTCTCTTTGTCTCCCTCTCCCACTACCGCTTCTATCTTTCAATTGTTGAAATGAAAAACGTCAATAATGGTATCAAATGAAAGATCTTTAAAAACGATTTCTTTTGACTATATTTGGGCGGATTTTGATGGCAATTAGAGTGAATAAGGACTAAAAAAAAATTCGGAAAATCATGGCGGAAAGTTTTAGAGTATGTGACGTCGACGCTTTCATAATTGAGCGTGACGTCAAAATGTCACAAACCCTAAACATCTACAATGTCACAAACCCTAAACATCTACAATGTCACAAATCCTAAACATCTACAATGTCACAAGTAGCTAGACGTCTACAACCGTCGCAATTTTGGAAACGTCATCAATCGTCGCGAGTTTTGTAGTCGTCTACAACCGTCACAAATTACACCCACGTCTACATCCGTCACAATCTAAAGTAACGATTTCATTTCTTTACATAAGGAATGCTCTGAAAGTAGTATGGATAATCTTCCCTAAAAAACAGAGTTACAAGACAAAATTTCATTTGCATGGGAAAGTGACGTCCTAAAAGTATAACGCAGTGGATTGTGTTATCGATAACCCTGTGTCCTGTACGGTTTTCATCAAAACTGTACTAGAAAATAGACAACACCTAAAATACGAATGGGCCAAACAAAGGAAGTCATTATTGCAAAAATGCGATGGTAAAACCATCTGTGGTCAAACGGTCAGACTGTCAGAGCGCAGCTTGAGATGAAATTTGTTCCGTCACACGGACCACTTTGTACCTTCGATAGTTTTTTCCATCGCACTTTTTGAAAATAAAGAAAGGACTTCCCATGTACCGCCAGAAACTTTGACAAGTAAAAGTTTCGGAGCCACGTCAAGAAATGTCGCTACAAAAACTGTC
>JBBHKE010003424.1:0-10437 GCA_037447655.1 Zygnema cylindricum
AATCCAACATATTTCCCCCTTTGTATACATACTCCTTAATTTTCTGATCGGCCAACTGTTGTTGCTGAATCGTACCACTTCGGTACATCTCTATGAGAGCCATCCAAAGATCGGATGCCCTTTCTACGTGCAAATGAGGACATGCAAGTCCTTGAGTGAGATGGCGTAGGATGAAGTGCTTTGCAACCATATTGTTGAAGTCCCAGGTTTCAGTATCATTCTCCTCATTTCTCGGAATAGGTGACATGAATATCGAACCAGTTGCTATAGGTGTGGTCGTCTCCTTCTCCTTTCCTTTGTCCACCACCTCTCCTTCTTTTGTTTCCTCCGTTGAAGGTGGATCCTCTTACCTGGTGAATCTGGTTCCTCCAAACCCTTGAGGAATTCTAAGACTTGATGGACGCCCCAAACGTCCACTCACTATCCCCCAAAACCTTTTTTTCGCATAGAGCTCCTATCATCATACTTTCCCAGTATATGAAGCCAGTTCCATTAAAGATTAGTACCCTAGAGGGTGGGCCCATAACTTGTAACTCTGAGACCTCCATAAGTCCTCAGAGTAGACAGCTTCCAAGAAGCCTCTAGGATAATCCTGACCCCTTTGTGTTTCAGCAAAATAACTGCCACCATGGCAAACAAAAAACCTTGACCACCTGCACCCGTGTGAAGGCAAGACTTCTCTGAGTTGATAGCAAAAAGAATCTCTGAATTTGCTTTCCTGAGCAGTAAGTTATGGAGGGTCAAAGTTGACCTTTTGTACAGAAGCTCTCTGAAGAGGGGGTCCTATCTTCTAATTTTTCTAAGTCATATCTCTCTCACAAACTCTATCTACAGATGTACGGAACCAATCAGAATTGAGTTCCGTACGCAAAAGTACAGCTGCCGGTGTCCTTTAGGTACGGACATTGTACGACAAGGCCTAAATGTCGACACATGTCATATCCGGATTCGGTGCCATAATCTCCGGAGATTCCACGATCCAACGTAATTTCGGCACAAACCGCCGAAATCTTCCTCCGTGATCTCGGCGCTTAATGCGGCCGTCCGATGAAAATCTAATTTAATTGAAGCTGTAATAAATACATGTGCGGTATTTGTTTCACTTACAAAACAAATGCGCAGTATTGATTTTTAGTCCATACCGTAATCCGTACTTTATATATTAGCGGATCTATGTATCACGTAATCTATTATAGTTAAATGAATAATCGTACGTATACATATTTTATTAATTATAAAACAATATACTACGTAACATGAATCCTAGACTTAACGGCTAAGGCTACCGGCTATTTCCTGTCTGCTGGCCGGTAGGTACAAGGATCAATTCCTATCGCCGGCACATACCTTTTAAACAAATAAACCCTAACTAATATAAATTTCCCGTAAACCTCAAGATAGCCTAGGTAGCCATGGCTCTAGCTTCCTCTCCAATTTCTCAGTGACTGCGACAAGTTTGAGAGTTGGAGAGAGAAGTTAGAGATAGACTGCCTTGGCTTCTATATTTCTTTTCAGACCTAGAAAATACTTAAAAACCATTTGTTTCTACAACATACGCGTGTCACACATTGAAACGGGAAAACGCAGCTGCAACACAAACAGGACAACGCAATTGCGTACATGCGACGTAGGCATAACAACGCAGCTGCGGTTATTTTGGATATGATCTGTACGGACAACGCTGCTGCGGTCATCTTCGTTATGATCCGGTACGGGAAAACCCAGCCACGGATGATATGAATGTGATTTGTTACTAGACAACGCAACTGCGATTGATATGAATTAAGTCAATGGACGAGATTAATAAGAGGATCACAAATGTCTTAGCCGACAAGTATTTGTACAATCACTTAGTTTAGATTTTGAGTAATACGGATTGTACGATGGTAGATTAGGTTGACGGGAGTAGGAATACTTAGTTCGTAGTGGCAGGTTGGTTTTTGGACGTACCTCTCATATACACTTGTGTCGGCGGTACAACATTGAGTGGATACTCACTGCAAGTATAAGACTTAGGACGTAGAGCATCTTATGCATCTAGACTTCCAAGTAGTAAAACTGCAAACAGTTTTTGGGAAACTTCTGAGTATTCTATCTTGAGTGTTGTCGGGTTAATTGTGCTGAAACTTTGGGAGTTGTCAGTGTTTATACTGCTCTATATTGTGATAGAGTTTCGTGAAGTTTTGATGTTTATATAATATTTGGAGAACACTTGAAAACAACTATTTGGTAGGATTTTTGACAACTTCAAAGAGTGTATTATGTCAACTTCTAGGACTACTGCTGCTCCTCAACCTTCACCGGTGATTGTAGAACAACACAATCAATATTACTCAGAAATCTATAATAAGTGATTGTACAAATACTTTCCGCACGCTTAGTTACTATTGTTCGGATACGTCTATCCGGTTGTTGGGAAATCACCTGCCAGCTAAGTCACTTGTGATCCTCTTATGAATCTTGTCCGTCGACTTAATCCATATCAACCGCGGCTGCGTTGTCCAGTACTAGATGATTTCCAAACTAGCCGCTTTCCTTCTTGTTCGACCGATTCTAAGACTACACCCGTTTAATGTGTGAGACGCCTATGTGGGCGTCGACGCCATTCTAAAACACGTGCACTGTCCTTAAGTGACGACGCGTGTCCTTGTGGAATTAAGCTGCACTTTACTGTTTTAATGTCGTCACTCTATTTGAGGTAAATTTTACAGGACTTTGAACTTAATATATTCTAAGTCCTAAAACCTCCCCTCACACATCCATTTATTGAGACTTAAAGCTTTCCAAAATCAACACTCCCCTAAAGCTTTAAACTCAGCTAGTAACCTAGTTCCACTGCATCCCTGCTATACTTCAACTTAAGAGTAGGAAGAGCTTTAGTGAGCATTTTAGCAATCATATTTGCATCTGGCAAATAACATAATTTAATAACCCTAGAAAACATTTTTCTCTTACAAAGTGTAATCTTACATCTATGTGCTTACTCTTCAAGTGGTGACGCGGGTTAGAGGCAATGGCAATGGCAGCCTGGTTATCACACCAGAACACTTGTGGATCAACCTACATGTATCCCAATTCTTGCAACAAAATTTTTACCCATAAGAGTTCTTTGAGGGTAGAGCTTGCTGCCATGTACTTTGACTCCAATCGTCGACTGTGTCGTGACTTTTTGAAGTTTGCTGCTCCAGCAGCAAGTCCTATTCCCAATTTGCAGAACAAATCCGATGGTGGATTTCCAGCTTGGGAGGTCGCCATAGCTTGCATCACTCCATCTTTCCAACTTCACTTCTCGTCCGCCTAGTGTGAGTTTGAGGTCTTTAGTTCCTGCCAAATATCTTAATACTTTCATTGTTGCATCACGGTCTGATTTTCTCAGATTCTCTTGACTGTTGCTTAGTACCCCAACTGCTGGAGCAATGTAAGGACATGTAGTTTTCATGAAATATTTTAAACTTCCCACTATTTCTTTGTTCCCTGACTCTAAATACTCATTAACAATAACACCTGGTTTTGTCTCATCTCCTTCTCTCTGCCGAAACTCTATAAGAGTTATACACCCTTTTGCCCCCCGCATTCCATACTCATCTAACATGTTTCCAATAACCTCCTTTTGAGTCAATTTTATTTCTTTCTTATTTCTGTCCCTCTCTACCTGGATACCCAAAATATATTTTGCCTCACCGAGGTCTTTCATCTCGAACCGTTCTAAATAGATTAGTGAAAAAGGAAAAGAAAAGCGCAGATAGTCTGCCTCCACCTCTTCTCTGTAGCCCCCATACTTGTTGTAGTCACTCAAAGAGAGAGAAAGTGGTGGAGCCATGGCTCTCTTAGCTCCATAAGCAGGACTAAAGAGTGACATAGGTCACTCTCACCAAAAGGTTGAGTCAGGCAGGGCTCAAACCTCCGACCGGCAAAGGGAGACGTAGCTGTCAGCTCTTACCAATTTGTCGTAGGAGTTCAATAAATTACATAGGCTATGATATTTATTTACACTGTGTTTTGATCTCTAATCCGGTTAACGGAAATATAAATGAAGGGACATAGAACTAGTTAATATATAGTGCGAACATGATCTTGCTCGAAACAAATGAATCGAACATTTGTTTCAAGGGCTAACATTAAAAGTCGTTTTTGATCCAACGGCAGATGGTGCCGCCGAGATCCCAGAATGGTCACTTTGGCGGTTTTCGCACGTAGCATGACCTGGTGCAACGTTGAGAGATAACATTTGAAAACGGAAATCCCGGGGACATAAAGATGAGTCAAATGGAGACACGCGTCCACTCAATGGCCTTGTCATACACATGCTGTACAAAAAGTACATCGTCCGTAGTACCTTTTTGTACTATAAAGTCATATGATTCGATCGTACTGTAGTAGATAGAGGTTGTGAGAGGGGTTTGGGACTTAGCATTTTTTATAGGCAGTAGCCTCTCTCTTTGAGATTTTGTATAAATTGGCATTTTTGTCGCTTTATAACTTATCGCTAGGTAAGTCGTTTTAAATGATTTTTTTTGTTCTGGACTCAAGGGACTCTAGAATGCACAAGGGTGCAATTAGGTTGACAATTTGTTTGCTTGATTAGTAGTGGTTGTAGGTGAAAGATGGCTAGTTAAAACTATCTAGAGGCTTCCTGAATTTTGTAGTCCAATGGAAGACACATAATTGCAGGTCTAGGGTGCCCATCTTCAATGGATCTTATTTTATTTATTGGGAAGCCATGATGACATGGGCTTTGTGCGAAAAATGATACTAGGGTATTGTGAGTGGACAAGTGAAACGTCCACCTCAGGGAACTCCACCATGGTTTGGTGAAATAAGGTTTTTTGCAGCAACATCTGCAACAATGAAGGAGGTAGATGATAGGGGCAGCTGTGTGTCCGAAAAGGGGAAAGAAAAAGAGACACCTCTTATTCCTATAGCTCCTATTCCGACAACACCCGGAGCGGCGATCGTGAAGACCGCAGAGAACGACACCCAAACGTGGGAAGACACCAACATGGCTGTCAAAAACTTCATTGTGAGACACCTCACTTAAGCTTCCAACTCCCCATCTTCAAGTTTACACGGCCAAGGAGTTGTGGGTGAGTTTAGTGGAGATCTATAGAGTTGGTACAATTCAGCAGCTCCATTTGGCCGAGCAAAAGTTGGGAGATTATACTTACAAAGGGGGAAAGACGTTAGACTATTGTAATGATCTCTCATGTTTGTATATAAAGAGGGAGAGTGCCAGGTGGATAGGTACAATGAAGATGAAAGTTAACACTCTCATCATGAAGTTACCCGACAAGTATAAGAACATAGTGTACCAAGTACAGGAAATGACTGCCAGTTCATTGAAGTGAAATATAGTGGTCCAAATGATACTTGTGCAGGAAAACATGATTGAGATCGAAGAGGAGGAAAAAGCATTCAAGCTCTAGCTAGCCAAGAACACAAGTGTAGAAAGAACCCAAAAAAACCGTACAAATGAGAAAGAGATCAGTCTGAAGGATCGAGGCCTCCAAAGGGTCTTTGTCATTTTTGCAAAAAGCTGTGACTTTTCATTGCGGATTGTGTCAAGCTCTCAGAGCTGAGGCTCTAAAAGAACCATGGAGGGGGTTTTTGTGCAAGGAAGAAAAAGGCATTTGTGGCCACAAAAGTGAAAGGAGAGACCGAGGATGAGTCCTGTGAGCAAGAGGATAAGGAAATTCTTCTTGACAAGATTATAGAGGAGAATGAGATCCCTCGGAAACAAAAGTGCGCTCTCGGAGCAATTCGAGAAGCTCCACAGGAAGGATGGATTATTGACTCAAGAGAATCCATGCATGTGTGTCGTGATAGGCTTCTCTTTACTAAGCTAAGAAAAATCCCTACTGTAGAGATAGAGTATGGAAATAGAAGAGTAGTTACTACAGATCTAGTGGGATAAGTAGATCTGAAAGTCTTAGTAGAGGGTAAGACTTCTATACTCACCTTCTTAGATGTACTCTGCATTCCTCGACTGAGGAAAAATCAAGTCTCTACGTTCGTATTAGATGATAAATATTTGATACCTTCACTAAAAAGAGAGTCTTTACAGCTAAATTTGGGGATGAAGTCTACTTCACGGCAGATAAGGGTAGCCAATGAATGTTGAAGTTTAACCTGAGTAATGAAAAGAAGAATGCTTATTATGTTGGTGTCCCAAAGATGATGATTTAGCATAAGCGGTTGGGGCATGTGCATTTTGATAGGTTTAGGGAAATGAAGAAGTTTGGTGTAGTAGAAGGCATTCAGTTTGAGGATAATGAAATGGTGATGACTGTACTAGATGTGCCCAAAGTAAGGCTCACATAATTCCTTTTCACAAAGTTGCCACGTATAAGGGTGAGAAACTACTAGATCTATTGCACACAGATATCTGGGGACTAGCAAAAGTACCTTCGGTTGGAGGGAAAAGGTTTATGCTGACAATAACTGATGACAAGTCCAGATACTCTAGAATGTACTTTCAAAAAACAAAGCCTGAAACAACAACTTACGTCAAAGAATATACAACCTGGAGTGAGAAGTTGCACGGAACCCGCATTAAGAGAATAAGGAGAGATAATGGGGGAGAGTGTACCTCTAACTAGTTTGAGGATTTCTTGAGGGATGAGGGAGTTCAAGATTTGAAAGTTGTACCGTATAATCCAGAAAAAAATGGGGTAGCTGAGAGGTTCAACCGAACACTATGAGATAGTGTATGCAGTATGTTGGTCGACAAAATAATGGAAAGAGGTTTTGGGCAGAAGCAATGAACTTCGCCAACTACATTAAGAATAGAGTCCTTACCTCAGCCGAAAAAGGAATGACACCTTTAAAGAGATGGGTTGGAAGGAAACCAAATATCTCCCACCTTAAAGTATTCGGTAGCCAAGCTTACAATCTTGATACGGATAGGAAAAATTGGAAACTAGATGCTAGGGGATAACCTGGATACTTTGTAGGATATGATGAGGATGTGAAGGGATATAGAGTCTATGACTTAACAAAGCAAGATATCATTCTGGTCAAACACCTAGTTGTCATGGATGAAGAGAAGTCATTTGACTTCTTCAAATATATGTAGAAGATAAGAATCAGATTTGAGTCCGAAAGTGAGGACAACTCGGTTATTCTCGAAAGGGACATGAGTGAAATTGTGATAGCATATTTAGGGGAGATCCAAGATACAAGAGATCTATCGCAAACCCCACATATTCCAATGGGATTCAAGGAGATAGAAGAGGAGGAACCATAACCGGCTTCCATGGATAGGGAAGCCAATGAGACAGTAAGGAGAAATCCAAGACTTCCCTCTATTCCAGCTTCGGAGTTTGAGGGAGGGAGAATGAGCAGCAAAAGGATACAAGAAAAACAAGCCGCTCATAAGGTAACTTAGCTATCTCACTTTGATGAGCCTCAGTCATACCTGGAGGCAGTGAATAGTTTGGAGAAAGACAGATGGATTAGAGCCATAAATGATGAGATGGCCTCCATCTGGAAGCAAATACTTGGGAATTAGCAGACTGTTATATTCAGTGAAAACCAATTGGCAGTAATTGCGTGTTTAAACTAAAATTGAACCCAAATAATACCATATAGAGATAAAAGGCTTGATTGGTAGCAAAGAGGTTCACAAAAAATAAGGGAATTGACTATAAGGAGACTTTCGCTTTAGTTGTTCGATTCCCATCAGTAAGGATTTTCCTCAATCTAGCGGCAACGGAAGACATGGATATACATCAAATGGATATTAAGGCCGCCTTCCTCAATTGTGAATTAGAGGAATAAATCTTGATGCGGCAACCAAATGGGTTCGTGTATGAAACTCTGAGACCTCTATTAGCCCTCAAAGTATGCAGATCCAAAAGAAGTTAATCTAGATAGTGCCGACTCCTAGTTGATATAAACCAAAATGACTGACCCCTTGACAGTCAAAACCCCAATATAGATTCACCCTTGTGAAATAACACTTTCTGTGTGCTCAGTTCCACCACAGAATACAAAGTTAGAATATGAGATTTGGATACATTTTCCCACTTTGACTTTCCCTTAGAAATACCACTACCTTGGCAGACAAAACCTCTGACCAACAACACCCTTATGTAGCCTTGACACCCTTGAGTCCGCAGCAAAGAGAATCATTGAAAATGGTCAAGTAAATTGATAGTTATGGCTGCTCAAAGTTAGCCATTTATACAAGGTGCTCTCTCGGAGAGAGGGTCCTATCTACCAATTTTTTTTTAAGTCCTATCTCCCTCTAAAACTCTATCAACTGAAGTACGACACCAATTAAAATTCAATGTCGTAAAAAAAAGTACAGGTGCCGGTGTACTTTCTGTACGGCCATAGTACGACATGGCCAAAATATTGACACATGTCATATCTAGATTCATTTCCATAATCCTCGGAGTTGCCGCAATCCAATGTAGCTTTGCCACGTGTCACTCGATGTGGCAGTGATGGCAAATTGCAAAAATCCTACTCCGCGATCAGGGCATCCTTCGCGGCCGTCCGATTGAAAGTAGATTTCAATCGTGGCCGTCAAAAATACTTGCGCGGTATTCTTTTCGACGTCAGACAAAATGAGCGGTATTTATTTCGTAGCCGTACCGTACGTCGTACTTCACACAATTGTTTCTATGCAATATGTATATAGTTCTCGTTAAATGAACTAGTCTAATTATAACTATTTATATAACTATCATACACAATATACTCTATCCTATAACCTAGACTATTAGGATAAGGTTACTGGTTACTGCGGGTTTAACGCAAGTAGGTACCAGGATCAAATCCTGGTTCCGTGAAACTACCTTTTAGCAAACCCAATGAAACAACCGCCACTTCCCCAGTTGACAAGCATCCATGGCTAACCTCCGCTGGAAAGAGGTAATTAATAGTTCACTTCCCTATTTTAGTTTTGCTTTAAAGAAATAGAGTGAGGATCAAAGGCGGGCCATAGCTGCCACCATATTTAGAAAGTGGCAGTTTTTGAAATAAATGGTATTTTACTAAAATGATTCCTAAGTCAAGATTTAAACCTGCGACCTCTGTATTCTCTATAGCCTAACGCCTTAACCATTAAGGCGTTTCGAAACAATACACGTGACGGGTTTCATAAAAATATAAACATTAACCCAACAGCTAATTAACAGCAGACTACCCAAAAAAAGCAATTCCTGCATGTACGCAAATCTGAACCGTGTAAAATATGTTTTGATCGGACGGGTAGCATCATAGCCGCCCCGCAAAGTGAGCTTTTGGCGGCATACCGAGATAGCGTGACGCGGTGCCACGTGGCGCCACATTATTTGATACCGGAGAAGATAGGAGGAGGAAACATGGCTTCCGATTTCACAGGTGTCACCTTGTAGACCTTGTCGTACAATGGTCCTACACTAAGTTCATCGCCCATTGTACCTTCTTGTACTATATAGTGTTCCTATTGGACTAGGGTTTAGTAGTAAGTAGTCATGAGTAGGCAGACCGAGACTTAGTAATATTTAGGTACCTCTCTCTCTAAGAGAGCTTGTAACTATAAAGGTCATCCTTGACCAGCCATAACTTACTGCTCATGGGAGCAAATTCAGTGATTCTTTTTGCGTTTTGTAGAAACTAATGGTTTTAAAGTATTTTCTAGGTTTGAAAAGAAATAAAGAAGCCGAGGCAGTCTACCTCTAACTTCTCTCTCCAACTCTTAAACTTGTCGCAGTCACTGAGAAATTGGAGAGGAAGGTAGAGCCATGGCTACCTAGGCTATCCTGAGGTTTACGGGAAATTTAAATTAGTTAGGGTTTATTTATTTAAAAGGTATGTGCCGGTAACAGGAATTGATCCTTGTACCTACCGGCCGCCATACAAGAAGTAGCCGGTAGCCTTAGCCGTTAAGTCTAGGATTAATGTTACGTAATATATAGTTTGATAATTAATTAAATATATATATGTACGATAAATCATTTAACTGTAATAGATTACGGGATACATAGATCCGGTAATATATAAAGTACAGATTACGGTACGGACTAAAACTCAATACCGCGTATTTGTTTCCTAAGTGAAACAAATACCGCGCATGTATTTATTACGGCTACGATTAAATTAGATTCTAATCGGACGGCCGCAATTAGCGGCGAGATCGCAAAGGAAGATTTTTTGCCGGTTTGTGGCCATCGCTACATCGGATGACGCGTGGCGAAATTATGTTGGATCGTGGATCTCTGGAGATTATGGCACCGAATCCGGATATGACATGTGTCGACATTTAGGCCATGTCGTACAATGTCGGTACCTAAAGTACACCAGCAGCTGTACTTTTGCGTACAGAACTCAATTCTGATTGGTTCCGTACATCAGTAGATAGAGTCTGTGAGAGAGATAGGACTTAGAAAAATTAGGAGATAGGACCCTCTCTCCCAGAGAGCTTCTGTACAAAAGGTCAACTTTGACCCT
>JBBHKE010003425.1:0-13272 GCA_037447655.1 Zygnema cylindricum
AGCGATAACAAGAATTGTAACTTAAATTATACAAATAGTTAGCGATAACACGAATTGTTATATAACTAACAGAATCTGTTAGCGCTAATAAGAATTGTTATCTTTATTACACAAACTGTTAGTGATAAGAAGAATTGTAACCTTAATTACACAAACAGTTAGCGATAACAAGAATTGTTACCTAAATTACAGAAACTGTTAGAGATAACAAGAATTCTTATCTAACTTACACAAACAGTTAGTGCTAACAAGAATGGTTACCTAACTTACACAAAATGTTAGCGATAATAAGAATTGTTACCTAAATTACACAAACTGTTAGCAATAACAAGAATTGTTACCTAAAATACACAAACCGTTAGCGATTACAGGAATTGTTATCTAAATTACACAAAATGTTAGCGCTAATAGGAATTGTTATCTAAATTACACCAACTGTTAGCGATAACAAGAATTGTTTCCTTAATTATATAAATAGTTAGCGATAACAAGAATTGTTATCTAAATTACAAAAACAATAAACGATAACACGAATTGTTACCTAAATTACAGAAACTGTTAGCGATATCAAAGATTGTTTTCTAAATTACACAAACAGTTAGCGGTAACAATTTTTTTTACCTAAATTACACAAACAATTAGCGATACCAAGAATTGTTACCTAAATTACACAAACAGTTAGCGATAACAAGAATTGTAACCTAAATTACAAAAATAGTTAGCGATAACACGAATTGTTATCTAACTTACACAAACTGTTAGCGCTAACAAGAATTGTTATCTAAATTACACAAATTGTTAGCGATAACAAGAATTGTTACCTAAATTACACAAACAATTTTGCGATAACAAGAATTGTAACCTAAATTACAGAAACTGTTAGCGATAACAAGAATTGTTTCCTAAAATACACAAACAGTTAGCGATTACATGAATTGTTATCTAAATTACACAAACTGTTAGTGATAACAAGAATTCTTATCTAAATTACACAAACAATTTTGCGATAACAAGAATTGTAACCTAAATTACAAAAACTGTTAACAATAACAAGAATTGTTTCCTAAATTACAGAAACAATTAGCGCTAACACGAATTGTTATCTAATTTACACCAACTGTTAGCGATAACAAGAATTGTTATCTAAATTATAGAAACAATTAGCGATGACAAGAATTTTAGCCTAAATAACACAAACTGTAGTGATAACAAGAATTGTTATCTAACTTACACAAACAGTTAGCGCTAACAAGAATGGTAACCTAACTTACACAAACTGTTAGCAATAACAAGAATTGTAACCTAAATTACACAAACAGTTTGTGCTAACAAGAATGGTAACCTAACTTACACAAACTGTTAGCAATTACAAGAATTGTTTCCTAAATAACACAAACAATTAGCGATAACAATAATTATTAACGATTACAATTATTGTCACCAATATTACACAAACTGTTAGCAATAACAAGAATTTTTACCTAAATTACACAAAAAGTTAGCGATAACAATAATTGTTATCTAACTTACACAAACTGTTAGTGATAACAAGAATTGTAACCTAAATTACACAAAAAGTTAGCAATATTTAGAATTATTACCTAAATAAAACAAACAATTAGCGATAACAAGAATTGTTACCTAAATTACACAAAAAGTTAGCGAGAACAAAAATTGTTACCTAAAGTACAAAAACAGTTTCCGATAACAAGAATTGTTATCTAAATTACACAAACACTTGGCGATAACAGGAATTGTTACCTAAATTACACAAACAGTTAGCGAGTACAGGAATTGTTATCTAACTTACATACACTGTTAGCGATAACAAGAATTGTTACCTAAATTACAAAAACTGTTAGCGATAACAAGAATTGTTCCCTAAATTACACAAACAGTTAGCCATAACAGGAATTGTTATCTAAATTACCCAAACTGTTAACGATAACAAGAATTGTTACCTAAATTACACAAACAGTTAGCAATATCAAAAAATTGTTACCTAAATAATAGAAAAGGTTAACGCTAATTGGAATTGTTACCTAAATTACACAAATTCTTAGCGCTAACAGGAATAATTTCCTAACTTACACAAACTGTTAGCAATAATATGAATTGTTATCTAATTTACACAAACAGTTAATACCAAAAATTGTTTCCTAAATTACACACACAGCTAGCGATAACAAGAATTGTTTCCTTAATTATATAAATAGTTAGCGATAACAAGAATTGTTATCTAAATTACAAAAACAATAAACGATAACACGAATTGTTACCTAAATTACAGAAACTGTTAGCGATATCAAAGATTGTTTTCTAAATTACACAAACAGTTAGCGGTAACAATTTTTTTTACCTAAATTACACAAACAATTAGCGATACCAAGAATTGTTACCTAAATTACACAAACAGTTTGCGATAACAAGATTGGTTACTTAACTTACACAAACAATTAGCGATAACAATTATTTTTTACCTAAATTACACAAACTGATAGCAATAACAAGAATTGTTACCTAAATTACACAAACAGTTAGCGATATCAAAAATTGTTACCTAAATAACACAAACAGTTAGCGATAACAAGAATTGTTACCTAAATTACACAAACAGTTAGCGATAACAATAATTATTACCTAAATTACACAAATAGTTAGCGAGAACACGAATTGTTATCCAACTTACACAAACTTTTAGCGCTAACAAGAATTGTTTCCTAAATTACACAAACAATTTTTTAGTAACAAGAATTGTAACCTAAATTATAGAAACTGTTAGCGATAACAAGAATTGTTTTCTAACTTACACAAACAGTTAGCGCTAACAAGAATGGTTACCTAACTTTCACAAATTGTTAGCGATAATAAGAATTGTTACCTAAATTACACAAACTGTTATCGATAATAAGAATTGTTACCTAATTACACAAATAGTTAGGGATAACAGGAATTGTTATCTAAATTACACAAACTTTTAGCGATAACAAAAATTATTACCTAAATTACACAAATAGTTGTTGATAACAAGAATTGATACCTAAATTAGAGAAATAGTTAGCGCTAATAAGAATTGTTATCTAAATTACAAAAAATCTTAGCGATAACAAGAATTGTAAGCTAAATTACACAAACATTTAACGATAACAAGCATTGTTTCTAAATTACACAAACAGTTAGCGATAACAAGAATTGTTACCTAAATTACACAAACAATTAGCGAAAACAAGAATTTTTACCTAAATTACACAAATACTTAGCGATAACAAGAATTATTACCTAAATTACACAAACAGGTAGCGATAACATGAATAGTTACCTAAATTACACAAACAATTAGGGATAAACAAAATTGTAACCTAAATTATAGAAAACACTTAATGATAACAAGAACTGTTATCTAACTTACACAAACAGTTAGCGCTAACAAGAATGGTTACCTAACTTACTTAAACTGTTAGCGATAACAAGAATTGTTATCTAAATTACACAAACTTTAATCACTAATAGGAATTGTTATCTAAATTACACAAACTCTTAGAGATAACAAAAATTGTTACCTGAAATACACAATCAGTTAGCGATAACAGAAATTGTTATCTAATTTACACAAACTAAAATGCCTAACAAGAATTGTTATCTTAATTACACAATTTGTTAGGGATAACAAGAATTGTTACCTAAATTACAAAAACAATCAACAATAAAAAGAATTGTTACCTAAATTACACAAACTATTAGGGATAACAAAAAATGTTACCTAAATTACACAAACAGTTAGCACTAACAAAAATAGTTACCTAAGTTACAAAGACTGTTAGCGATAACAAGAATAGTTATCTAAATTACACAAACTGTTAACGATAACAAGAATTCTAATCTAAATTACACAAATTGAATAATAACAAGAATTGTTATCTAAATTATAGAAACAGTTAGCGCTAACACGAATTGTTATCTAAATTATATAAATAGTTAGTGATAACAAGAACTTTTACCTAAATTACACAAACAGTTAGCGATAACAAGAATTGTTACCTAAATTACAGAAACTGTTAGTGATAACAAGAATTGTTATCTAAATTACACAAACTGTTAGAGATAACAAGAATTGTAACCTAAATTACACAAAAAGTTAGCAATAAAAAGAATTTTTACCTGCATTACACAAACAGTTAGCGATAACAAAAATTGTTACCTAAATTACACAAACAACTAGCGATAACAAAAATTGTTATCTAAATTACACAAACTGTTTGTGATAACAAGAAATGTTACATAAATTACACAAACAGTTAGCGATAACAAAAATTGTTACCTAAATAACACAAACAGTTAGCGATAACAGGAATTGTTACCTGAATTACACAAACAATTAGCGATAACAATAATTATTACCTAAATTACACAAATAGTTAGCGAGAACACGAATTGTTATCCAACTTACACAAACTTTTAGCGCTAAGAAGAATTGTTATCTAAATTACACAAATTTATGTCCCAAGTACCCTACAGACAAGTAGTAGGAAGTTTGATTTACTTCATGAATTGCACTAGGCCCGATATAGCTGTAGCTGTTGGTGTGTTGAGTAGAAGTCTACAAAATCCACGAAAGAGAGATTGGGAGGCAGCAAAAAGGGTCTTAAGATATCTTGTTGGGACTAGGAATCTTTGTCTTACTTTGGGAGGGGACAAGGTTAGAATTAATACTTGGAGTGATGCTAGCTATGGTGATGTGCCTAGTAGGAAGTCTACAACTGGGTATGTCATTCAGATTGGAAGTGGAACTTGTAGTTGGAGTAGTAAACTTCAAAAAGTCACGGCACAATCGACTATGGAAGCCGAATACATGGCTGCAAGCGCAGCCTTAAAGGAATTGCTTTGGATTAAGGCATTCCTTCAAGAATTAGGGTTTACACAACACGGAACACAAGTAATGTGGTGCGACAATCAGGCAGCCATTTTTGTGGCTACAAACCCAAGTCACCATTTTAAGAGTAAGCATATGGACATTCGGCTACATTTGGTACGTGAGAAAGTATTTGCAAAAGCGGTAAAACTTTGTTATTTGCCTGATGAGAAAATGGTTGCGGATATGTTGACAAAAGCCCTTCCCGCTACTAAATTGGAGTACTGCAGAAAAGCATGTGGTCTAAGTGAGTAAGTCTTCTAAAGTTTAAGGGGAGTATTGAAAAGTAAGCTTTAGTAAGTCTTAGAAATTTGAGTCTAGGACTTAGAATATTTTTAGAATACCAAATGTTTAATATTGACCAAATTTAATGTAGATGATATTTTGTAGTATCTACACGAATTGATATCTTTTAGTAAATTAGTGTGTAGGGCCGCCAATGAATGTAGACGTGATAAGAATCATCCGGATTATTAGGGTATAGATATTGTTAGTGGACAATTCTAGTCCAAACACTTAGATTTTGTCAGTAGGGTGTCTAGTGTGTTGAAGGTCATAGGCATTAAGACTCGGCTGTGATCCACTCTCACTAGGAGTCACACTTGCACCAGCAGGAGCAGGTGGAGCACTAGGGCTAATAGGAGCACTAGCAATAGGAGCTGAGCCATTATCAGACACTTTAGCGGAAGCAAACCCAAAGAAATATGCTTAGAAGACTAGATCTATAGTGTAAGATATGTAACTTCAAATGAAAGAGGTATTTCAACCAAACAAACATGTACTACAAGCAAATTAGAGACAATAGAGCATAAAACACCTTAAACTGCACTCAGTGCTCTCATTTCCTAAATTCTTTTGTAAACTGTACATTCTGTGTTGAATTGATCAAACCTAATTGAACTAAATACTTAAAAGATCTCGAAAACGTCTAAAAGATATAAAAAACATCTAAAAGATCTAGAAAACATCAAAAAACGTATGTACATGGTTCACTAAACACCCTACGGACAAAATCTAAGTGTTTGGACCAGAATTGTCCACTTACAATATCTATACCCTAAAAATCCGGGTGATTCTTATCACGTCTACATTCATTGGCGTCCCTACACACTAATTAACTTAAAGATATCAATTCGTGTAGATACAACAAAAATCATCTACACTAAATTTGGTCAATATTGAACAGTCAATATTGAACAGAAATATTCTAAGTCCTAGACTCAAATTTCTAAGACTTACTAAAGCTTACTTTTCAATATAGTGAACCATGTACATACATTTTTTTATGTTTTCTATATCTTTTAGATGTTTTTTTAGATATTTTAGATGTTTTCTAGATCTTTTAAGTATTAAGTAAAATTAAGATTGATTAATTCAACACAGAATGTACATTCTACACAAGAATTAAGGAAATGAGAGCACTGAGTGCAGTTTAAGGTGTTTTATGCTCTATTGTCTCTAATTTGCTTGTAGTACATGTTTTTTTGGTTGAAAGACCTCTTTTGTTTTGAGTTACATATCTTACACTATATATCTAGTCTTTAGGCATTTCTCTTTAGGTTTGCTTCCGCTAACTTGTCTGATAATGGCTCAGCTCCTATTGCAAGTGCTCCTATTAGCCCTAGTGCTCCACCTGCACCTGCTGGTGCAAGTGTGATTCCTAGTGGGAGTGGATCACAGCCAAGTCTTCTTGCCCATGACCTACAACAAACAGTTAGCGATAACAAGAATTGTTACCTAAATTACACAAACAATTAGCGAAAACAAGAATTTTTACCTAAATTACACAAATACTTAGCGATAACAAGAATTATTACCTAAATTACACAAACAGGTAGCGATAACATGAATAGTTACCTAAATTACACAAACAATTAGGGATAAACAAAATTGTAACCTAAATTATAGAAAACACTTAATGATAACAAGAACTGTTATCTAACTTACACAAACAGTTAGCGCTAACAAGAATGGTTACCTAACTTACTTAAATTGTTAGCGATAACAAGAATTATTACCTAAATTACACAAACTGACAGCGATAGCAAGAATTGTTAAGTAAAATATAGAAACATTTAGCGCTAACAAGAATTGTTATCTAAATTACACAAACTTTAATCACTAATAGGAATTGTTATCTAAATTACACAAACTCTTAGAGATAACAAAAATTGTTACCTAAAATACACAATCAGTTAGCGATAACAGAAATTGTTATCTAATTTACACAAACTAAAATGCCTAACAAGAATTGTTATCTTAATTACACAATTTGTTAGGGATAACAAGAATTGTTACCTAAATTACAAAAACAATCAACAATAAAAAGAATTGTTACCTAAATTACACAAACTATTAGGGATAACAAAAAAATGTTACCTAAATTACACAAACAGTTAGCACTAACAAAAATAGTTACCTAAGTTACAAAGACTGTTAGCGATAACAAGAATTGTTATCTAAATTACACAAACTGTTAACGATAACAAGAATTCTAATCTAAATTACACAAATTGAATAATAACAAGAATTGTTATCTAAATTATAGAAACAGTTAGCGCTAACACGAATTGTTATCTAAATTATATAAATAGTTAGTGATAACAAGAACTTTTACCTAAATTACACAAACAGTTAGTGATAACAAGAATTGTTACCTACATTACAGAAACTGTTAGTGATAACAAGAATTGTTATCTAAATTACACAAACTGTTAGAGATAACAAGAATTGTAACCTAAATTACACAAAAAGTTAGCAATAAAAAGAATTTTTACCTGCATTACACAAACAGTTAGCGATAACAAAAATTGTTACCTAAATTACACAAACAACTAGCGATAACAAAAATTGTTATCTAAATTACACAAACTGTTTGTGATAACAAGAAATGTTACATAAATTACACAAACAGTTAGCGATAACAAGAATTATTTCCTTAATTATAGAAATAGTTAGCGATAACAAGAATTATTATCTAAATTACAAAAACAATTAGCGATAACAGGAATTGTTACCTAAATTACACAAACAGTTAGCGATAACAAAAATTGTTATCTAAATTACACAAACTGTTTGTGATAACAAGATATGTTACATAAATTACACAAACAGTTAGCGATAACAAGAATTATTTCCTTAATTATAGAAATAGTTAGCGATAACAAGAATTGTAACCTTAATAACAGAAATTGGTAGTGATAACAAGAATTGTTATCTAACTTACACAAACACTTAGCGCTAACAAGAATGGTAACCTAACTTACACAAACTGTTAGCGATAACAAGAATTGTTACCTAAATTACACAAACAAATTGTGCTAACAAGAATGGTAACCTAACTTACACAAACTGTTAGCAATTACAAAAATTGTTTCCTAAAAAACACAAACAATAAGCGATAACAAGAATTATTTCCTAAATTACACAAACAATAACCGATAAAAAGATTTGTTTCCTAAATTACACAAACAATTAACGACAATAAAAATTGTTTCCTAAATTACACAAACAATTAAAGATAACTAGAATTGTTACCTAAATTACACAAACAATTAACGATAACAAATTTTTTTACATAAATAACACAAAGAGTTTGCGATAACAAGAATTGTTTCCAAAAATACACAAACAGTTAACGATAACAAGAATTGTTACCTAAATTACAAAAACATTTAGCGCTAACAGGAATTGTTTTCTAAATTACACAAACTAGGAATTGTTATCTAAATTACAAAAAACAGTTAGCAATAACAAAAATTGTTGCCTAAATTACAAAAATTGTTAGCGATAAAAAAAATTGTTACCTACATTACACAAACAGTTAGTGATAACAAGAATTGTTACCTAATTTACACAAAAAGTTAGCTACAAGAAAAATTGTTATCTAAATTACACAAACTGTTAGCGATAACAAAAATTGTTTCCTAAATTACACAAATAGATAGCGATTACACGAATTGTTATCTAACTTACACAATTTGTTAACGCTAACAAGAATGGTTATCTAAATTACACAAACTGTTAGCGATAACAAGAATTGTTACCTAAATTACACAAACAATTAGCGATAACAAGAATTGTAACCTAAATTACACAAACAATCAGCGATAACAAGAATTGTTTCTCATATTACACAAACAATTAGCGATAACAAGAATTAATTCCTAAATTACACAAACAATTAACGATAACAAGAGTCGTTACCTAAATTACACAAACAATTAATGATAACAAAAATTGTTATCTAAATTACACAAACTGTTTGCGATAACAAAAATTGTTACCTAAATTACACAAACAATTAGCGATAACAAGAATTGTAACCTAAATTACACAAACAATCAGCGATAACAAGAATTGTTTCTCATATTACACAAACAATTAGCGATAACAAGAATTTATTTCCTAAATTACACAAACAATTAACGATAACAAGAGTCGTTACCTAAATTACACAAACAAATAATGATAACAAAATTTTTTATCTAAATAACACAAAATGTTTGCGATAACAAGAATTATGACCTAAATTACACAAACAATTAGCAATAACAACAATTGTTACCTAAATTACACAAAAAATTAGCGATTACAAGAATTGTTTCCTAAACTACAAAAACTGTTAGCGATAACAAGAATTGTTACCTAAATTACAGACACAGTTAGCGCTAATAGGAATTGTTATCTAAATTACACAAACTAGGAATTGTTATCTAGTCGTTACCTATATTACACAAACTATTAATGATAACAAAAATTGTTATCTAAATTACACAAAATGTTTGTGATAACAAGAATTATGACCTAAATTACACAAACAATTAGCAATAACAATAATTGTTACCTAAATTACACAAAAAATTAGCGATTACAAGAATTGTTTCCTAAATTACAAAAACTGTTAGCGATAACAAGAATTGTAACCTAAATTACACAAACAATCAGCGATAACAAGAATTGTTTCTCATATTACACAAACAATTAGCGATAACAAGAATTAATTCCTAAATTACACAAACAATTAACGATAACAAGAGTCGTTACCTAAATTACACAAACAATTAACGATAACAAAAATTGTTATCTAAATTACACAAACTTTTGCGATAACAAGAATTATAACCTAAATTACATTAACAATTAGCAATAACAATAATTGTTACCTAAATTACACAAAAAATTAGCGATTACAAGAATTGTTTCCTAAATTACAAAAACTGTTAGCGATAACAAGAATTGTTACCTAAATTACAGACACGGTTAGCGCTAATAGGAATTGTTATCTAAATTACACAAACTAGGAAATGTTACCTAAATTACACAAATTGTTAGCAATAACAATAATTGTTACCTAAATTACACAAATTGTTAGCGATAACAAGGCGTGTTTCCTAAACCACACAAACAGTTAGCTATAACAAAAATTGTTACCTAAATTACACAAACAGTTAGGAATAACAAGAATTGTTACCTAAATTACACAAACTGTTAGCGATAACAAGAATTGTAACCAAAATTACACAAATTGTTAGCGATAACACGAATTGTTATCTAACTTACACAAACTGTTAGCGCTAACAAATATTGTTATCTAATTTACACAAACAGTAAGCGATAACAAGAATTGCTACCTAAATTACACAAACAGTAAGAGTTAACAAGAATTGTAACCTAAATTACAGAAATTGTTAGCATTAACAAGAATTCTACCTAAATTACAAAAACAGTTAGCGATAACAAAAATTGTTGCCTAAATTATAAAAACAGTTAGTGATAACAAGAATTGTTACCTAAATTACACAAACATTTAGCCATAACAAGAATTGTTACCTAAATTTCACAAACTGTGAACAATAACAAGAATTGTTACCTAAATTACACAAATTGTTAGCATTAACAAGAATTGTTACCTAAATTACAAAAAAATTTAGGGATAACAAAAATTGTCACCTAAATTACAGAAACATTTGTCCATAACAAGAATTGTTACTTAAATTCCACAAATAGTTAGCAATAACAAGAATGGTTACCTAAATTACACAAACAGATAGCGATAACAAGAATTCTTACCTAAATTACAAAAAAAGTTAACGCTAACAAAAATTGTTACCTACATTACACTAACAGTTAACGATAACAAGAATTGTTACCTAAATTACACAAACAGTTTACGATAACAAGAATTGTCACCTAAAAAACATAAACAGTTAGCGATAACAAGAATTGTTTCCTAAATTACACAAACAGTTAGCGATAACAAGAATTGTCACCTAAATTACAAAAACAAATAGCGATAACAAGAATTGTTACCTAATTACAGAAACAATCAACGATAACACAAATTGTCATATAAATTACACAAACAATTAGCGAAAACAAGAATTGTAACCTAAATTACAGAAATTGTTAGCATTAACAAGAATTGTTACCTAAATTACACAAACTGTTAGCGATAACAAGAATTGTTACCTAAATTACACAAACAGTTAGCGATAACAATAATTGTTACCTAAATTACACAAAATGTTAGCGATGACAAGACTTCTAACCTAAATTACACAAATTGTTTGAATTAATAAGAATTCTTACCTGAATTACAAAAACAGTTAGCGATAACAAGAATTGTTGCCTAAATTACACAAATTGTTAGCATTAACAAGAATTGTTACCTATATTACAAAAATATTTAGCCATAACAAGAATTGTCACCTTAATTACACAAACAGTTAGCGATAACAAGAATTGCTACCTAAATTACACAAACAGTTAGCGATAACAAGAATTGTTACCTAAATTACAAAAACAGTTAACGATAACAAAAATTGTTACCTAAATTACACAAACAGTTAGCGATAACAATAATTGTTACTTAAATTACAAAAACAGGTTGCGATAACAAGAATTGTTACCTAAATTTTACAAACAATTAGCGATAACAAGAATTGTTACCTAAATTACAAAAAACAAATAGCGATAACAAGATTTGTTACCTAAATTATACAAATTGTAAGCATTAACAAGAATTGTTACCTAAATTACACAAATTGTTAGCAATAACAATAATTGTTACCTAAATTACACAAATTGTAAGCGATAATAAGAATTGTTACCTAAATTACTCAATCAGCAAGCGATAACAAGAATTGTCACCTAAATTACACAAACAGTTAGCGATAACAAGAATTTTTACCTAAATTACACAAGCAATTAGCGATAACAAGAACTGTTACCTAAATTACACAAAAAGTTAGCGATAACAAGAATTTTTACCTAAATTACAAAAAGAGTTAACGGTAACAAGAATTGTTACCTAAATTACACAAATAGTTAGGGATAACAAGAATTATAAACTAAATTACTCAAACAGTTAGCGATAACAAGAATTGTTACCTAAATTACAATAAAAAATAGCGATAACAAAAACTGTTACCTAAATTACACAAATTGTAAGCGATAATAAGAATTGTTACCTTAATTACCCAAACTGTTAGGGATAACAAAAATTGTAACCTTAATTACACAAATTGTTAGCATTAACAAGAATTGTTACCAATATTACACAAACAATTAGCGATAACAAGAATTGTTACCTAGATTACACAAACTGTTAGCGATAACAATAATTGCTACCTAAATTACAAAAACAGTTAGCGATAACAAGAATTGTAACCTAAATTACACAAACTGTAAGCGATAACAAGAGTTGTAACCTAAATTACACAAATTGTTAGCATTAACTAGAATTGTTACCTAAATTAAAATAAAAGTTAGCGATAACAACAACTGTTGCCTAAATTACAAAAACAGTTAGCGATAACAAGAATTGTTACCTAAATTACACAAATTGTTTGCGATAACAAGAATTGTTACCCAAATTACACAAATTGTAAGCGATAACAAGAATTGTTGCCTAAATTACACAAACAGCTAGTGATAACAAGAATTTTCACCTAATTTACACAAATTGATAGTGATAACAACAATAGTAACCTGAATTACACAAATTGTTAGCATTAACAAAAATTGTTACCTAAATTACAAAAACAGTTAGCGATAACAAGAATTGTTACCTAAATTACACAAATTGTTAGCGATAACAAGAATTGTTACCTAAATTACAAAAATAGTTAGGGATAACAAGAATTGTTACCTAAATTACAGAAACATTTAGCCAAAACAAGAATTGTTACCTAAATTACTCAAACAGTTAGCGATAACAAAAATTGTAACCTAAATTACACAAACTGTTAGCATAAGAAGAATTGTAACCTAAATTACAAAAACAGTTAGCGATAACAAGATTTCTTACCTAAATTACAGAAACAGTAAGCGATAACAAGAATTTTTACCTAAATTACAAA
>JBBHKE010003426.1:0-19070 GCA_037447655.1 Zygnema cylindricum
GGAATCAAGGAATGCCGTGACGTATGGATCGGAACCAAGCGGGCAACCCAACACACGAATGCTTTCGGAAGGAGGAGTATGAAAACCAGAAGGGGAAGTAAAAGGAGGAGGAATAGGACGTGGGGACTAGACAACACACTTAGAGGGCTGGACCGAAAGATTGAGTTCGGCCAAGCGAGCCTTGAAAAAATCATAGGCCGGTACAACTTGATCTGAAGGACCAATAATGTGTGTGTCATTTACAACTGAAGGGAAGAGGCAAGAAGGATAAGCAACTGCGGAAGCTCGGAGGGCGCGGTAATGGGCTAGGGCAAACAAAGGGCGAGTGCACTGATTGCAGTCGGCTGTGAGTGGTCCGCCTCTCATATTTGTTGTCCGGTACAGTCTTACCTACGGACTATGGTAAGTACGGATTTCAATAATTCAAACTGTAAATAACACATTACGATTTATTGATAATGCTTAAAGAATGAAAATAATATAATCAAAAAATTAATAAAAAATGATCATCAATAAAAAATATGAAAATTTTAAATACTAATAAGTAGTAATAAACAAAAATACATATTTCCTCCCTTCTTTCTTTCGTCCTTTCTTGCTTTTCTTTTCTTTCTTTAATTGGTAAAATAGTAATTTGGGCTTAAATTGTCTGCAAAGAGCCGTTGGAGACGAGATGTCTGTGATGTTTTTCTCTTTTTCTTTTTCTCTCTTTTTTTTTCCTTTGATTCTTCCTTTTCTTCTTTCCTTTTGAGTGGAGAGGCTTATCTAAGATTTAATTTATTTTTTTGTTGGAGTTCCAAATTCTGTTAGTAGTGTCGTATCTTGGGTTTGAACCTTAAATGGTGAAGAATTGACTTGAATTTTGTTATTTCTATAATTTGAAAAAGAGTATCTATGAAATGACAAATGGAGACGTGTATATTCTTTCAGGTCCTATATTTTTTATAATGTGAAAAAAATTTAGGTCCTAGATTTTTATAATGTGAAAAGAAGGCAAGAATTCCATATTTTTACATAAAAAGCAGATATTAATCTTTTTATGTATTTTCTGCAGGTCCCAAAAGATGACTGGAATGTGAAAAATATTGTGAAAAGAAAACACACTAGTTAGATCTCTACCAATTTTTAATGTCAAAAAAATGTGAAAAAACGAAAACTAAATTTGATCTTTAAGGTTTCTTTAATTATGTAAAATAATGTGGAGAAAAAGGGATACTAAACAAAAAAGGAATATTAATTCCATATGTGTATTTTTACAGGTCCCCATAATGGAGATGGAGGACCAAGCGAAACCTCCGGCTTTACTGCGAGAGGAAAAACAAGAAATGGCGATGACAGGAGGAGAGGGAGGAGATGTGACGATGAAAGAAGAGGGGAAGGGAGGAGATACGGCAATGGCAGGAAAGGGAGAAGGAGAAGGAGAGGGAGAATCTGAAAGGGGAAATTCTACTTTCTAAGGGTCAGGCAGAGGGCACTACTACTTAGGTATAGGTGCCAAAGAAAGCTTAAAGAAACATGTTTGGTGACTGGAAAAATATGGGAGAGAAGAAAATCATGTTTCTGAAACAGTTTTGAGGGAGGGAGAGAGGGAGGGAGAGGGAGAGCGGGTCTTTGAGATTTGAAGGATTGTCGACGGCGGGTGGGCTTTAGGATTTGAAAACAGAGATGAATGTGAGGGACAGGCGGGGTTAACTCATGTAGTGAGAGAGAGGGAGAGAGAGAGAGAGATAAAAAAGAGTATGAGTGTGATATTTGTACATATGAGTGGGTAATAGTGTCCAAAATTAGGTTGTAAAACACAGTTTAGTTGGTTTTCGGTTTTGGACCTCAAAATGTTTTTGCTTGCTTTTGTTTTTTGTAGATTCATTGTAAATACAAAAAAATGTGTTTGTAATTTTTTCCTTCATGGGTTTTATTTTTTGTGAACTTCTTTTAGAATGTGGCTTTTACGATATGGTCATATAGTTTAAAAGAAATTGCAAAAGTTTGATTTTGTTTCTTTAAGTTCTTATGTTATGGAATTTTATTCATTGCATGAAAAGATATTTAGTTTTTAATTTTGTCTCATTGTGAATAGAATTTAATGCTGTCTGTCTTTCTACATATGGTTCTAAAAGTTATTTTTTCTTTTTTTTTCTAAAAAAGGGTTATGATGTATGGCAAGAGAAAGCATAATAAGTGATATTGCTCGGGTGAAAATACTGAAAAGGGTTTTGAAAAGAAATGTATCCAATATTGGGGGAGGGGAAGGGGGAGGGGAGGAGAGGAGAGGGAGGAGGAGGTTTTGAAAAAATCTTCTAATGTTAGAGCCTGAGATGGTCGATCAGTGACCCCTTTAAGAACCGATTCAATACTTTGTCAAACCAACAGCCGCCGAAAAAAAAAAAAAAAAAAACACTGAAAAAACTGTGTTTAGCGAAAAATTACTTATAAACCTCTCCACCTTCTTACAAAAGGGCGAGGAAAAGGGCCACTCTTTAGCAACCACGGGGCGAGCTCCAGTGGCGGACAAAAACCGAATTAGTGAAGATTTAAAAACAAAAAATAAAAACAAAAAAAACCAACGCAAAGGCGGCGCTGAAGATAAAAAAGGGAAACTTGAAAGCGAACGAAACAGCAAAAGATGTAGTGTGGATTCTCAAAATTTATTTAGATATTTACATATTCATTGTAATTTTATTTTATTTAATTAATTTATTTACTTATTTTTTAGGGTTTTAGGGGTTTTTACCGTTTCCTAGTTCCCAACTTTACTTCTTTTTCGGGTTTTCGGTTCGACATTTCCATTCTCTGATTTTTCGCACATTTCTAGCACCATTTTTTTTTTTTTTTTTTTTTATTGGACGACTTTTTTCATTTGGGGGAAAAGAAAGAGGAAAAAAAGGGGGGGAAATGGGGAGAAAAAGGGGGAGGGGGGGAGGGGGAGGGGGAGGGGGAGGGGGGGAGATGGGGAGCAGAAAGGGAGAAGGAGAGAGGGGGAAAGAGGAAAAAGAAGGGAGAAAGAAGGGGGAAAAGAAAGGGGGGAGGAAGGGGGGGGGAGAGGCAGCGAAAGTGGGAGAAAAGGGGAAAAGAGAAGGGGGGGGAGGGGGGGAGAGGGAGAAAGAGAGAGAGAGAGAGAGAGAGAGAGAGAGAGAGAGAGAGAGAGAGAGAGAGAGAGAGAGAGAGAGAGAGAGAGAGAGAGAGAGAGAGAGAGAGAGAGAGAGAGAGAGAGAGAGAGAGAGAGAGAGAGAGAGAGAGAGAGAGAGAGAGAGAGAGAGAGAGAGAGAGAGAGAGAGAGAGAGAGAGAGAGAGAGGAAAGAGAGAGAGAGAGAGAGAGAGAGAGAGAGAGAGAGAGAGAAGGGAAATGAGGGGAGCTCAAAAGAGGGAATCTTGATCTTAGATAATGAGTTAGGACCGAAGGAAAGTAAGTTCATGCAGGTTGTCGGTAGTTTGATCTATTTTATGAATTGTACTCGTCCTGATATAGCAACAGCTGTGGGAGTATTAAGTAGGAGTCTGAATGATCCTAGGAAGAAAGATTGGGAAAGAGGCCAAAATTGTCATGCGGTATTTGGTAGGAACAAGAGATTTGTGGTTGCATCTGGGTGGGGATAACACTGACATCACTACTTGGAGTGATGCCAGTAATGGGGATGCTCCGATGAGGACGTGTACTTCTGGATATGTGTTGTATGTTGGGAATGGGGCTTGTTGTTGGAGCAGTAAGCAACAAAAGGTGATTGTTCATTCCACCATGGAGGCTGAGTATATGGCCTCTTGTTATGATGTGAAAGAATTTATGTGGGTGAAATCTTTGCTTCAAGAGTTGGGATATATGAAGAGCGTAGTGCAAAAAAGTATTATGTGACAATCAAACTACAATTGCAATTGCAGCAAACCCTAAGCATCACTTTAAAGCAAAGCATATGGATTTTCTTTTGAGCTTTGTTAGAGAGAAGGTTGAGAATAAAATAATTAGTTTGGAATATAGACCGGATGGAGAGATGGTAGCAGATATGATGACTAAGCAGTTCTTTCTCCCACATTAAAATTTTGTAGGGAGAAGTGTGGACTGAAAGAAAAGATAGACTAGAAAATAAGGGGAGTGTTGAAAAAGGTATTTTGTAGTCTCTCTTGTGACCTTACTGCAGCCCTCATACTTGTCGTAGTCACTGAGGACCTGCAAGCAGCCATGGATGCCTCTACTAGCTAAAGAGACAGGCAGATCACTAATATTGTTTTTACAAAACATAGTCTGCCAGTTGTGGGAATTGATCCTAGGACCTCTGGATGACCGCCGTACAGAATAGCCATGCGCCTTATCCAATAGGATGCACGTATATCACGCAATTGTTATTTAAAAATATACGGCACCGGATATTCCCTTTTAAAACAAATTACGTGACATACCGGTTCGCACAAAATTGGACCGCACGAAATATCCGAATCTACATGCAATTTCGACGGACAAAATCAAAAGTTCGGATCTGATCGAACGGCTCACAGTGGAGCCGGAATGCCGAAATAGAAGTTTGGTGGTTTGCGGACCAGATGTCGGCGGATGACACGTGGCAACATATGGTTGGACAGCGGATATTACGGGAGGAGTAACTACGACTCCGGAACTGACACGCGTCAGCGGATCGGCCATGCCGTACTATGGCCGTACAAGAAGTACACCGGTACTTGTACCTTCTTGTACTTTACAGTCATATGATTGGTCGAGTATCTTAGTAATAGATTTAGAGAGGTAGCTTAGGACTTAGAATATTTTTGGGTTTTCAGCCTCTCTCCCAGAGTGCACCTGTATTTATGGACCAACTTTGGTCAGCCAAAACTTAATGCTCAAGTGAGCAAATTCAGTGATTCTTTTTGCTGCGGACTCAGAGGAGTTCAAGCTACACAAGGGTGTAGTCAGTCAGAGATTTTGCGTCCCAAGGTGGGACTTATTCATTGTCAATGTCAAAAGTGCATATACTATCTTAGAGGCTTCACATAAGCTAGACATTCTATGTACCAATGGAGGTCACAGAATTACATGTTGTGCTTTTCTTGACACCTTAGCACCCACCTTTTATTGATTATTGGGTCGATATCAGACCCATCCTTATTGAACCATTCCGGGCCGTACTCTTCTCTCCTTCGTCTTATAATGTCACGTGCGATGTCCCCGAGAATTGTGTTGGACATCTTCATACCCGCTTTCTTAAACTGTTCAAAATCCTCAAGTAACTCCTCGTGTATAATCGTGACCCAAGCGGCTTCCTTGCGTCATGGTCCGCCAATGCCTTGGTAACCGCACCGATCTCGTCCCAAAACTCGAAGTCGAAAATGTACGCGTTGTCTCTCTTATCCCATCTAGCATGGACCTCCTTTCTTCCCACCATCGCTTGGCTTTTTGATACCTTGTACACAATAAAGAATGAAACAAACAAAATAGAAACTATAAGTTACATTTTGCATGTAGCTCATTACCCAAAATGTTATGATGAACGACAATAATTAGCGCCGAAATGTTGATGTAGCATTATCAGCGATGACTGATTGTCGTCGCTAATTTAATGATGTCAAAATCATTTCCCTGTGTATCCCTTGATATCTAATCGTCTGCGGACTACCCATGAATTTTTACATGCGACGTACAAGCGACGGCAAAATGTCGTCAACTGCTCAGTGGTATTTGTTGAAATCACTTGATTTAGGGGAGGTATTTTCTAGGTCTTAATTAAATAAAAGGTTAAAAGAAAAGCAGAGGCAGCCTGCCTCCACATTCTCTCTGTAGCCCTTATATTTGTTATAGTCATTGAAGGAGAGAGAGGGCGGTGGAGCCATGGCTGCCTTAGCTCTTAAGGCAGGGTTAAAGAGTGACCTAATTCACTCTCAACCAAAAAGGATGAGTCCAGTTGGACTCGAACCCCCGATCAACAAGGGGAGGCGTAGCCGTTAACCCTTACCAGTCTGTCGTAGTAGTCCGTTAGGATACATAGGGTTTGATAACTATTTAAACAGTAATTAGAGCATTAATCTGATTAACGAAATTACTATTAGAGGACATAGAAACTAGTTGGGTTTTATAGAGCGCATGAAACAAATGTACCAGCATTTGCTTTGAACGGCGAGCATTAAAAGCCAGTTTGGATCCGACGGCCCGCATCATTGCCAAGATCCCAGATTGGTCGCCTTGGAGGTTTTCGGACGTGACATGACCTAGCGACATGTGGCAAGTCATTATTAGAAAGCGGGAATCTCGGGGATCTTGAAGACGAGTTCGAAAGAAACAGGCACACACTACATGGCCTTATCGTACACAGGCCGTACAAAAATTTCATCGGACTTAGTACCTTTTCTGTATTGTACAATTTTTTGATTGATTCGTACATCAGTAGATAGGGGTTGTGATAGGGGTTGAGGACTAAGAGGATTGAGGAGGTAGCCGCCTCTCTCCCAACAAGCTTGTATATAAATTGGCATCTTTGCCACTTGATAGCTAATCGCCTGAATGGGTGTTTTCAGTGATTATTTTTGTTGTGGACTCAGAAGAGTCTAGACTGCACAGGGGTGCAGTCAGATTGCCTATTTGCATGCTTGAATAGCAGTTGATCTAGTTGAAAGTGGGTTAGTGATAAACTATCTAGAGGCTTCTTAAATTTTGGTCTATAATGGGGGACACATAATTACACGTTATGGGCCCACCCTCTAGGGTGCCCATATTCAACAGATCTGGGTTCATTTAATGGAATTCCATGATGACATGGGCTTTGTGTGAAAACCGATATTGGGGTATTGTTAGTGAACAAGTGAAACGTCTATCGCAGGGAACCCCACCAGGGTTTGGAGTAGTGAGATTTTTTGCAGTAGGATCTTCTCCAACGGAGGAGATAGATGATGGGGACAACACTGTCCGAAAAGGGGAAAAGAAAGAAGACACCTCTTACTCCTATTGCCATGGCACCCGGAGCGGTGTCCGTGAAGACCGAGGAAAACGACATTCAGATGTGGGAGTACACCAACATCAATGCCAGGCACTTCATTCTGAGGCACCTCACGCAAACTTTGGCGACCTCTCACCTTCACATTTTCAAGGCCGAGGAGTTGTGGATGACTATAGTGGAGATCTATAGAGCTGGCACCATTCAGAAGCTCCAGCTGGCTGAGCAAAGGATGATGAGCTATACTTTCAAAGGAGGGAAGATGTTAGACTATTGCAATGATCTCTCTTGTCTATACATGGAGATGGAAAGTGCCGGATGGATAGGCACTATGAAGATGAAAGTTAACACCCTCATCATGAAGTTGCCTGTGGAGTATGAAAATATAGTGTACCGAGTGCAAGAAATGGATGATAGTGCTTGTAAGTGGAACACCGTGGTCCGAATGATACTTGTGCAGGAGAACACCATTGAGATCCGGAGAGGAGGAAAGAGGGTTCAAGCTTTAGCTGCCGGAATGGACCGGTGGAGGAAGGATCCGAAAAAGTTGTACAACAACTTCAAAGGGGAAAAGGACAAATCTGGAGAACCAAGGACTCCAAAGGGCCTTTGCCATTTTTGCAAAAAAGCCGAGACACTTGATAGTTGATTGCATCAAGCTATCAGAGCTGAGGTTTCAAAAAAACCGTGGACGGTGTTCTTTCGCAGGGAAGAAGAAAGCACTTGTGGTCACACAAGTGAAAGGAGAGACCGAGGAGAACGAGTCTTCTGAGGAGGAGGATAGGGAGCTTCTTCTTAACGAGAATCTAGAGGAGAAGGAGATCCCTTGGAATTAGAAGTGTGCCCTTGGAGCCATTCGGGAAGCTCCAAAGGAGTGATGGATCATCGACTCAAGTGCATCCATGCATATGTGTCTTGACAAGCACCTCTTCACTAAGCTAAGAAAGATCCCTACTTTAAAAATAGAGTATGGGGATGGGAGAGTAGTTACCACAGATCTAGTGGGCTCGGTAGATTTGAAAGTCTTAATTGAGGGTATGACTTCTATACTCACCTTCTTAGATGTGCTCTACATTCCTCAGCTGAGTAAAAATCTTGTGTCTACTTTTGTATTAGATGACAAGGATTATGATACCTTTACTAGAAAGGGAGTCTTTACAGCTAAGTATGGAGATGAAGTCTACTTCACAGCAGATAAGGGTAACCAAGGAATGTTTAAGCTTAACCTGAGTAATGAAAAGAAGAGTGCTTACGTTGGTGGTTTCCAAAGCTTGATGATCTGGCATAAGCATTTGGGAAATGTGAATTTTGATAGGCTGAGGGAAATGAAGAAGCTGGGTGTAGTAGAAGGCATTCAGTTTGGGGATAAAGAAATGATGGATGATTGTAGTGGCATTGCCTAAGGTAAGGCTCAAAAACTCCCCTTTCCCAAAACTGCCACATATAAAGGTGAGAAAGTACTAGATCTGGTCCACATAGATATCTGGGGACCAGCAAGAGTACCTTTTGTTGAGGGGAAGAGCTATATGCTCACAATTACTGATGATTGGTCCAGATATTTTAGAGTCTACTTCTTAAAAACAAAGTCTGAAATACCAAAGTACTTTAAAAAATACAAAGCCTAGAATGAGAAGTTTCACGGAACCCCCATTAAGAGAATAAAGAGTGACAATGGGGGAGAGTACACCTCTAACCAGTTTAAGGATTATTTGAAAGATAAGGGAGTTCAAAATCAGAAAACTGTACCTAATATACTAGAACAGAATGGGGTAGCTGAGAGGTTAAACCGGACTTTGGGAGATAGTGTGTGCAGTATGTTGGCAGATAAGAAAATAGGAAGAAGATTTTGGGTAGAAGCCATGAACTGTGCTAACTACATTAAGAAAAGAGTCCTCACCAGAGCTGTTAAAGGAATGACCCCTTATGAGAGATGGGTTGGAAGGAAACTGGATATTTCTCACTAGAAAAAATTCGGTAGTTAAGTTTACAGTCTTGACACAGATAAGAAAAACTGGAAACTAGATGCTAAAAGGAAACCGGGACATTTTATGGGATATGATGAGGATGTCAAATGATATAAAGTCTATGACTTAGCTAAACAAGATATCATTTTGGTAAAGCATCTAGTTGTCATGGATGAAGGGAAGTCTTTTGATCTCTTCAAATACACTAAGAAAATCAGAATCAGTTTTGATTTCGAGAGTGAGGAGGACTTAGATCTTCCCAAAAGGGACACTAGTGAAAACATGATTGCAGATTTAGGGGAAATCAAAGATGGGGGAGATATACCGGAATCTTCTCATATTTCTACACAATTTGAGGAGAGAGAGGAAGAGGAGAGAACCGATTTCCATGGATAAGCGAGCTAATGAGATAGTGCGGAGGAATCCAAGACTTCCCTCCATTCCAGCTTTGAACTTTGAGGGAAGACGGAGGAGCAGCAAACGACTTCAAGAAAAATAGGTTGCTCACAAGGTAACAAAGCTTTCTCACCTAGATGAGCCTCACTCATACTTGGAGGCAATGGACAGTCCGCAGAAAGAGAGACGGATCAGAGCCATAAATGATGAGATGGCTTCAATCATGGAGGCAAATACTTGGGAGCTGGTGGACTGTCCACCAGACAGAAAACCTATTGGTTGTAAATGGGTAATTAAATTGAAATTGAACCCAGATAATACCATTGAGAGATATAAGGCTCGGTTGGTAGCAAAGGGGTTCACCCAAAAATAGGGATTAGATTATGAGGAGACCTTTGCTCCGGTAGTTCGATTCGCATCGGTAAGGATTCTCTTTAGTCTAGCAGCAGCGGAAGACATGGAGATACATCAAATGGATATTAAGACCCCCTTCCTCAACGGTGAACTGGAGGAGGAAATCTTCATGCAGCAACCAGAAGGATTTCTAGAGGAAGGAGAGGAAAGCAAAGTGTGCAGACTTATAAAGTTCTTATATGGATTGAAGCAGGCCCCCAAACAATGAATAAGAAATTAGATGAGTTTCTTACCAATCTGGGGTATATTCGGATCAGTTCTGACCATTCTATTTATATGTTTGAAGATGAGAATGGTGTGATTTTTATTGCAATTGATGTGGATGATTTGATGGTATTGAGTCTATGGAAAAGATCACCAAGCTAAAGAAAGATCTTAGAAGCAGATTTGACATGAAGGATTTAAGGGAGGCTAAATATATTCTAGGAATTCCAATTGAAAGAGATAGGGGGAAGAGGATAATCAGACTTACTTAGAGAGAGGCTAAAGAAAATATGCTGGAGAAATTTCAGATGGAGAAGGCAAACATTTGTACCACTCCCATGGACTTGAAGAAAGTAAGGGATGCGAGTGTAGAAGGATGAGTGATAATCCTAGATGATCAGATGAGTCCAAAAGAGAGATGCTTAGGAAGTCTGCCACGCCAAAAGCAGGCAGCTTGATTTATTTATGAATTGTACAGACTGCATATAGCCGCAGCACTTGGAGTCCCCGCAGACAATGATCCTAGGAAGAGAGACTGGGAGGCAGCCAAGAGAGTGATGAGATTCTTGGTGGGAACTAGGGATCTGTGGTTGCATTTGGGAGGGGAGCACACTGACATGACCACTTGGAGTGATGCCAGTTATGGGGATGCACCTATGAGAAGATGCACTTCTAGGTATGTGTTGTATGTGGGGGAAGGTTCTTGTTGTTGGAGCAGCAAGCAACAAAAGGTTGTTGCTCAGTCCACTATGGAGGTTGAGTACATGGCCTCTTATTCTGCTGTGAAAGAGTTGATGTGGGTGAAGTTTTTGTTGCAAGAATTGGGGTATATGAAGAAGGGAGTGCATAAAGTGTTTTGGGATAATCAGGTTGCAATTGCAATTGCATCCAATCCAAAACATCATTTAAAAGCTAAACATATTGATATAAGATTGAGCTTTGTGAGGGAAAAGGTAGAAAACAAAATTGTGAGTATGGTGGGGGTGATGGGGAAATGGCGGCCGATATGATGACAAAGCATGTGCCATCTCCAAAGCTAAAGTACTAAGGAGAAAAATGTGGTTTGAAAGAAAAACTGAAATAAGACTAGAAAATAAAGAGAGTGTTAAAATCACTAGATTTAGGGGATGTATTTTCTAAGTCTTATTTAAATAAAAGGTTAAAAGAAAAGTAGAGGCAACCTGCCTCCACATTCTCTTTCTAGCCCCCATACTTGTTGTAGTCACTGAAAGAGAGAGAGGGTTGCAGAGCCATGACTACGTTAGCTCCATAGGCAGGGCTAAAGAGTGACCTAAGTCACTCTCAACCAAAAAAGTTGAGTCCGACAAGACTCGAACCTCCGACCGGCAAGGTGAGGCGTAGCCGTCAACCCTTAACAGTCTGTCGTAGTAGTCTGTTAGGATACATAGGGTTTAATAGCTAGTTAAACAATAACTAGAGCATTAATCCGATTAACGAAATAACTATTAGAGGACATAGAAACTAGTTGGGTTTTATAGTGCGCACGAAATAAATGTATGGGACATTTGTTTTGAACGGCAAGCATTAAAAGCCAGATTGGATCCGACGGCCAGCATCATTGCCGAGTTCCCGAAAGGGCCGCCTTAGCGGTTTTCGGACGTGACATGACTAGGCAACACGTGGCAAGACATCATTGGGAATCGGGAATCTCGGGGATCTTGAGGACAAGTCCGAAGGAAACAAACATCCACACCATGGTCTTATTATACATAGGCCGTACAGAAAGTACATCGGACTTAGTACCTTTCTGTACTGTACAGTTGTTTGATTGATTCGTACATTAGTAGATAGGGGTTGTGAGAGGGGTTTAGGACTTAGAGGATTGAAGAGGTAGCCGCCTCTCTCCCAAAAAGCTTCTATATATATATTGTCATCTTTGCCACTTGATAACTAATCGCCTGGTTGGGCGTTTTCAGTGATTATTTTTGCAGTGGACTCAAGGGAGTCTAGACCACATAGGGGTGCAGTTAGATTGCCTATTTGCATGCTTGGATAACAGTTGATCTAGTTGAAAGTGGGTTATTGAAAAACTATCTAGAGGCTTCCTGAATTTTGGTCCATAATGGGGGACACACAATTACAGTATTTGGGTACCCCAACAGTTATTTGTCGAAACAATGTCGTCGCTCGCGAATTTCATTCAACAATACCAGCGATGATTTTTCTAACCTTGTGTCGTCGGTGACGCTGAACCACTGTTGCTTGTCATTCGAACTTTCGTCCAAACGAGGTGTTACTATACATACCGTAATTTTGTTGCACCCACCATTGAAGCAACGACATGATGTCATCGACTACAGCGAGACAAGGCAATACCGTCGATCGTACGATGACCCTAAAATGGAATCGTACGACATGTGAAAGAGAAAGACCAAAAATACCAAACACAATGCTGACCATCCAACAACAATAAAAACCACGAACTAATGAGGACGAAAAGAGCGATTAGGATGTATATTGAGAAGGGAAGACGGCGGTCCAACATTAACACATGCAATTACTAAAAAGTCACAACAAAACATAATTTAAAAAAGTGTTTTAAATAGTGCAACAAAGCCATTTAATACATGGGGGAAGGTATGATGAAATTGCTTACTTGTATCTTACACTCCGGTAAAATGTTCCAGAAACTTCCTCATGGTCCTTGAGATGAGTTCCTTCGACCCGTTCTTTTTGCAGTCTTTCAACATCCAGTTTATTACTCGCAGTCGAGTAACCATGGTCGACACTTGTTCAACTTTTCGGTGGGCAACACGTCCTCTAGCATTGGCTGAGTACGGGAAAAAACCATCCACGATCGCCGCCAGATTAACCGACGTTTTCACTTCTGGCTCACTGTCGTCGTCATTTTGCTCACCGTCTTCCTCGTTTGGAAATGCGTTTTCCTCGTTGTTCCTCTCGTCTTCCTCATCGTGTTCAATTTGTGGATTATAGGGAACGGTGACGATATTGCCAATGTTGGCACCCCAAATCTTAGTGAGGGTCCACATACTTCCAAACTCGAAATATCAATAAATGAACAAGATGAAGGAGCAACTGAAAATGAAAAGAATGGCAACCAAAAGAAACGAAGACAAAGAGTTGGTAATGTGCTTGTCATTTTCACAGATGCATTTATGTAGTAGAAGAGATATAAGCGAAAGAGATTTTGCCCGGTAAATATGGAGGGAAACGCCATTCTGCTTGCTCACGTCAAAATTTCAAAATTTGAACGTTTTTTGGGCTTTCAATATTATTAATATTTCAAAACGAGAGAATAAAAGCGAGAACACATAAAATTTGGTGGAATTTGGCAGAATATTTCAAAAATCACGTCGTCGCCAAAAATATTGACAAAACGAGGAAACACCTCCAACTTACAAGTTGTACGGAAAAAATGATGAGACGACATTCGTGGGTTGTAACATCGACACACGGTTTTTCCATCGTCGTCTACGATCATCGACCAAATTAACAAATATGTGGATATTAATCATGCCACGTGTTTTCAACAACAACCAATGATTCTCTTCCGACGGCGGATGATCAGCTCTCGTTGGCGTTTTACCTCCAATTAGAATTAACATGTATCCTAAATGTGGTTTGTTCTCTGTTGGACCCTCGATTACAATTAACAATGATACTAATAAGAGGATTGTTTTATGTTTGACGCGACTAAATACATCCTTATTAGAATTAAGTGCCTATAATACAATGTATGAATTCTTATAAAGCAACCCAACAGGCACCTTATTAAAGTTAATGATCTAAATTTAACGTCATACAACGCTCGATATCCACGCGAATGACAAGGAAAATTAACATTAATCACATAGTTCAATGTAAGTTAAATGAAACGAAAAAAATACATAAAATACATGTCGTTATAGTTTCGTTCATACACAATACTAAATTGAACCGAATAAACATACTAAAGTTATATGGTTACTGCGTTTTACAACCCGAAACATGGAATCGACTACACAACGTACAGTTTGTCATATGTTGTACTTGCACCTCTTTTATGTTGTTCTGAGACAACTGCTGGTACTGAAGATGAAAAAGATGCAGCAGCAGTAGTCATTATAGAACAAACCAAGAGAGGAAGCTTCCACAAATACCGATGGCAAAACAAAAACTTTGACAGACAGTAAATTTCCAAATAGGAACACAATAGTGTTTCAAATCTACCACAGTGTAGATAACATACAAAGGAATATACACATAAAATTTCACTTAATTTTGCTTACGGATTTGTGAGATATTCAGAGATGAAATTACATAAAACTGAGTGTATAGTTTTTCATATCATTTGTTCCTAATGAATCAAATTCATTAAGTCCTACTTCTATACACTCAAACTACACTTAACTGTAAGGATGCATTCCAACCGTTCATATAACATTCTAACACAACAAATATTGTGAGTATACCTGCGTACTATAAGTATGTCATAAATCACATTCTCAACCAAATATTTACAGCGACATTCAAACAATGTAAAGTGATCGTGATGTAGTCACGCCTCGTCAGTATTTGTTGGCGGCGGTTGTCAGCCGTCCGATTAGAGGATTTGGCACCGTAGATGTGACTTCAACAAGTACCGTGGTCTTGCCGAATTTCCGTACGTCCACGGAGGACATACTCACGCATTTCTCCCAAGTGACTGTAGAAACTAATGGTTTTTAAGTATTTTCTAGGTCTGAAAAGAAATAAAGAAGCCGAGGCAGTCTACCTCTAACTTCTCTCTCCAACTCTCAAACTTGTCGCAGTCACTGAGAAATTGGAGAGGAAGCTAGAGCCATGGCTACCTTGGCTATCCTCAGGTTTACGGGAATTTTATATTAGGATTAATTTATTTAAAAGGTATGTGCCGGCGGCAGGATTTGATCCTTGTACCTACCGGCCGGCAGACAGGGAATAGCCGGTAGCCTTAGCCGTTAAGTCTATGATTAATGATACATAGCATATAGTTTGATAATTATTTAAATATGAATACGTTTGATAATTCATCTAACTATAACTGATTACGGGATACATAGATCCGGTAAAATACAAAGTACGGATTGCGGTACGGAATCAAAATCAATACCGCGCATTTGTTTCGTAATTAAAACAAATACCGCGCATGTATTTATTACGGCTACGATTAAATCCGAATTTAATCGGACGGCCGGGATTAGCGCCGAGATCGCGGAGGAAGATTTCGGCGGTTTGTGGCCATCGCCACATCGGATGACGCGTGGCGAAATTCCGTTGGATCGTGGAATCTCCGGAGATTATGGCACCGAATCCGGATTTGACATGTGTCGACATTTAGGCTCTGTCGTACAATGTCCGTACCTAAAGTAACACCGGCAGCTGTACTTTTGCGTACGGAACTCAGTTCTGATTGGTTCCGTACATCAGTAGATAGAGTCTGTGAGAGAGATAGGACTTAGAAAAATTAGAAGATAGGACCCCCTCTCCCAGAGAGCTCCTGTACAAAAGGTCAACTTTGACCCTCCATAACTTACTGCTCAGGGGAGCAAATTCAGAGATTCTTTTTGCTATCGACTCAGGGGAGTCTTGTCTTCACAGGGGTGCAGGTGGTCAGAGTTTTTGTCTGCCAGGGTGGCAGTTATTTTTGCTTAAACAAAAAGGGGTCAGGATTATCCTAGAGGCTTCTTGGAAGCTGTCCACTCTGAGGACTTATGGAGGTCTCAGAGTTTCAGTGACGACGCGTGTCCCAAGTGTGAATGAACCGTGAACTACCAACTTCATTGTCACACTAATTTTGGTTAGCACTGAACTGAACTCAACCAAAAATAACTTAAGTCTTGAACAGCTCTCTCTCCCTTATAGCTGAGGCATAGAGAGGACTAAAGCTTTCTAAAAACAACACTCCCCTAAAGCTTTAGACTCTGCTAGCCACTCAGTCCACATGCCTCTCTATAGAACTTCAATTTGGGTGCAGAAAACAGTTTTGTCATCATATGAGCCACCATTTGCTCATCTGGTAAATAACTCAATTTCAAGACTTTTCCCATCACCTTTTCTCTTACAAAATGAAGCTTGATATAAATGTGCTTACTCTTAAAGTGATGAGTGGGATTAGAGTCAATAGCAATTGCTGCCTGATTGTCACACCACACTATCTGTGGTCCAGATTGCATTAAAAGAAGCTCTTGGAGAAGGGACTTTACCCAAAGTAACTCCTTAACTGCCGAGTTGGCAGTCATGTACTCAGCCTCCATGGTAGACTGAGTTGTTACCTTTTAAAGTTTGTTGCTCCAGCAGCAAGTTCCACTTCCGATCTTCATAATGTATCTGGTGGTAGAGCGTCGGCTGGGCATATCTCCGTAGCTCACATCGCTCCATGTATGAATTTTAACTTCCTCTCCACCGAGAGAGGGTCTAAGATTTCGAGTTCTTGCAAGATGGCGAAGAACTCTCTTTGCAACCTTAAAGTCTGACTTCCTCTGATTTTGCACGTTTTGGCTCAAGGCTCCAACCGCGGATGCGATGTCCGGACGAGTACAGTTCATGAAATAGGCGAGGCTTTCGACAATTTGCCTCTAAAGAATGGAGGACATAGAATCTGCCTCCCATGAATCTAAGAAATCATCAACCAAAACACCACCATCCGTTTCCATACCCTCCAACTCATCAACCAAAACACCACCATCCGTTTCCGTACCCTCCAACTTCTGCCTGAGTTCCATAGGGGTGGCACTCCCATTTGTTTGTTACATGCCAAACTTTTCTAGCATGTTCTTGATTGCTTCTTTCTGAGTTAAATAAATAATTCCCTGTTTTCTATCTCTTTCTACCTGAATTCCTAAAATATACAAAGCCTCACCCAAGTCTTTCATTTCAAACCGAGAATTCAGATCTGCTTTTATTTTATTAATTTCATTGATAAATTTGCAAATCAACAGCAAATCATCTACATACATTGCCACATAAATCACTCCATCCTCACCCTGCATTACATAGACTGAGTGATCTGAATTGATCCTGGTAAAGCCACGATTGGTTAAAAAAGTCTGTTTCAAACAATACAAACACTTCAACAGTTTACAAACCATATTTTTTTTTTCTGCATACATATTTGTCTACTTGATATAGATTGCTTCCTCCAAATCACCATGCAAGAAAGCTATCTTAACGTCCATGTGATGCAATTCCATATCCTCTATTGTAGCAAGGGACAACAAAACTCTAACAGTAGGAAAGCGAACCACACGAGAGAAGGTCTCTTCATAATCAATTCCCTCCTTTTGATTACATCCCTTAGCGACCAGTCTAGCTTTATATCTCTATATTGTATTATCAAGATTCAATTTTTATTTGAAGACCCATTTAGAACCGATAACTTTCTGGTTCGGTGGGAGCTCCACAAGTTCTCAAGTTTGGGCTTCCATAAAGGACTTTATCTCATCATTTGCAGCCGAGATCTAATGATCCTTTTCAGGAACGGAAAAAGCTTCTTGAATAGTAAGCGGCTCCCATGTGCTTGCAGAAAAAGCACTCTCCACTCGGTCGCCTCCAAGGCGGCTGCTTTGCCTTCTTCCCCCCGAATAATCTGAAGCGTGAACAGTTGGCAGAGGGTGTAAATTGGTAGGAGCTGCTCCGGAAGTAGGATCTAAAGGCTCAGAAGCATTTGGCAGAGAGTTAGAGGAGGTAGGAGGAGATAGAGTAAAAGGTACATGCTCAAGAATGATATACTCTTGTATTTTCTTATTCCTTTCAGCTGCATCCATACTAAAAACATCCACAGATTGACTCTCTTCTTTAATCTCAATATTCCTGGCTGTCTGAAGGCATCCTCTCTGAGGATTATACACTTTATAACCTGGAGATTCATCATCATAGCCTAAAAAGACACCAGGTACAGATTTTAGACTAAGCTTCCAATTAGGAAGATTATCCAAGATAAAACATTTGCTACCAAAGACTCTAAAATGATTGACATTTGGCTTTCTGCGTGTCCATACTTTATAGGGTGTCTTACCCTTAACAACTCGGGTTTCTACTCTATTTTTGATGTAGGAAGCACAATGAAAAGCTTCCCCCCAAAACTTTGGATCCACACCTTTATCGGCCATCATAGAGCGAGCACATTCAGTCAAAGTCCGATTGAGTCTCTCGGCCACACCATTTTGTTCCGATGTGTACGGAGCAGTAAGTTCACGAGAGATGCCATTTTCTTTCTAAAAATCAGCAAAGGCATGAGATACATACTCTCCTCCATTATCCGTCCGCAAAGCAAGAATAGATTTGCCGTAAAGTTTCTCCGCCGAGATTTTGTAGTGCTGAATGTTAGTGAAGACTTCTCTCTTCTCCTTCATGAAGTATAGGCGACTGTACCGAGAGTAGTCGTCTGTAAAGGTGACAAAGTAGCGGCTGCCACCAAGAGAGTGAACTTTGGAAGGGCCGAAGACATCAGAGTGAATAATACCAAGGAGATGTGTGGCTCGGTGATCAGAAACTTGTGGTAGAGGAAGCTTGTGAAGCTTTCCGAGGGCACATCCATCACAAACATGAGACTCTTTTTGACCATCTTGACTCCCTCTATCATATTATGGTTTATCATCTTAGTAAGTCTCTCATGATGCACATGACCAAGCCTTTTATGCCACAACATTATCACATAGGACACTGGGGTAAGCAAAATCAATTTTATTAGCGAGGTCCATGCGGTACAAAATGTTTGGGCCTCTAGTTCCTACTAGAGCTACTCTTCCATCCTTGCTCACTACTTTCTTGCCATTTTTCTGGAGAACCTCAAAGCCTTTGCTTTTAGCTATAGACGTAGAAAACAATTTTTTCTTAAACTTTGTGCTTTTAGCAATAGACATAGAAAACAAATTTTTCTTAAACTTTGGAACATACAGAACATCATACAAAGTTCTCTTATCAACTTTTCCATCTATCACACAGTCCAAATGTATATTCCCTTTGGCATTTGATTTAACAGCATAGCCACAAGCATAAAAGATTTGATGTAAAGGAATAGAAGACATCTCCTTAAACCAAGACTTATTCCAGCACATGTGTGAAGAGCTGCCGGAATCCATTATCCATCCGAGGTCCTTTTCTCCTTCCATCATGTCGAGTTTGGCAAGAGCAAAGAACTCTTTGTCATCAGTTTTCGGAAAACTGGTCACATCAGGTTTTTCTTCCTCAATCTTCTTCTTCT
>JBBHKE010003426.1:19080-93667 GCA_037447655.1 Zygnema cylindricum
CTGCTGATTAGAGCCATGTGAGCGAATATGAAGTACTTCCTCTTCTCGCTTCAGAAGTGAGTGAAATTCGTGATGTTTTAGACCCGCCTCTTTGAAGTGCTGTTTAGATAAGAACGAAACGCCTGCCTATTACCACCTCTCATGGATACATACTCTCCACCATTATCCGTCCGCAAAGCAAGAATAGATTTGTCGTGAAGTTTCTCCGCCCAGATTTTGTAGTGCTTAAAGTGAGTGAAGACTTCGCTCTTCTCCTTCATGAAGTATAAGCGAGTGTACCGAGATTAGTCGTCTTTAAAGGTGACAAAATAGCGGCTCTCACCAAGAGAGAGAACTTTAGAAGGGCCAAAGACATCAGAGTGAATAATACCAAGGAGATCTGTGGCTTGATGATCACAAACTTGTGGGAGGGGAAGCTTGTGAAGCTTTCCGAGAGCACAACCATCACAAACATTAGACTCTTTTTGACCGAGCTTGACTCCCTCTATCATATCATTTTTTAACATCTTAGTAAGTCTCTCATGATGCACATGACCAAGTCTTTTATGCTACAAAACACTATCACATAGGACACTGGAGTAAGCAGAATCAATTTTATTAGCCAGGTCCATGCGGTACAAAAAGTTTGGGCCTCTAGTTCCTACTAGAGCTACTCTTCCATCCCTACTCACTATTTTCTTGCCATTTTTCTGGAGAACCTCAAAGCCTTTGCTTTCAGCTACAGACGTAGAAAAGAGCTTTATTTTAAACTTTCGAACATACAAGACATTGTACAGAGTTCTTTTAACAACCTTTCCATCTATCACACAATCCAGATCTATATTTCCTTTGGCATTTGATTCAACAGCATAGCCACAAACATAAAAGATCTGCCGTAAAGGAATAGAAGACATCTCCTTAAACCAAGACTTGTTCCCGCACATGTGTGAAAAGCTGTCAAAGTACATTACCCATCCGAGGTCCTTTTCTCCTTCCATCGTGTCGAGTTTGGCAAGAGCAAAGAACTCTTTGTCATTAGTTTTCGGAAAACTGGTCACATCAAGTTTATCTTCTTCGATCTTCTTTTTATCCAATTCCGTATCCTCCGCTGAAAACGCAACAGTTTTATTCGGGGGTCTTTAAGGAATAGAAGGTCCGCGATGTCTCCATCCTTTCCGAAAGATACCTGTTTCAAGATCTTTTATATACAAAGGATGAGCTCTGAAGGAGTGACCATCAGTATAGCAATAAACACATTTCTCAAACTGGGGATTAAACTGATTCCCTTGATTCGTACTTTCTCTCTGAAATTGAGCTGTGAAAGCTACAATTGGTTTCCCGTATCCTAAAAGTGTTTGGGTGGCTTCTTCTGACAAGATAAACTCTATAGCTGTTTGCCAATTCCAAAGAGGTTTGGACAATTTTTTCATTTCATCCGAGGCTCCTTTATATTCACTAGGTAGCCCCTTTAAGGGAATCATGGCCTCATGGTAAGGAGAGAAAGTCCCCCCAAAACATGCATTTTCTGACAATAACATTCGCCCCGATTAGTGTATTCCACCATGCTACCACATGTGTACTTATACTCATAGATCTGACCAGCAGTTATAATCTCATGCTTGTCACTAGCTCTAACATAAGAAGATTTCAAAACATCCCACAAATGTGATGCCTTTGTAACATTAATATATGTCATACGCAATTCTTTTGAGATCATAAGCTTCACTAAATGCAAAGCTTGGTCATTTTTCTGATCAAAGCTGGCATAAGATTCTACCAGTAATCCATCTAAGACATCAATAAGTTTCACTCGCTTGAAGTAAGACTTAACCAAATCTGCCCAATACAGATATTCACGTCCATCAAAGACTGGGATTCGTCAAAGCGGGCCCGTGACCTGTTGTTTTGAGACAACTGTTGGTACTGAAGATGAAGAAGAAGCAACAGTAGTAGTCATTGCAGAACAAAACAAGAGAGGAAGCTTCCACAAATACCAATGGCAAAACAGCAACTTTGACAAACAATAACCTTCAACACAGGGATACAATAGTCCTACAAATCTACCACAATGTAGATATCATACAAAAGAACACATACATAAAATTCCACTTAATTTTGCTACCAGATCTGTGAGATATTCAAAGGTGAATTTTCTTAAAAACTGAGTGTACAACTTTTCATATCATTTTTTCCTAATGTATCGAAATTTACTAAGTCCTACTTCTATACACTGAAACTACACTAAGCTGTACGGAGGCATTCCAGCCGTACATCTAACATTCTAACACAACAAATACTGTGTGTATACCTGTGTACTCAAAGTATGTCATAAACCACATTTTCAACACTAAACAACTAATTCACTACAAACAAAATTATGTTCTACCAAATATTTACACCAAAGTTCAAAGAACGTAAAGTGATAGTGATCTAGTCATGCCTTGTCAGTATTTGTTGGCGCCGGCTGTCAGCCATCCGATTAGAGGATTTGGCACCGTAGATGTGACTTCACGAAGTATCATGTTCGCGCCGAATTTTCGTACGTCCACAGAGGACATACTCACGCATTTCACTCAAGTGACGATGCGTGTCCCAAGTGTGAATGAACCGTGAACTCCCAACTTCACTGTCACAATAATTTTGGTAAGTACTGAACCGAACTCAATCAAAAATAACTTAAGTCCTAGACATCTCTTTCTCCCTGACAGTTGAGGCATAAAGAGGACTAAAGCTTTCTAAAAACAACATGTAGATGTTCACTTTTCGAAATTGTGGCTGACTGAACTCTTGCCCTATCTCGAGCTTGTAGAACTGGCGGTTTCGGGAGAACCTTGGTAACAAAAAGGTAAGATGTGAATTCCTTTGAATGTTTCAATCTAATTCTTGTCTTTGTTGTTTTCTCAATTTCAATCATTAATGCTTCCTTTAAACTTCTAATCTTCCACATATTTAACTTCGGTTTCCCTTCTATCAATTGGCCTAACCTTTCACTTACTTGATCAAATTTTCCTTCGACCGGTTGTGTGGGATGACAATTGGAGAGCTTTTATGAGGCGTCTCCCATTTTCTTCGGAATCTCTGCTTCTTTTCGGTGAGTTCTGGTTTCCTTTGCTGCTTTTTGGCCTTTGCACATTTTCACGTTCTCCTTCTCATGTGGCGAATGCTTGAAAAGACGGTGAAGTTATTTTGACTTACGTTTTCTTTTGATGTTTTTTGTTCTTTGTTCGCCCTTTGTCGGATTCTCTTTGATATACAACTTGTTTTCTCCTCCGTTGAATGCATATTCTTTACCAGCGCCCTCGATGATAGGAGTTCTTTTTAATGGTGGATTTTCTTCATTTGAGTTGTTTTCATTGAAAATGATGCGAGTCGTTGCTCTCGACAGATCCGTCCTCTCCCCAGCTGGATCAATTAACGGTAGGTTTGGGTTCCTCATGATCTCCTTTCCTGTATGTGCCTTAGTCTTAGCTACAAATCCGTGTGAAATTAGCTTGCTCTTTATTCAAGCTTCTTTCCTCACTTTCCAATATTCAGTTGTTGGTGTGAGTAAATCTGATGCATGAATCTTCTCCGTTTCTGATTGATTTGTTGACATGTTTCACCAGTTTTGCAGAGCCTTTTAGTGAATGTGGTCACATTCCTCGAGCCTTGTGATGGTCGTCATTGATGGGGAGGGCAGAGGATTCAACGCCTCCTTTGGATTGGACAATGCGGCGGACTTCACTTGTGGAACGCTCAGTCGTTACTCCTTTCTCAGATGGTAAGTCTTCGTCTTTGTTGCCTTTGCTCCCACATTAGTTGATAAGGTTGTTGTCCAATTTGACAAGTAACGTTTGCTAGGTGTCTCCCACTTCTTCGTTGTCATCGTGCTCCCTCCATTCGTCTTGTTCTCCTTGCTTGTTCCCCTCCTCTCTTTGTCCATTTACCAACACATTAAGATTTTTCATTTTATTTTGCAGATTAGTGTTCTTACATTCACAGCCTTGGCCGACATGACGCCAATCTCTGCTAATGGGACCGCATGTAGCCACTTGGCCACCAATGATCTTTGAAACTCGTTGGATATCATTGTTCTCGACATCCTCTATTTGGTGAGTGGAACTATACCCCTTTTTGTTCGATCGTCCTTGACTCTTGTTCCTTTTAATCAACTATCTTTCTGTCGAACTATGACTTGTCTATGTTTGCATCTGTAATCTTTGACTGAGATGTGGCGGTTTTTCTCTATCAGAAAGTCTGATGTCTTTTGACTTTCGATGACTTTCACTTGCTGCGTCATTGGAATCATGCGTGTGCCACCTTAGCTGCCTCCTTTAAGTTCGATATTGACGTGCTTGACAAGTTCCCTTTCAGGTTTTTTTTTTTGGGACGTTGCTCTGGTCCTCTTTGCGGATGGTGGATGGGGCACTTGGTCGAATTTGCTTATTCTCTATATCATCTCCGCAGATTTTTTCATCATGTTCTGTGGGTTCACGCCATTTTGAGGCGTTGTGGATAAGCGTGGTGTCGTTCTAAGACACTTGATCTCTGACCTTTTTGAGGTAAGATCTACTTCCCATCTCCTCCTGAGATTGGTGACCAATAATTTTAGGATCTCAGTTCTTTCAAGTGCTCCACTTGGAGCTGATGATGGCTCACACTTGTCTGGGTCGTGTTCCATCTTTGCATTTGTTGTTGTAGCAACATTTGCAAAATTAAATGTGCAACCTTTTTGTTCGTTGCTTTGGTTCTTTCTCTGTGGAGTTAGAACTCGAATCTTGTCTTTTCTGATCGGCTCCTTTGTCTTAGGCTAGATGGCGTCCCACCCGCTAATGCTTCTGACGTTGGGATGTGTAGGTTCGTGGACGGAGACCTCAGCCAACTCATTTGGCGGCTCCTTCGGAAGATAGCGGACAGAGATATTGTCACGTGCTCTCGGCAGATTCCCATGGCGGCTTTCATTAGATTGCTTCCCTAAAATGGTGAGTTATTCTTCCCCTTCTATCTGCCATCGTGGTAGACCTTCCCCTTATATAGCATTTGCTTTCAGAAAGAGGCACACGCGTGATACCGTGTCGCTGTCTGGAGTTAGGCCAGCAATGAGGACAGTTGAGATCTTTTTGTTTCCTGCTTTCTCTCCTCCATTGTCATTAGTTGTGCATCTCTCCTCTCCATTATGGTCGTCTTTGACTGAATGTTGGAATGGCAGACAGAGTAGACAGAGTCTTTGTGATCTGGGTTTTGATTGGTTTGTTTTGTCTCTACCATGTCACCTACTTGGTCAATAATTTGACCGCTTGATTCCTTGATGCCAAGGTCACAGTTGGAGGCCTTTGCATGCATCACCATTCCGTTGGAGCCTTCTGCAACAATCAACTTCTCGACAACCTCCTCTCACTTCCACTCCTTCCCTTTGTGGCCTTCCAATAAGGTGAGAACCGTTGTGAACTCAGGAGGTACGGATAGGAATAGTAATGAAACCTTTGTAATAGTTGGAAGGCAAAGACCGGTTGATTCCGCTTTGACTAGGTTTTTAGAGAAATGGGAAATGTTTTCTTTGAGGGACGTTGCTTCATCATACACTCCGTGAATTAGGGATCGGAGCAGTCCGATTCTTGTTGTCATTGATGATCTCTCAAGTGTCTCCTCTGATAACCTCTCCCCTTTGAGCCCTTGGAAGTCGTTTTCTAAGGCTCTACCTTCAGTCGTATCCAATTCTCGGATCTGATTTGCTGCTCTCATTGTTGTTGCAAAGCCTCCGATTCATCTCCTCTACTCTCTACCTTCTTGGGATGGCTGTTACTTTCTTATCTTGGAATACACCTCTAAGCCCTTGGAAGTCGTTTTCGAAGGCTCTCCCTTTACTCGCGTCTAATTCTCGTATCTGATTTGCTGCTCTCGTTGTTTTTGCTGAAACCTCGATTCTTCTCCTCTACTCTCAGCCTTCCTGGGATGGTTGTTACTTTCTTATCTCGCAATTTCGAACTCCTTTGGGCACTTTGTGTGTGGGCCCATAACCTGTCGTGCCCTGTCGGTCATCGGAGATGACCGAGCTAACGGGAAGAGTTCGTAGTAACCACAGACAGCTTGCGTAACCACAGACAGCTTAGACCGGCCACAGATCAAACACACTTTGACCGGCCACAGGTCTAACACCCAGAGGGGCTTAGGGTGTCACAGAAAATAAATAGAGATAGGAAGGATTTAAAGTAAGGAGAGATATGTAGCAAATAGACAAAGCAAATAGAGTAAAATCTGAAGAAAAGTCGTAGCTTTGATAAGTGATCCTTTTAGGACAATTTGTTACATTGTGGAATTTTTCAATAAATCTAAATCTATTCTACTTTTTTCTGACTCTCCATTTGTCTGACTATCTTTGATATGTGATCATTTTAGGACAATTTGTTACATTGTGGACTTTTTCAATAAATCAAAATCTATTCTAATTTTTTTCTTACTCTCTATCTATCTGACTTGATGTGCTAAATTGATGGATGAAAGGTATTCTTCTGTCTACTTTGCTTTGTCTTTTTTATGCAAACAAATAGTCAACACTAAATGAATATTTAAAGCGTGGACTAATAATATCATATTTACACATTGACTGTCCACCGGGAATTGCCGCACGTCTGTACAGAATTCCGTACACGAAGCATTCACTCAAAGATGTAATCGTTTGGTTCAATTCTGTACGTTCCAATTCCTCGATTCACGTTACGCTGTACATATGCAAATTGGTAATATCGTCAAAATCGATGGATCGCCAAAGATCATCCAAAACTTACAATTCGGGTACCTGATTCTGACCTCGGGGTGGTGCCATTGGGCCAATTTGCTGGTAAAAAAAAAACTCATTCTGAGAAAAGTTGACCTGTAAAAAGTAGCTTCTCAGCCAGATTTTAAACGGTTGTAGATCCCACAAGACTCATTTGGTTACGAAGCAAAACGGTGTTGGAGGATATCAAAAATGTTGCAGCATTGAAAAAATTCTTTGTCCTACTATTCTTTCGTACTACAATTTGCTACTCTTGTCCATTCACTGGTGCACGGCAAACAGGAGTGCACCAAGCATGCATACTTCTAGAAAGTTGCATAATTTTGCGTTGAATCTATAAGCTTTCAATGTTCATTCCGTACAAATGTCACTGACAGGACAACGTGGCTACATATCGGCGATACTACATGATTTTTTCCGGCCGTGTTGTAGTAAAACGTACGATTTCTCCGTTGCATATGCGACGTACTGTCAAGATTCGAAACAGTACCAGCCAATCGCAATAGAATCCGTACAATACTGTTAAAATTTATTCTCGCAGTAGCCATATGAAAAAGTCATAGAATTAAAAAAAAAACAAAAAAAACGATGAAACATGTCTTCTATAATTTATTTTTTGTAACCTCCTTACCGTACGTTGTTTAAGGTCAGGGATGTTCAGATTTACTGGTCGTACTTCATATTCTTTTTCTAATATTTTTTAGGTGTTTTAAATTTTAAACTGCTTATCGACGCCGTTCAAAGCCGCCCGATTCTGGCAATATTAGAATATGATGGCTGTAAATAGCCGTCAGTTATTTTCGAACCCAAAAAAAAGCCACCTGATGGAATAGAGCCGTTGGAATAACATTTCCAGCAAAAGAACAAAAAAATAATCCTTATAGCTGACTGGTGGTGCCACGTCGGTTGCCCTACGTACGTGTTTTAAAGAGTACGATTTTCCTGTACCAGAACGAGATGTTGCAATGTTCGTTTTTTTCCCGTCCCTATGGGTTTTCAAATTGCGTCTTCAACGGAGGGAATTAAAACTTTACGATCCCATATTGGAACTCCATCTTTTGTGAATCAGGTTGTTACAAATGCTTTGTTGGAGGACCTCTCGCACTCTGATGACCTTCCTAAGCTCTCCACCTCCCAAGTGGCTTTTGCAAACCTCACCCGTTGTTTTACTCAACGTCCTCTTTATCTTGCCCGGACTGTCCCACCAACGACTTTGTTTTCGTCTTCTCTTAAGGACTTTGACGACAAACTCTTTAGCGTACTCCACCACCTTATTGGGCATGGGATTTTTGATCGGCCGAAGGGTTCGTTTGCGCGCCAACAAGCAAGTCTCCCTATTTCGAATGGCAGCTTAGGTTTGATTCTTGTGGCTAGAGTTGCTCCGGCTGCATATTTGGGTAGTTGGTCTTCGGTGGCACCTACCATCACCTCTCGTTTTATCGTCGTTGACGTTCTAATTCTGGCCCAGGTCGTCCCTAAGGTGGAGGAAAACCTTTTTCCTTTTCATGAGACTCTTCTCTTCGCGCGTGCGCTCCTCCCACCTGATTCAAGAAACCAGGTTCCACCCTTTCAAACTTATATTTCCGACAACAACATTCATCTCCAACAACGTATAACTGAGCAATTGGCAGCCGCTGAATTCCATCACCTTTTAAATGCGCTTCGTTCTGCTCAATCGCGTGCTCGACTGCGTTCATGTGTTCTGGGCCAGGGGTTGGTGCATGGCTGCAAGCCACGCTGATTTTTTGAACCCTTTGTCTGACGTCCGACCAGTTCACATTTGCCTTACGTCTTCGTTTGGGTTTGCCCCACCCTGCACTTCCTAGGCGACCCCGTTGTGTTTGTAATCAACCTATCGACTCGGGCGTGATTCATCTACTCCGTTGCTCTAGGGGCGGTGAACGTACAGTTGCGCATGATTTGGTTCGTGACTCAATTGCTCCAATTGGTACCGATGCAGGCTACACCGTGAGGCGCGAAGTTTCTCATATACTACCTCCTCGCTCCCAGTCTAACGGCCTTATAAGTCCTCAGGTTGACTTGGTTTTCCTTCATGGGGCTGGGAGGACTTTGGGTGATGTGGTCCTCACGGATCCGACTGGGACCAACGTTTCTTCTCGCGCGGCGATACACACAGGGGTGGCGGCTCGGGACGCAGCAACTTCTAAGGAAAGAGATTATGCTCACCGAGACCCGGCAGACCAATTTGTGCCATTTGTCGCATAAATTTTTGGTACTTTGGACAAGTCCTTTGATGATTTCCTCCGCGACTGTGCGAAGAAAACATTTGGGACCCGAAGTCCAGGAAGCCCTCCACCCAGCCTTCTCGTCGCGTTTTACCGTCAACGAGTATCAGTGGCTCTTCAAAGAGCGCAAGCCGCGGCCCTTCTACGGCGGAGTACGGTGGCAGATGACCGGCGGGGCCTCCCGGATCTTCCACCAAGGGATCCAATCCACATCCACGATCTTCGGGGGTGTGGAGTTTAGCTTGTTAGGGTTGTGTAGTTTTTTCTTTTGTTTAGTGTCATCTTTAGTATATTTGCTTAGTTTTGGCAGTTTTTTTTAGATATATTTGGTGTCTTCACATGCTTTGTTTACCTTCTTTTCCTTGGGCTATTCTTTAGCAACAAGCGTATATTTCTTCTTTTTGAGCCCCTTTGTACTTTGATGGATTTTTCCATCGCACTTTTTGAAATAAAGTTTGACATCTTTTGTAATCGATCCAAGCCCTGGAGTGCTCCAATGTGCCCGCCGACAAATCTTTCTCTCCGTATCTCCAAATTTGAAGGAGTCCGCACACCTGTAGGCCCAGAGGGACCATTTGGTAATCCTTAAGATTTACCGTACTAGTCGAAATGTCAACACGGAATGCCTTTTTGTCGTTTTGTTCCTGACAAAGATTTTACGGTTTCAGCTATCTTGGAGACTTGGGTTCATAGAGGCGCTACAGTGACCCCTATGGCGATTTTTACACCAATTTAGTAAAACAACGCGCACTTTTATCGCACTAAATGCGGTTGGATATTATATTATTGGTGGCCGATAGCCCATTCACATGCAGAGATATTTCGAAGTATCCTGACACGCAGAGGGGCGGGAGCGCCGGGCGGGGAGGGTTGTCTGTATGGATGACTGTACGGACAATCATATTCAAAAATACTCTTACCTTTTCGCTGTTCCCAGAAGTTCCCTAAAAGGGCCCCCCTCATTCCCGGCTTTGCCTACTTATCAAGCTGCTTTTTATGCAATTTTCCACTTGAACTGTTCCCAACACCCATAGAGTTCCAGTTCTAACTGCAAATCTTTGAACGTCAGCTAATTGTATGTACAGATTTTTCAGGTCCAACTTTGTCGTTTCCCAGCAAATCGATAGCCTAGATTAGATTCGGTGGCTTCGCAAAGAAAATTCTGACAACTGTAGCAAACAAATAATCCAAGTCTGGGACCCAGGCCGTGACAGGTGTCACGCGGTTTGCAATTTATACGCCGCGTGGCGAGTAAGGACAATAGAAGCAATAGAATATTGCAAAACGAAAAGCACTTTGTCGGCTGGGCATGAGATATTAATTCCGAGGGTTAGCCGGCTAGCCTTAATATCGGTTTCTATCCGCTTACATGTGACAGAAATGCTGACAGCTATAAAGGCACAACCCCATAGGGCACTTCCCTCGGAGTGACGTCAGGTCGCAGAGCAAAATGAGATGGTCGGCCAAAAGAGAGCGACAGCTCGATGATTGCGATAGCCGCGGGAAGCCACTTCTTTTGCGACACGTGTAGCTACTCGAAGTAGAAAAATAGCAGGATTCCCTCAATTTACATTATGGTTTTTCAAAAGACATGCTGCGGCGTGACCGAAAATAATAGTCGCGGGCGACCCGATGCTTTGCCCTTTGGTTGCCAAGGGCCTTTCGTTTTTGTACACGCGGACCGATAGGAGCGTCACAATTTGTCGTAGGAGTTAATGTACTCCACGTATCAATCCGTTTCCGATAGTGTACGGATATTGATAACACGACAGCTTGGCGTGTGTTAGATTCATCTTGGAATCGCGCGAAGTGACGCTTCAATGAACCGTAGTGGTATTAGACATTGGGGGGAGGGCTTATTTGGCGGGCGGCGGAGACCTTCGAGGAGGATTTTGCCCGGGCAATGTAAATCCCTCCCAGTTATTGATAAGGACAAAATTATCGCGCGAAGGCGGAGAATTTTGTTTTAGGAGTCTCCTCGGTGATTAGGTCAGATGGACAAAAAAAAAATAAAAATCAAAGTGTTCATACTTACAGCGTTCCCATATAGAGCATTCGCTACAAATAGCGTCACGCGCCTCGCATGAGAACATGTAAATCGCGTTCGTGATTCAAAATATCTACGACTTTTAGCAAACGTTCACACTTTAAGCACTACCATTTATTCCGTCGAACAAGCTGAGCCGCGCGTCACGTGAGAACACTCACGTATGACATTAAAAACAAAAAAAAACAAGTACAGTCATATTGTCGTGTCGTTTGGCGCCGCAGGCGAATTTTTTTTTAGTACGCTACGTGAAATGAGGAGCATACGCGGTGTACAAAAATATCCTAGAGTCAAAATTGAACGAGTATTTTGAAAGGAGGAGAAGGTATTTTGAAAGCGGAGAAGTTATGTACATTCAAATTTTGAAAAGTACAACACAAATCTGCGTGTACGATTAACATAGTCCCAAATGTAGCGTTATTAATCGATTTCTGTACGGTCGAAAGTGAAATTCCGTACTTCTCAATGTATATTAAGTTATTAACTCTCCTCGCGGATGTCCGTACGTGGTTATATCGAATTCCGTACTCTTCAATGTAGATTAACTCTCCGCGCAAAATTCCGTACGCTCGTGATGTAGATTAACTCTCCCCCAAAATGTACTTCCATTTTAGAACATCTATGTTTTCAAACGTACGTAAATATGACGTCGACTAACACTTCTAACGACATTTAGTACGCTCGAGCGTAAATGAATATTAATACACGTACGCTCGAACGCAAATTGTTTTAATAGAGTATATAAAATACATGTTAAATTTTCAAACTTAAACCATGAATCGCTATTAATGTTCAAAAATAATTCGTGTGAAAAAAACAATTAGTGTTATTAACCCTATTTAATGTTATAAGGGCCTAATGCCAAAAAAACAATAACGCTAATTTATACATCTAACACTAATTTTGATACACGTTCCTATAGTATAGACGCTATAGGTTGTGTCCACATAGTCGATGCTTGAACATGTGAGAACAAGTTGGCGTTATGTTTTTCCCGTCTTTATTACTGTAATCGAATTTGGGGGTGCTTTCTCGAGACATCGCGACTCATTTTCCCGTCTTGACATCGTTAGTTGACACTTCTTTTGTAGGTTCGTACTTAAAAACAAAACAAATAGTATGGGTTGGCACATTTGTACACTACACTATTTCAAAATTGCCCAAATTTTAGTCATTAACATTGAGTACACTTTACATATATTAGCATAAAGAAAAAAATACAATTATTAATTTTATTTTGGGTTCGTGGGTCAAAATTTGGGAACGTCAACTTAATGTTAATGACAGTAATAGTAATTCACCTTGTAATTTTATTTCCAAACGAAAAAAAATCATTTTTTTTTCATTATTTGTTCTTTGTCTTCTTTTTTTTGTCTTTTTCCATTGATGTCATATTAGTTTTGTGTTATTTGTCCATTTTTTTTTTAGTTTTACTTCAAAACATATGTTGCATCGTTTTTATCATTAACCTATTATTGGTTTATTTATTATTATTGTTATTATTTTATGAAGAAAATAACATCTTTTTTTGTTTTGTTTTTGTTAAACGAAATTGTGTTTATACGCGTATGCTTTGTTGCGTATTACAAATTAGGGTTTGTTTATTTGTTCGGTATGTGTCGATGAAAGTTTAATAAACCTAATTGCGTAACTTATTTGTTCAAATGGAATTTGTAGTTTTTAATGTTTGTTAAAAGGAACGTTTATATTTTTTTTTCTAGAAAGCATTTATTATAGTTATCATTCAACATTCGTTTTTGTTTAATGTTTTCTCATGTTACCTTCGATTTTGTATGTACGCACTAATTGTAGATGTAAATAGTTTGCGCTTTGTTTTTTCAATATTGGCATTTCGTACTTTTTGAAATGAAAAACTACAAATTTATTACGTTTACACATCAACTTAAATTACTAGAGTGTAATTGTGAAAAATGTTTTAAACGATGTAAAACAAAAAAAGGCTAAAAAACGATTAATGTCGTGCTTGAAGTTAAATTTTAAATCGTTCGTTTGAGGTATATTAAGGGAAAATAAAAGCAACGTATAACTAATTATTAGATTTTGAATGTTTTTTTTTCAAATGCTTTTCTACACAATGTTGTTTAACATTATTACAAATTTATGTACGTAATTAATGTATATGTATGTCTATATATGTATGTGTATATATATATATATGTATTTATGTATGTATATATATATATATATATATATATATATATATATATATATATATATATATATATATATATATATATATATATATATATATATATATACACATACATACATACATACATACATACACACATACACACATACACACATACATACATACATACATACATACATACATACATACATACATACATACATACATACATACATACATACATACATACATACATACATACATACGTACATACATACATACATACATATAAACACACATATATATACATATATATATATATATATATATATATATATATATATTTATATATATATATATATATATGCATACATACATATATATATACATACATGCATATATATACAAATACATATATATGTATATATATATATATATATATATATATATATATATATATATATATGTGTGTGTGTGTATATATATAAATGTATGTATATATGTGTTTGTTAATTTATATCATATTTAGTGTATATTATATGTTATCACTATATTATATGTTATATATATTAAATTTAATTATATGATATGGTATCTTATTATATATTGTTATATTATATTTTATTGTAATGTATTAAAAACTTAACGAGAGATTAATTTAATTCGACTAAATAGACTAATAAACAGACTGATTAAAATAATAGTATCGGTAATGAGGTTTAAACGCCCTAAGTGGTTAACTGTCAAGAAATTAAAATCGTATCAGTAATGGGGTTGGAGTAATAGGGTGACGACAACATTTTGTTTTTTTAGTGTTTTATTTCATTATTTTTTTAAGGGGAGGAATAATTGGTTGTTTTAATTGAAGCGCTTTAAAAAAATTGTAGCGCTTTAAAAATATTGAAGCATTTTAACATCGGCCGTCGCTGAACGGCCTATTTATCTGAATCGCCCTCCCGCGAGACGTCGTACGCCGCCAGCTAAGACAGGTATACTTAGCCCGGTGACGTCTTCGAGGGCCAATTCGAAATGTGTCGAACCGGCATCCGCGGGAGTCTCCGCGAAGTTATCCCGCCGCCGGCGTTATTCTCCTCGACCCTCCCCCAGAGGTCGCAAAAGTCAAAAAATTTCATACCCGAAACCGACCGTTTTTTTTTTTCAAAATCTGAGTAACCAACGCCCGACCGAGTTTTGTCACGCTCCAAAATTGTTAACCGTTAACCGACCGTCGTTTACGAAAAAAAAAAAATTAACCGAATATTGATTTTTCGCGACTAACCGTGCCCGCCCGTAACCGAAAAAGTTCAAAATTAATCAATCTACGACGGAGTAAGCCAATAATTACGATTTGTCGCGTTCCCTAAGATTTGCGAAATGAATAGTGTACTACGGTGTCAGATTTGCGACGCTTTGTCGCGTTGCCTAAGATTTGCGAAATGAATAGTGTACTACCGTGTCAGATTTGCCACGCTTTGTCGCGTTCCCTTTGATTTGCCAAATAAATAACTTACTACAGTACCGTGTCAGATTTGCGACGCTAATCATGATGTCACGTACTTCCACGATGCCAAAGAGTACAAAGTACAAGAATGTTGGATTATAAGGACAGTACAAAATTTTCTTTTTTTTTGGTTTTTTGGTTGACCGACCGTAACCGACCATTTTTTTTTTACTTGGTGAATCAACCGACCGTAACCGCCCGACCCCCAAAATTTGGCAACCGAATCCGTTCTGGATCCGGCACGGGCGGTCGGTTAACGGTCGGTCACGGTTTCGGTTGGCCGTTTGCGACCTCTGCCCTCCGCGAGTCTCCTCGTTTCGGTCTGTACCGGCCGTCTTCCGCCGTTTGCTCTCCGCGCCGAGCAGTATACGGCAATGTATTTCGCGTTCGCGTACGAAGCGCTCGACTTCGTTTCGCGTCTATGTAATTGCATGGAGATATTTCGTGCGATTACTTCGCACGTGTGAATTTGTGACGATTTATGTTGGACGTCACTTTCATATCGGATTGGCGTTTGAAGCGTTCAGCTTCGATTCGCCAGTACACATTTTGTGTACGTTTGGAATTTAGTATCTTTGGAGTATTGGCGTTTGGCGCTGAAACGTACGACTTCGTTTCGCGTCAATATTTAATGAGTCAGCGAACGAAATGTACGATTTCGTTTCGCGTCACTTTTGTTTTTACGTGCAGGTGAGTAATTTCGTGTGCAGGTGCTCATTTCGTGCGCACGCACGAAACTTCTCTTTTGGAGTTTCGCGTTCTGGAAGAAGAAGGCGTGTACGCCTTCCTTCGTGGAAGTTTCCTTTCAGTGTGCTACAGCCAGGAAGGAGACTGGAGTTTGCCGCCATGCTAGCTTTACTTGTTTTACCTTGTAAGCTAGTTAGCGAGACTATTTAGGCAGCATAGTTCAGCTGCAGAGTTATCCTTGAATTAGATTTGGATCAACTGAAGAGAAAAGATGTAGATCCTTTGTAATCGATTAAGAGAGAGGGGAAGATCCTTAGTGATCGATTAAGAGAGAGAGAGAAAGACCCCAGATCCTTTGTGGTCAATTAAGAGGCGTTAAGGATCCTTAGTGATCCATTTGGAGAAAAGAGGTTTTACGGAGAATAATCATTATTGAGTGATCTTTTAAGAGTGAAGAGTTTATCTTTGAAGAGAGAGGAGTTGATGTAAAGAGGCTTCGACAAGGAACACTTAAATATATTTTTGGCCGATTATCATCTTGTTGTTTATGAGCTTCCGCTCTTTTATGCTTTATGTGTTTTTTTTAGCATTTAATTTTGAGTAGGTTATTTATTTAAAGTTCCAACAATTGGTTTCAAAGCAGGTTATGCTTCAGTTGAGAGATGTGTCAGCAATGAGAGGATAATTGAATTCCTTTTTCGGCTCAGTTTGAAGGTTCCCTTCCGTCTTACCCTTCACGTTCGGGAAAATTGGCAATTCGGAAATTTGGCTTCAAAATTCCGTGGATGAGTTGATAAAATTAATGAAGAAGAAAGGGAGGAGAAATCGGATTCTTGTTCCGGTTTAAAAGAAGAAAAGATTAGAGTTGAGATGGAGGTAGAGAGTGATTATTTTCTTGGAAGCAAAAATAGTACTCCTTCCCTCCTTGCGGCTTCGACTTTTGTTCGACTTTTGTTCGGAGATACCATTCAGTTTTTATTTGAGTTTTATTTGAGGAAGAATCTCGGATGTATGGAGTCCCGAGTAATTTGGAAGATCAATTTCCGAAAGTGTTCGACAAATTGATGTGGTATTTTGATGCCCAATTGCAATCTGAAGCAAGAGGTAGAGAGGGGAAGAATCATCTCTCCCAAGTTGAATGGCAATGGAGATGAGAGTGGAGGAGACGAGTATGTAAAGAAAGAGAAGGGGAAATTGTCACGTATACTTCCGAGGAGGAAAGATGACATTTATGGAGTTTGAGGAAATATTATTCCTCAATGTTACATAATTTATTTTTGGGCAAAGGTCGTGTAAGAGGTGACCGAAGCGATTGCGGTATTGACCGCGGTCATGTTGATGATTTTGAATTTGGAATTTATGTCGATTATGGAACCAACGACATATTTCATATTTTTGTTTTGATGATTGATTCGATAAGTGGAGAATGAAGATTAAGAGAAAATCTTAATCTTCAATTGATTTTTATGAGGATTTCAAATTTTATGATTTCTCGAACATTGCGGATTTTAAATTGTAGGAAAAATTGCAAGTCTATATTCGGAAGAGAAAATTGAAGAGAAATATTGACATGAAGAGTGACATTCAAGTTTACATTGATGATTGGAGTAATTCAATTTTTAATTCCCAAGTAATTTTGAATTGCTCGAAATTTAAAGGGTTTTACATTCAGTTTACAATTAAGCTTCAACGTTGTAGAATTGGAATCTCAATTGGAGGAAGAGAAAAAAAGAGTACAAATTGTTCAAATGAGTTTTAAGTTACGAGGGGGAAGAGGCCGAATAAGATTTTCTATTTTCTTCGGCAAGGAGAAATGATTTCACACTCGCATCATTCTATTTCTGGTGTAAGGGAAATCAAATCTATCTGTTGACTATTTTGTGTGCGAGAATGTTGTAAAGAGCCCACAGTCGATTTCGAATTAAAAGGATTCGGAAATTGAGAAGCGATAATGGAGGCGGCAAAAAAAGAGAGAATTGAGAAAGAAAAAAAACATGAGAATTAATTTGGGTCCTTTTTGACGTCAGGTGATAAAGAGAAAGCGAAGTTATATTTTTGTGCATGCTTACAATTTTTGTACGCCCACATGTGGAGTGACGCGACTATTTGTACTGTCACCAATTAAAGAGGATTTCCAATTAAGTTTGGATGTCGGTTGCAAGCCCGAGAGGGGGTCATTTGAAAGCCTCCTAAAATACAGTTGCGGTTAACTGCTATGTGGATTGATAAAGGTGCTGTGGAGATTTATAGTTTCACAATCTGATTATTGCGTACTTGTGAAAAGACGTGAGTATGTACTTTTGAGTTGGAAGATTACCGAATATATTGGTGACCTATATTTTTGCGTCGTCTGTTTATTTTGTCCGGTGGTTTAAGGTCGTTATGGTACAGTACCCATACCATGTGACATCATTTTTTTTTTTTTTTTTTTTGCCCACCAAAAATTATTTATTTTTGGAGTTACATTTGACGAAAGAGAAGTCGTTCCGTACAGACAGGCGATTGAACGCTTGGTGTATTTTAGAGAAGGAACGATGATGCCGGATATTCAGACGGTCGTTTTGGTCGTCGTCATATATTGGCATGCTAGGAATTATTCCATGAACGTCAAGCGAATCTTTCGATATATTTTTTTTTGTTACGATTGATTTGGGACACGTCTTTTGATTGGTGAAATTTCATTGGAGTACATTTTTTCTTTTAGTATTTTGAATGCCAATTGGGGCGGCAATTTCGACCTTGATTTCGAAAATTCAACGGCCGGTTACGTATTAATTTGGAGCGGCAGTCGATAATTGTTTTGACGATGTTCGAACAAATGAGGATTTGCCACGTGGAGAAGTCTTGTATGATTATGCAATTATTTATGTTTTTTTTTTATGAGTAAGCGACAACGAATTGAATTTGGTTACGCTTGTGGAATCTTTGACTTTTGGCGAATCGACAAATTGACCGACGTCGCGTTTGTCAGTTGATGTTAATTTTTGGAGGAATTTGGAGTTCGACGATTCCCACAATAAAGAGGGGATTGTTACATTATTTTGCGAATCGTGAAAGAGGAAAAAATCGCGTGGAGTTTTGATTTAAAGAGTTTTGGCGATTCTACCAATGAGAGGGGGATTTTAAGATTCATTGTTGAATCGCACGAAGTGACGCTTCAATGAACCGCAATGTATTTCGCGTTCGCGTACGAAGCGCTCGACTTCGATTCGCGTATGGAGATATTTCGTGCGATTACTTCGCACGTGTGAATTTGTGACGATTTAAGTTGGACGTCAATTTCATATCGGATTGGCGTTTGAAGCGTTCAGCTTCGATTCGCCAGTACACATTTTGTGTACGTTTGGAATTTAGTACCTTTGGAGTATTGGCGTTTGGCGCTGAAACGTACGACTTCGTTTCGCGTCAATATTTAATGAGTCAGCGAACGAAATGTACGATTTCGTTTCGCGTCACTTTTGTTTTTACGTGCAGGTGAGTAATTTCGTGTGCAGGTGCTCATTTCGTGCGCACGCACGAAACTTCTCTTTTGGAGTTTCGCGTTCTGGAAGGAGAAGGAGTGTACGCCTTCCTTCGTGGAAGTTTCCTTTCAGTGTGCTACAGCCAGGAAGGAGACTGGAGTTTGCCGCCATGCTAGCTTTACTTGTTTTACCTTGTAAGCTAGTTAGCGAGACTATTTAGGCAGCATAGTTCAGCTGCAGAGTTATCCTTGAATTAGATTTGGATCAACTGAAGAGAAAAGATGTAGATCCTTTGTAATCGATTAAGAGAGAGGGGAAGATCCTTAGTGATCGATTAAGAGAGAGAGAGAAAGACCCCAGATCCTTTGTGGTTAATTAAGAGGCGTTAAGGATCCTTAGTGATCCATTTGGAGAAAAGAGGTTTTACGGAGAATAATCATTATTGAGTGATCTTTTAAGAGTGAAGAGTTTATCTTTGAAGAGAGAAGAGTTGATGTAAAGAGGCTTCGACAAGGAACACTTAAATATATTTTTGGCCGATTATCATCTTGTTGTTTATGAGCTTCCGCTCTTTTATGCTTTATGTGTTTTTTTTAGCATTTAATTTTGACTAGGTTATTTATTTTAAGATCTAACAGCGTGATGTGACGGATCGCACGCGGAAAAAATAAAAGTACGATATTGTAAGTTACTGTACTTTACGGTATCAATAACACGACATTTTGGCGTGACGTCGAATTTGTTTGGACGTAAATCGCCCTTGACGTTAACTTACGTCAATATAAACGTTGCTATGTGATTAATGTTGCCATACGATTAAGTCCCGATGACTCAACTCCGTCCGTACCAAACCATCCTTAACGTCGTAGACCGCGGGTCAACTGTCGCGATCACTTTGTCGTCGTCGCTATACTGTACTGTAGTGTAGAGGTTTCGAACTGTCCTGTCAAGGGTGCAAACCATAGTTCCAAAGTAGGCGTTTTTTGGTAGGCCTTTTGAAGGCCGCCTTTAGCGTAAGTTTTGTTACGGGATTTCCATGTGATCTTCTTAGATCGCTACTTTCATCAACGACCGTCCGATCGTCCGAATCTGACGATAGTCCTATCGTAAGTTGTGTTATGGGCTTTTCATGTGATCTTCTTAGATCGTTACTTTCATCAACGGTGGTCAGATTGTCCAAATCTGACGGTTTAAATAAAAAGTCGCTCAAAACTCACAGAAAAAATTCTTTTTGTCCGATTTTTTTTTTCAAATTTAGACATGAAGTTTAATTCTCTATCGATCCATGTGCAACTCAACCCTGTTACTATTTTATTTCATTTTGCGGCCAATACAATATGGGTCTTAAGGCCATATTGTATGTTTTGCATACAATAGGCATATTGTATGGGCGTACGGTCACCTACTTTTGAACTATGGTGCAAACTACAAAGAATCGATCGTCCCTGTCGCAGCGATATCGTTTCACTTACTTGTACGGCATTGACGACATCCTGGTACCTGTCATGGCCACCTTGATGTCGTCGGCCGCGGGTCAGCTAACACGATCACTTTGTCGTTGTCGCTGTACTGTAGTGTAGCGCGCGGGGGACACGGTGCTTTGCCCTTTGGCGTCGCGTTAGAGTTAAGTCTAATACGTTGCCGTATTAACTCTATTTGAGATATTGCAAAAATAATAGTGTATATATAAACACTATTACATGGTCAAAAAGAAACATAACGGTAATACCAAACCTTTCAACCAAAGAGACGCTTATTAGAGTTAAGTTTGACCCTAAAATGGGTAATGATTCACAAAACGACAACAAATTACTGTCACATTGTACAAAAATTAAAGTAAAGTTACAAAATTTAGGATTGAAGAAAAGCGGCGCCTAGAAAACGGCAATTGATATCAAACCAACGGCAAATGCGGAGAGAACACAAAAAATAGATTTTGTGTTCTGACTAATCCCAACCACATCTTCGTCCTCTGGTGGGTGAATTCAGAATCTCGCAGAGCCATTTTCACATGACGCCGCCATTTTTTCGGCAAGATACGGATCGTCTCCCCGCCGCCTCGCTGAGTCTCGCGACATCCATCGACTCCATACCTCATTTTAGGGTTTATAACAGTATTAGGGTACACAACAATATGCCGAAACAACCAGAGGAATCGCGCCATTATCGTCGCTATAAATTAAAGGGTTTATGAAGGATTGTTGGGTAAGTGCGCATTCCACCATATTTTTTCATATCTTTCGCACCCTCTACCTTATTATTCTTCCACCTTTTTCATTCTCTATCTCTTTTTATCCCTTTACCTCTTCATTTTCGCATTGCCTATCTCTCGCATTCTTTCCCATTTCATTTGCTTACCTTTCTCCCTCACTCTCTTCTCCCCTCTCTCTCTCTCACCCATTTTGTCCCATACCCTTTCTCTAATCTTCTCTCTCATTCCCTTTTTCTCACTGTTCCGTCTCTCTCTGTCCGTCATTTTTCTCGTTTTATTTGTTTAGCCCATATAACCCCTACTAATCCGTTATCTTCCTCTCTCTTTCGTATGTAAAACTATCATCTTTGATCAACTTCTATCCGACGGCCGTTGTATTGGGGAGCGCCCTACAGCAACATGTGATCGTAGGGAAAAAGAAAGCATCATTTTGAAGGTGTTGGAAAGGATGAAAGTTTCGGGAGTAAACTTTGAGGAGCTTTGCATAGATCTGTATTTGTCGTCACCGATCGTTGCTAATTAGTTAGTGTGTGTAATATTACCAAGTTGTTAAATTATTTTTAAGGGGATTTTCGAGCTATAGGTACAAACGTTAAGAATTATGTTAGTACATAGAGTTTTTAGGAATATTGAAGATTAATAGGCCTATATTTTTGTTTTAGTTTAACGTTGTGAATTTATATCATCGTGAAATATACAAATTTTGTATTTTTTTTCCCATTGTTGTTAATCAATGATTTTATTAGTGTCAACTTAGTATATATATTTTTATTAATTGTGTGTTTTTTATTGCTTTCATGTTGTACCGATGACTTTTTCGCATTGGAATATATTAAATCTCGGTGTCTTTTCATTTGTGTATCATCTGCATATGTTGAAAATATGCATTAATATTTCTTATCACCGCGTATATTACTTGAACTGTGCGTTTCCTACATGGAAGATTCTGCTTACATCATTCAATCCAGTTTTTATGGTTTCAGCCTCGTCAAAATTGGTATTTTTGCCATGGTAAAAACCTTCTTACTTGTTCAGAGTTTTAATAATATCCATCTAATATGTAAACTCACGGTTCACGGACCAGCGATGAACCAAACTCGCAGGTGTAAAGCCATGCGATCAGACAAACAACGTTACAATGAATTCCATGATTTGCATTCAGCGACGAGGCAATGTCTGCTTTGTCGGAGATAATGATGATTCACTTTCGCCGCTGGAATTCCAGTCAGCAACGAGACAACCTCTACTTTGTCGAAGACGATGCAGAAACTGTTTCAAAGCTAGATTTCCATCCAGCGACGAGACAAACTGTTTCAAAGCTGGATTTCCATCCAGCGACGAGACAAACTGTTTCAAAGCTGGATTTCCATCCAGCGACGAGACAAACTGTTTCAAAGCTGGATTTCCATCCAGCGACGAGACAAACTGTTTCGTAGCTGGATTTCCATCCAGCGACAAGACACTCTCTACATCGTCGAAGATGATGCAGAAACTGTTTCAAAGCTGGATTTCCATCCAACGACAAGACAACCTCTGCTTTGTCGAAGATGATGCAGAAGCAATTTCATTGCTGGGTTTCTATCCAGAGACGACAGTGTCCCTACATCGTCGAAGGTCACGGAGAAGCAGTTTCACAGCTGGATCTCCATCCAACGACGAGAAATTCTCGCCGCTGAAAGGGCAATCATTAACTATGTACGTGAAAATGCTGTACAAATTATGAACTTCCTCGATGGATGATGAATCAGCGACGAAGAATACTCGTCACTGATTAGTTTAGGGTGTACAATGCAGCAATATATATAATTCCATACTACACGTACAGTGAAATATTTAACACCAGAATAACATCATCTCAAGGTAAATACATAATAAATTTCATAAATTCATCCAATTCCACATTAAGCCAAACATGTAAACTTGAGAAATACCGAAATTGTATTATCCCATAATAAAACCATACACACATATAAAATTTGTTTTTTCCCAAGAAGTGAATTAATACTAAACTTCATGGACCGTCTACATTATTCTGCCACAAGTATGACTACTACTCCCACTATAATTAAACTACAATTCTCAAACTAACATTTAAAAAAAAAAAAAAACAATACGTAGATATATTATATCTTTAAAACTCGTTGCCGCTCATCCCTCCCTCGCTGAAAATGCTATCTTGCTGACTGTCGGCATCTTCAATATTTCGGAGGAATTCTCTTGCCCTTGGGCAAGGAGGTTCCACAACCTCTCCTTCGAAGTGGTTGCGATACTTGGTGATTATGTCTTGCAATTGATGTGTGAGCGTGTCTTCTTCCCACCGTACGTCACGTAAAAACAAGCCACATTGAATCATTGCTTTTCGCGCGTAACTCATCTCGTTTTTGTCTCGCATCGCGTTAACCTCTCGGATAGAATCACGTGCCAATTTTAGAAAAAATGCTTTACGGGGTCCCACCAATTTTCCGGACCATCCACGGCTCGAAGGTTTGGCCCATTGCCCGGTTTCAATTCCTTTCGCCTTCCAGCTGTCCCATATACGGCTCCACACGTCCTTGATTTTAGAGATGACAAAAGAGTCCCCCGGTTGAACAAGATGCGTAGCAAGTAGGTGGAAAATAGTGTAAAACGGTGTTTTTGGCCTCCAAGACTCGCTCCAACTCATCGGACGTATTATGACCTCCACAGTTATCCAAGAACATGATTTTTTGTCGTCCTTCCCAATCCCCTTGATAAGACCTTGTCTCTTCGAACCACTGTGGGAACACCGTTTTGTCGTTCCAACCCTTTGGACCGGTCCGGTAACAAACACCTGAAAATATAAAAAATCAACAAATAGATGACAAATTAATTTTTTATCTTGCTTGCGTAAATTTGCCTTATGGGGAAAGTAATCTACGTGTACCATAGGTAGCTTGTAATAGGAGTCATTGTTTGAGATAAGAGAAGTTAGAGAGCTAATGAACGAAAATAACGTAAATTTGTAGTGGGAGAGAGAGGGAGGAGGTATGAGAGGGCGAAGTAGAGAGATATACATATAAGACTATACACAAATATGAGATGGAGATAAATAGAGGGACCTTCATGAAAGATAAACATACATCAAAATAAAAATGAAAACATTAGATTTGGGAGAAAAAACTCACCCGGGACGGTGTCCGGTAAACCTTGTATCGGGTAACTCCTCCCACGATTTGCAAAAATAATCATAGGGTTTTCGATACGAGCGTTCACCCCACCAGTTATTCGCACCATGAGAGTCATAGATTCACCTCCCCCCGCGACGTCGGCGTATTCACCACATCATCCCCTCGAAATCCCAAAGTCTTTCCATTGTCGATGTTGACGATCACGTGTGTTTCATCCATGTTTTCCACAAGGTCTTCGTTGAAAATTCCTAGTATACATGCAATGGCAAACCAAAACAAGCAAATTTCATACTTTTTTAGAATATGTCATTAGGTAGTGAATACAACGAAAACAAAACACATTTCAAAAAAAGGAACCATCATTATAATATTTTCATAATGTAGAGTGACTCACCGGATTCAAACCCTCGCTTCAGCACGCCAATGTGGAAGGCCACGGTACGCTCAATGTATTCTTCTTTCTCGGGTGAGCATTGTAGTTTACCCTTTTGTGCCCGCACAACAATGTTGTGCTTCTCTTGACACCGTTGCACCCACCTTTTATTTATTACCGGATGTATTTCGGACCCGTCCTTGTTGAACCTTTCCGGTCGTACTCCTTCCTCCTTTCTCTTATAATGTCCCTAGCGATGTCCCCGAGAATTGTGTTGGACATCTTCATACCCGCTTTCTTAAAACGTTCAAAATCGGAAAGTAACTCTTCGTGTATAACTGTCACCCAAGCGGCTTCCTTCCTTCCTCGTCCCGGGAAAGCCTTGGTAACCGCCACCGATCTCCTTCCAAAACTAGAAGAAGAGAATGTGCGGGTTGTCTCTCGTATACCGTCGAGCGTATTCCTCCTCTCTATCCACCATCGCTTGGCCTTTTGATACTCTGTACACAATACACAATGTGAAGAATTAAATGAGTTTCATTATGTGTGTCACTTCATTAGTCACAATGGTTAGCAATACAGCAAATTAAATTGACACTAAAGAGATGCGAGAATATTTAGCGACGAAGTGCTACTCTCGATGAATCAGCGACGACAGAAAGTCGTCGTTAAATCAACGAATTGACATCTTTTTTCGTAAACGACGATGATACGAAGTCGTTTGCGGACCACCAATGAAAATTCGACAGTCCAGCGACGACCCTGTCTCGTCGTTAAACCGGGAATGAGAACTATCAAACACAATGCCGACATCAGCAAATCCAAAGGTAAGAGTTAAAGTTAAATTTACATTCACAAGGCTAGGAAATGGAAGAGATATATTAAATTTGTACACGTATGGAAAAAATAAAAAACAAACAAAACATTGGGACATGCAATGTAGGGTGAGGGAGAAATCGGGATACCTCTCTGTCGAATAAAGGCCATGAAATTGACCTTCATCATCTCGCATCAATGACGCTTAATTCTTGCAAGCTCTCGCGTGAGATTATTAATTAAGCGACGAACCTCTCTCATCGCTAATTCTTGAGCCTCGACCCGCCGATTGAGATTTTCAACTTCATTCCTCAATTGCTCCAATTCCGGCGGTGGAGGGGGCTCTTAGACATGTGGTACCCTCGGAATTTCCCAAAGGTACGTACGCCTCACTTGCACATTTTGAAAGCGTTGTAAAAGGGCACTTCGAGCCTCTAAAAATTCTTTTAGCTCCGGAGTACGAGTTGCATGACGTAGAATGGTGAATAACCGTGGATCCCAAGGGTGATAATGCCGCATTAATTCGGGCACATCGATTTTGAATCCGATCGGTCTACGTACAATCCATGTAAAACGATCATCATTAGGCTGAAAATGCCTAATGTAAGGGAAATTTGAAGCATGGTTGTACGATGCGATGTACAACCATGTTGGGTGGGCAAGGACATCCGGAGGGATGTCTAGAATTTCCGGGACGGGGTTCAAATTCCGTACGAGAGGCCGAGCCTCCCCATAACGCCAATAGTCCGGCCACTCCTCGACCGGGATATAGTGGGCCGCCGATGGTCGGAAGCCATCCATGGCCTCATCTCCGACGGGAGGCGGAAAAAACCAATCGGGTTCTTCCTCTCGAACGGGAACATCATAGTCGGCCGGAATTTGAGGTAGTTGTACCGCCAAGATAGCCCTTTCGCGGTTCGGTGAAGGAGGAAAAGCAACGACCTCATCTTCGTCTCCATATTTTTCCTCCATGCGCCTCTCCGAGCTCTCGGAAGATTGCTCGTCCGAGGTTGTCGGATCGTCCTCGTATCTCGTCACCGGAATGTCCGACGAATCGGTTTCTTCCGGCACTTCCCCCTCTTCCGTAGGCTCTTCCCCGTCCTCTATAGGCTCGTCCGACGCGGTTCCCGAGGGGTCGTATTCTTCGTCTTCTTCCTTACCTCCTTCTACTTCTCGGACACCTTCTTCCTCGGCTCCAACCCCTTCATCCGGAACCCCCCCCCTCCAGCACACTTCTCCTTACTACCTCTCCGTCCCTGTCCCTCCCCTCCCCACCACCTCCGATTCCTCCATCGCCTCTATTTCGGCACCCGATTCCTCCCCTTCCATCAAAACCAACTCCATTCCAACCCTTTCCCCACCACCCTCCTCCGGTTCAACCCTATTCCCTAATACTCTTCCGGTTGCCCCCCTCTCTCGAACTACCACCTCCGCTCCCGGTATCTCATGCCCAACCGCCTCCTCTTCCAAACTTTGCCTTTCTTCCGCCCCCTCTATTTCCTTCTCCCTGACCAGTTCCGCCCCTTCCTAACGTTCTCTTTCAATATCCTCCCCTACCGCTATCTCCCTTTCTTCCCTAAACTGTTCTATAGCCGCCTCCCTTTCCCTCACTAAATTCTCCCCTCTAGGTATATGACCCCCTACCTCGGTTTCATTTAGTCTTGGACGATATCGTCGCTGAATGGCAGAGCGAAGTCGTTTGAATTGTCGTCGGTCGCCCTCCATGGAGAAAAAAAACAATTGCTTCCCGGGAAACAAAGTATATACACAATTAAGGGAGAAAAAAACAACCTAAAAGAGTCACTTTTGGTCAGACCTTTACTCAGATCGTGCTGCTGTAAAAACGTAGACAACTATTCACTGACGGAAAATTTAACCGTTGGCCATGCGAACTTATACAACCGACATCCAAGCGACGACACAATGTCGTCGCGCGTTTAAATATATTCGCGTTTCCCAACAGTGAATCGACGAAACAACGTCGACGCCCGCGAATTACATTCGAGTATACCAACGTTGGATTGACTGAACTGATGTCGTCGGTGGTTTAGTCGAAACGACGAACCACTGTCGTCCGTCATTCGCACTTTCGACTAAACGAGGCGTCCTCATACATTCAATGAATTTGTCGTACCCATCATTGAAGCGACGACACGATGTCGTCGCATACACCGCGACAAAGACCCTTCGTCGCTAATATGTTGTCCTCACAAGGAAATCGTAGGACACGATGAAAATAATACCAAAATAGAACAAGACAATGTATACCAACCGACAACATAAAAAAACACGCACTAATGGCGAGGCAATGACAAGTTAGGATATGGATTGAGAAGGAAAGGCGGCGGTCCAACATAATAATGTACAAAAACTTTAGAAGCACAACAATAATAAAAAAAACACCGCATTGTGAATAGAAATATAAAAAAACAAGAAGGATGCGACGAACCCATTTAATAAATGGGATGAGGTATGTTTAAAATGGCTTACTTGTGTTGTAGACTCCGGTAAAATGCTCGGGAAACTTCCTCAACGTCCTTGGAATGAGTTCTTTCGACCTGTTTTTTTCGCAATCCCTCAACATCCAGTTTATAACTCGCAGCCGTGTTACCTTAGTCGACACATGTTGAACTTTCTTGTGTGGAACATGTCCTCTCGAATTGGTCGAGGACGGAAAAAACCCTTCCACAATGGCCGCCGGGTCACCGAGGTTTCGACTTCCGCCTCACTCCCTTCCTCGTTCGGAAATGCGATTTCCTCGTCGACCCTTTCCATTTCTTCATCTTGTTCAGACTGAGCGTTGTGTGGATTGTTGATGTTATTGGCAGGGTTGGCACCCCAAATTCTATTAAGGGTCCACATAATTTCCAAACCTTAATATCACCTAAAAAATAAGAAATAAGAGCTGCTGCAAAGGAAGAAAATGGCAACCCAAGCAAATGAGGAAGAAGTGGTGATAGTGTCGTCTTCATCATCACAAATACATTTATATAATACACGAGATGCAACCGAAAGTGAATTTTCGCGGTAAAAATGGAGGGATTTGCCATTTTAAAAATTTCGTTAAAAATTCAAATTTTGAACTTTATTATGGATTTCAATTTTTAAATATTTAAAAACGCGGGAATAGAAGCGGGATTACGCTAAAAATGTTTCGATTTGGCAAAATATTTCAAAACTGACGTCGTCGATGAAATGTTGTCAGCGCCATGGAAAGACCTCCAACTTACAGTGCGTACGGCAAAAAGATGATGGGAAAAAATGCGGCGTCGTAACCCCGAAAAACGGTTGTTCTAACGTCACGTACGAAAACTGACCAACTTTAAGAATGCGTGGATAGTAAACATGCCACGTGTTTTCGGCAACAACCAATGATAATCTTCCAACGACGACTGATCATCTTTCGTCGGCGTATTATCGCCAATTAGAATTAACATGTATCCTAATAAGTGGTTTTTCTTCGTTTTACGTTCAATTAGAATTAACAATGATACTAACAAGAGGCTTGTTCGACGTCTAATCTAAGTAAACGTATCGCTAATACACTTATGTCCCAATATTACAATACATTAATTCTAATAAAGCAAGCCGCCGAGCACCTTATTAAGGTAAAGGGTCTATATTTAACGTCATACAACGCTCGTTCTCACCGCGTACGACAACGATATTAAAATCAATCGCTGGGTTCACTGTAAGTTATATGAAACGAAACATAAACATGGAATGCTTATTGCTATAGTTGCGTTCTTTACACAATAACAAACTGAAATGAATGAACGTATTTTAGTTGTACGGTTACATAGCGTTATGAGATAACTGCGTTTTACAACCCCGAAGCATAGAATCGCCTGTATGACGCGACAATGTACGTTTCATCCTATGTTGTCCTCGCACCTATTTTACTGTAATCATATTCACCGCGCCCCAAACAAACGCTTATTAGAGTCACGAATGAACTTAAGTGAAAGTACACATACCCGTACATTTCGACGGTTTTTACTAGTACCTATTTTAGTGTATAATTATGCACGGTGTAATGATTGTATATTCGCAAACCCAAAATAGAATTATGGATTTTGTACAGTGGAAGGACGCCACGTCGTACGGATTGTCAAATTTTGTACTTCTACCTATTTTACCGTATATGCTACGACGGCGGATCATGTATACCCAAATCAGCGTTATGGAGAAATTACAATAAAACATTTTTTTGAAAATGGTATTGATACACAAATTAGCGTAAATGACACTAATTCATTATATACACTAATAATTTCTATACGCTAATAACGATTCACGGTGTACCATACTGTACGTTATTAGCCGGTATTGATAACACGACATTTTGGCGTGTACGGATATTGAGAAAACGACAACTTGGCGTGATGTCCCGGATCGCACGCGCAAAATTTTAAAGTACGATACTGTACGTTACTCAACCAGTATTGATATCACGACATTTTGGCGTGACGTCGATTTTGTTTGGCGTGACGTCGATTTTGTTTGGCCTTTTATCATACCACTACAACCACGCGAAATACAACAAATAGAATTGTACCACGTGTCTCTATTCATTACATCAAAATGGAACATGACAGAGACTCAAATCACTCAACGGCTCACGATCTTACACAAAAACAATCGACGATCAATTATCGTTATCACCAGAGACGAAGGCGACTACAATGCTAGAAAAAAAGGGCAAAGCAAAAAAGAGGATTCGTACAAATTTCGGAGATGATTCAGAAAAACTTTTGAGAGGAGTAAAACGTCTGCAATAAGTGAAACTGGCCTGAACGGAGGAAAAACATTTTCAGCGGCCAAATACGTTTAACACTAATAATGATGAGCGGTGTAGTTTCATGCGGGGACAAAAACGTTTCTTAAAAAAATTGAGGAAAATTCTACTGTTTTTTATATTTTTTTTTCCTTCAGTTACACTCGAATAAATGGCAGATCTGTGTAATCTTCGGTCACATCCCAATCATTGAACATTTGTAGATTATTTTAGGGAATTGCTAATCGCAGAGACGATTTTTGCTGGGCGCAGGTAGTTGTCAGAAATTGTACATTTGAAGTACAGTTTTGTACAAGCTACGTACAAATTAGACGGTCAATCCGTCGAACAACTTTTAACTGGCGGAATATTGTAACGGCGGTTAAAAAAGTGTCGCGCTTGCGAACGTCGACCGTCATAAAAAAAAAAAAATCACACGGCCGGCGCAGGTTTACTGTAACAAAACTGCGGCAGCCACATATAAATAAAATGGCTGCGCGCAGGTAGTTCACACTGACATTTGACTTGGACGATGACACAAATTAAAGAACGACGTACAACATGTATGAACTCGCACGAAACGAAATAAACTTAGTACAAAATAAAAAAAGCGTACCCGCTTTTAAATATCGATGAAACTAAAATGACGCGTCGTCACGCGCGACCAAATGAAGTCACACTATTTACGAATCAACACCTCTACAGAACGTACTTTCACGGGTTCAGCGTCCCGGTTCGCGAGTAGATTTCATTTTTGCGACCAAGTCAAATGTGTGTGAACTACCTGCGCGCAGCCATTTTATTTATATGTGGCTGCCGCAGTTTTGTTACAGTAAACCTGCGCCGGCCGTGTGATTTTTTTTTTTTTATGACGGTCGACGTTCGCAAGCGCGACACTTTTTTAACCGCCGTTACAATATTTCGCCAGTCAAAGTTGTTGACGGATTGACCGTCAAATCTAAAATCAAAGGTACGTAGCTTGTACGAAAATGTACTTCAAATGTACAATTTCTGACAACTACCTGCGCGCAGCAAAAATCGTCTCTGCGATTAGCAATTCCCTTATTTTATGGGTCAGCTTTTTCTAGAACGAGTTTTTTTTGACCTGCAAATTAGCCCAATGTGCCGCAACCCAATTTTTTTTTTTTAACATTAGGCCTGAGGCTAGTCGGAACTACCTCTATTTTTCAGATACGCGATATTCCACTGGTTTCTGTATCGAGCGCGATATTTCATTCACGACCGCTGCAAACAAAATAATATGTGGTGTAGCCGACTACAGGCAGACGTCAAAGCACGGAAAGTTTGTCAAAGATTCGAAGGATTTTGGAAATCATGTCGATCCTAGAGGTGAGTACGTGTCAACTTATCGCAGGGTATGAGTAAGGTAATTGTAAGGATAAAACTGTCACTAATGTCACTAATCTCCATGCCAGCTGGCCGTCAAGTTCTGCAAGGTCACTTCGTACTTTCGCGCACATACCTGAGGCAGGCGTCTGTCCAAATACGACAATCATCAAGGATATTTCAAGCGTGCAATCTGAATGCAAGATTTGTGCCACCTTTGGTCAAATATTTTCCATTCGGAGAATCTGATTGTACGATTTAAACCGCCATCTGACAAAGATTTTTCAGGTGTACAATCTGGATGTCAGGTTTGCAAAATCGGACTTAGTATCTCACTGCACCGTCGATAGATTCCAAACAACCTCGAATCAAGAGAATAAGGATGTGTTCCCATGTGATAAAGTAAGGGTTTTTTTTTGTCCGTTGTCGTTACTCGAGTCGCCGCATGTTTTTGGCCAATGCATGACACCTGGCATGCCTTGGGCCCCAAGCTCGGGGCTGTCGCCGCAAACGACCTTCGTTTGCGAGCTACAGTACAGTGCTGTACGGCCGGATGTGCGTCAATTCACCCCGGCGGGAAGCAGCGGAATCTAATCAAGATAAAAACGACAAAGTTAGAATTGCGTCATCGTCAAACCTAGAATGTACTACATGTTGTCGTTTTCTGCTTTTCGACCTACGGCGACGTCAATAAACGCCATCTTCAAACTTTATCTTAAAACACATCGGCGTGATGTGTTTTAAAGAATCAACGCTACACAAATGTTAAAACAGCCTCGCACGTATGAAAAAGGTTCAAAAATTTCAGACGATTTCAAACGACCACTACACGATTTGTTTTGCTTTGTGATTTTGTCAGTTTGCGTCAAGTACGGATTGATTTTGCAGCGTTCTCAAGATTCCGATGCCATTTCACGTCGACCGTACAGAAGAGCCAAAGGCAAAGCGCGTCTTTTTCAACCGTGAAACGGCACAGGCTGGAGGGCGGTACGTCTACATATGTCACAGAAAGACATGCGACGTCACACGCCGTTTTGAAAAATAACATGCGTCATCACAGATTGTAGACGTTGACAGCCGTCACTGGCATTGTCGACTCATGCAATCGTCACACACGTAAGTTAACTATTTCATTACACTTTGAAATCAGTGTACGGATAATCTTCGCTAAAATACAGAGTAAGTTCGCTAAGTTAAAATTACATGGGGACATGGCGTCAGTCTCGAAAACAATTCAACTTAAAGACAACATAAAAAATTAGGGTGAAAAGTCTTCGTCGCTTTCGTGCGCCGTTCACACATGCATTGTACCAGGGAATCGTTCTGTGATTTTCCCGATGTACGGTCAATCTAATCCTTCTGGCAGCGGTCCTAACTTTTGGGAACAGCGAAAAGATTAAATATTTTCCACAAAGATAGAATATTTTTCTCAAAGATTTAATATTTTTCACAAAGATCGAATATTTTTCACAAAGATTGACCGTAATTCCGTACGAAAGCCGCCCGCTACCCAGAAGCCGCCCGTCTCCCACCCTCTCCGTTTGTCCGAAAACGTCGAAACAACTCTGCCTGTGAATGGGCCACCAGCCACAAATAGTGTGGTGTCCAACCGTATATAGTGCGATAGAGGGCTGAATGCAGGAACGCTTCATGTTTCACATCTGCTTGCTGTTCTCGAATTTGTTTGTTTTTTGTTCACGCCGCAAATTTTGATGTCTTGCAAAGTTTGTAGTAGTTAATGCTTCACAACAAGCTTTTTTTATCCCCGGTGTTATTTCCGTAGAGTGATCCGTTACTCTTTCCTGTTGTTTTCGATAGTTCCAGCGCCATGTCGGCGCGCTGGCTGCATCTGGTGCTGCCGCTCATTCTCGTGGCCGGGTGGGCGAGGACGGCAGGTGAGACTTGAAGATGTTATGCTGCAGATTATCTCATCGGTCATCTAAGCTTAGGATCTTTCTACTTTTCAGTTTTTAGTCATTTTGGACAGTTTTTATGTGCCTACAGTGCTCTTTTTTTTTCTTGTTGTTTTTGTATCGTTTACTTTAATTTGTGTTTCTATATGGAAAGAATGACTTCTTTTAACTCTTTAGATTATTTCTTTGCTCTTTGTCTATCCCTGTTTTAGTATTATTTCTATCTTAGCCTTTTTTTAACTGCTTCTCCTGGATTTTTCCTCTTTAAAAAAGAAAACACCTGATATTTTTACACCTGGTATTTTTCAAATAAAATACCTGATTACTTCACGGTTAAGCCCACCTTTTTACAGATTCCAGTGATGCCGTTGAAAGTCAATGGGAATAAGATTAATGCTTATGGACTCAATGATACATATGTTTTTTTAATTATTTTTCATTGTTCAATTTGAAATGTCGTCGATGTCTTCTACTTTTATGGTATGTTTTGTTCTGCAGCCTGCTTTTTTTCATTAGCAGGTTCGTTTCCAATGATTCCATGACTGTTTTTGATTTTTCCGCAATTTTTGTCTTTGGTTTATTTTGTCTTTCTTTCTCTTTAATGTCGGTTTCTTTGCATTTTTTGTTTTGTTTTCTTTCTTTACGGTCGTCTTTGATTATCTTTGATCAATGGAGCAGTCGCAGTCTGAAAAATAAGTATTTTGAATCAGTAACCTACGATAAAATTGAAGCTCAACAAAAAAATCTATAGGGGAAGGGAAAAATACAATAATAATAAAACGAAAAAATAAAAGACATATGCATATTTTAGAATGTATTTTAGGCTCGTATGGATATGTGTTGCTGTAAGTTTGAATATTCACAATATCAATTTCAGTATTGGCAATTGTATTGCCTTAGTGTTGGTATCGAATCCAATCCAGATTTTTCAAGTTATCCGTATGCATTAAAAGCAGTTAGTACGTTATTTTACTGGCACCTACAATTTTATTTTCGTTTTGATTTTCGTGCAAGACAACCAAGCCGAAATTTTTCTTGAATCAGTTTCCTTCTTTCTAGCAAAACAAGGCTGTATGAGTAGTTACGTTACAGATTTTGTTAAACACCTGGTTAGATGTAGGTTTATGTCTGCCAGATTGTAAATCCACTGATACAATTACCGTTTCTTTCTTCAAAGGTCATTGCGTGCTCTGCGAATTTCTAATTTTGGTTTATGTACACCCTTTGGTATTATAAGTGCAGTCATCTCTTCAGTAGAAACATAATTTGGCTTCCCGATTCCTAGTATCTCATAACGTGTTGATTGTCCACATGCTTAGTTTCAAAGCGTTGAACTAGGTTCCTACATCAACAATGCGTCCTTGGTTGTCACAATTGATGATGATCTCCCCTTGTTGTCTTTTACCACTCTCCTTGGATTAGGATATGTTACACCCCTCGCATAAATGGAGGCGTTTAATTCCTCGTTGGTATAAGTGCTCATCCAATTTTAATCCATTCTCTAAAGGCAAAGGGATGTTTTTTCAATCTACGTATCGGGTTTTCAAGTCCCTGTCTCACAAAACCTTCCAAATCCATGCAAATATCCATCAGATGGAATTTCAGATAGTGAGCTGCGCTTAGAAGGAAGGTCAACCCATAATCAATCTCATATGTTTGGTTGAACCCCTTTACAATGTGCATGGCCTTAACTCACTAAATTATTTGCATTTCTTAAATAAAATTAAATTTGCTTACGTCTAATAACTGTTCTGATTTTATAAAACTCATTGACATATAATAGATTTTTTTCTTGGTTTCAACAAGCTCCCAAGATTTATTTTCCTAGATTGATTTCATTTCCTCATTTATATTCTATATCCAATGTTGGAGGTTGGTAATTGGCGTTAGTAGGTGAGTAGAATATATAAAAGTTAGAGACGGAGGAGACAAAAATAGCAAGAGTAAGGCAAGGTGAGGAGGTTGTGTAGGTTAGTTTCATATGTTTAGAAGAAAGAAAAGCCTAAGAATATATATGACTGAGTGACTGCTTACTTATTCAATGGTGTGCACTAATAACGCTTGAACGTTTTCTTAGCAAGGTCCTAGCTAAGCCGTTCGAATAAACGTCGATAAAAACCAAAAGTGGAAACTCATCATGAGGACCAAGTAGCTGTTTAGACTACCTTTGACGCCATACAATAAAGTCGGAGCTTACTGAAAAGTCGTCAAGTAGTAAAGACATCTTTAAAAAATTAAGACAGAAAGAAAAAAAAATTGTTAGATCTAGCTCGTAACACCGTACTAGACTGAGTGTAAATACTGTATTGTACTTTCTTTTAATCTAACACAAGGGAGAATGGATAGAGATCACGCCGAAAAAGAGATGGTGTTGCTCTAACTGAGGCCGATAGAGGGCCTTGGTAAGATAATGGACAACTTCATGTTTTGTTTGATTCTCTTGGAGCAATTAGGTCAATCCTAAATATTCTCACAGGTATAACGATACTACACATGATGTGGCTAGTGCGTTTATGGTAGAATATTTTCCATAAAGGCGGGAGATCCTTGGAAATGCTTGAATGGTCTCTTTGTGAAAGTAGAAAAATATCCACATCTAGTAATTTTTTTGTTTTCCAGTTGTAGTATCGTCCTTTCTGATACCACCTAACCTTTTATTGCTTAAATTTGGATTCTATTAATTTCTCGTAGTATTAGCTTGCATACTTTTTTTGTTACTTTTGCTTTTAAACCAGTTTAGATACATTTTTTGGTGTCAAACGTCTAATGCTTGCTAGTATCCTATTTTTCATGAATTCTAACCTGACCGTTTTCAATAAAATCTTTCAACCTCTTTCCATAGCACTTGATGCAATGAATATTTTTTTCTTCAAGTATGCAACAAACAACACATTCTTAAGTAGTTTAAACCTCCTTTCCATTAATTGTTTAAGACAATTTTACTTTTTCTTTGTGTTATCTGTAAGATGGATGTTTTCATGTTCAATCGTTTTATAGTCCTCGAACCTGTCCTTGACACATGTCAAATAGGCTGAGCTTTCCTTGTCAGACCCGCTTTCCTTGTCAGACCCTCCCTTTGATCCATTCACACAGGCCGCCATGGCCTGATGCCACTTGTAGCTTCATTAACTTTGGGCTGGTTTCATTTCTCTCTCCCTCAAACCAGGTGTAAAATGTCCACTAGCCTTGCTGGATGCATAAGATATGCATAGGATCGGCACTCAAAAGTTGTTTAGAACTTGTAACTCTACCTGCTTGTCTTATCCTTTTTTTAGATCTGTAAAAGCAGCCAGTGCTCCTCTTCCCTTTACCGAGATTAGCCTTTCTCTTCACTCCTCAACTTAAGATTGACTTCCCTAATTAATATTTTTGATAGGGTTTCACATCTCTTTGTGTTGGTTTAGACCTCTAAGGAGAGGATTGTATCATTTTATTACATCTTACATGGTTACAATGAGTACTATATGAGTGGCCGTCTTGAGGAATTTTTTTTTTTATTAATTAGCGCATGATGATGGCTGCCATTCGTAGAAAAGCATTCAAGTGTTTCGAGATTTCACAATAATAAACATAAGATCAACTCCTTTCTCCCTACTCGAAGTCGCATTCAATATTCCATTTTCGTTCATGTGGTGCTTAACCCAGTGAGCCTGGGCCTCTCCTCATCAGGCGGAGGTATCTTGAGAGAGAGACTTGGTTGAGTATTTTTGACCTAGGAGTCCCCTTCTCTTCGAAGTATGTCTCTATAATTCTCTTTCAATAGAGAAGGGATTCCCATCAAACTGAGGCAGTTGCACCCAAAATCTCTAGCGTTCCATTCGCCTATCACATTTTGGTCTAGAATGCACCGATTTTTCTTACTCAGCCTTCTTAAAATATGGCTTTACTTATTAAATGCTTGAATATTACATATGGGTTACAAGGGCAACAACAACATCATTAATGCATGATATTTCCAAAAAATGAATGCGAATGCCTCTTCTTCAATACTAGAAAGAGTATTTGTCAAAACAATGAGGAAGTGTTGCGAAAATAAACATGAGGATATTACTCTTATAGTGAAATATTTGAGTCAAGGCATGTTACATCTTATTCCCAAGGCTTTCGGTTATGGTTTTCAATGCCATAGTTGGAAACTGTGAATGTAGGTCAAATTATGGTTTTTAAAATAAAAGTTTATGATAAATGATTTATTTCACAACACGAGTAAGTAGGAAAGTATGGGTTTCTGGAGCCAACACTAACGGAGTTTGAAATATGCGTAGAATCACATAGCGAAAAGTATGAAAGCTCACTTGACAAGAAGAAGGTTATGGTTGATGATAAACTTTGTGCATTCATTAAACATTAACCACATTTGCCGCCTGTCTTTTATGTCCAATACCCGGTATGAAGTTTTTGGAGCAGAATAATATTTTATCACTTTAAGACTTAAACTCATAAACGAAACTAATCGCGCAAAGGTTGTGTAAAACAAAGTCATATTCAATGCAATTTCGGAAAGTGTTCCTCACCCAATGTGTAACTTCGTTGCAGTTTCTGCCTCACCGCCTCCACGGAGACCGCCTCCGTCGAGTCCGCCTCCGTCCCCACCGAAACCTCCCATACCGCCTCCTCCTCCACCACCATCACCACCACCATCTCCTCCTCCAAGACCACCTCCATCTCCTCCTCCCAGTCCCCCGCCAAAACCACCACCACCACCTCTTCCCAGCCCCCCGCCAAAACCACCACCACCACCGCCTCCATCTCCTCCTCCTTCTCCTCCTCCACCCTCCCCTCCCCCACCTCCAGAAGGTTTGTAATTGTTAAAACTGTCAAAGTTTTGATGTACGCTTGATAGGATTTCTTAAATTTTGGGACTAGCTTTAATTCAAAGTACAAATTTATGTTAGAATATATTTTGTAAATCGGCATATCAGCCGAGTTCGCGTTAGAATGTATGTTTCAGTATTTCTTACGGTTGGGCAGTATGTGAGCTGTTTTGTGCGTAGCAGCTGGTACCGTGCCTCCGGTCCAGCGCACGCTGTGTGTCGGTTGAATGTGTCGTGGTAGGTGTAAGCGTGTTTGTCCCGAATTTTGTGTTTGGTGGCTGTTGTTGTTAGGGGAGAACGTCATCCGGCGTGGCAGTTATGTCTTGTACACTTTGACGATGAGTAATCATTCTGATTGTGTAGAGAGAAAAACTTCAAGCTAGCAAAAACTTTGTAAAGAGAGAGTCAAGAAACGCACTTCGGTTTAATATATTGACATTAGGACTACCTTTTCTGTGATTGTGGTGATTGTTTTTGTGAGTGTTTATGTGCTTTCGCTTGTAATTTCTGTTATTGCTGGCCACTCTGTTTTGTGTTAGCGATCTTATCACTTTACAGGTGCCTTCAAAATTGAAAATGATGTTTTCGATGATGTTAATGGTATTTTTCTAGCTTGATGTCAATTCTTGCATCGAATCATTATTTTGTTTACCCAATTCCAAATTTATATATGTTGTAGGTGCTGTTTACAATCTTAAATATTATTTCCCCATTTTTATATGTGCGTCACATTTGTACACAATTTAAACTTTACATAATTGTATACAAAATCATACTTTTTTAACTCATTATCTTTGATTTTTGTGGCATGTTCTCTACGCGCAGCCCAAACCTGTGCCCCCAGTGGTCTACTTGATGTGTTCACTAAATATGAATCTCTGTCAGTTGGTATGAATCCATCAGATCTTGACGCTTGCTACAGTACAGATAGCCTTAACATCTGCCAAAATACATGCTCCAGAGACTGCAGCTGCTACGGCTTTTACATTAATGGCAGGCAGTGTTGCATCATGCGAAATGCAGCTATTCCAACTGTTCCTGCAGTCGGTGAAACATACGTACGAGCAAAGAGTAAGTGCTCAACGTTGCCTCGTAATTGGCAAATAGCAAACGTCTAAAGGAGCGAAGTCAAATGTTGATACTATCTTATGGACATAAATCCTTAAATAGAGTCATGTAGTGATGCATGATTTGAAAACCAAGCTTCAAAGTTTGGGAGCTTAGACCCTTACGCGTCAAATGTTCCAGCCATGATTTATTTATTGGTGGTCAAAATAAGCATGAAATACGTTGCATTACGTACTTTCTTCTTTGTCCTACCAAGAGAAAGAGACACTCCTAACCCTACTGCAATTAAACATGATCTATAAAAAGGATGTTGGGTTCAAGTTAGTGAAATATCATCTTGTTTCCTACAAGTAGATGTTGAATTCACGGGGCCTTCATCGTAGGAAACATTGAACCGTCATTAACGTCACTTATTATTTTACGAAACACTGACCTGGTCCTTGAAATACCCGAAAAGAAAAAATTATGCTATGGTCACACTTATTTTCCATTCTGATGTTTTATTGTTTTCAAAAATAACGAATGCTATAGTGGATAATCAGAAACAGGTTTGAAAGAAGAATGCGTTGACTACCCAGAACTCATAAAGGAAGGTCATAAGCAGGAGTCATGGAAGAAATTTATTTTTCCTTTCTTCCCTAGAAATAAAGAGAACTGATTATTTTTTTTCTTTTTTTTCTGTATTTGAATTTTCTTCTACGTGGTAAACCAACACTCGACCAGCTTCCACCAACTTCGCGTACCCAACATTCAACACTACTTTACCCCTTTTATACCAGGGAAGCGCTATTTTTTTTGCGGGCCGTTTGATTCTTACAACGAAGGAATGGCAAGGAGGGCAAGTGTTGCTCCAAAGCCCAGTGCAATTGTTAAAAGACAACTCTAATAAACTGTGTGAAGCTGCTTCGTTTGGAGTACAATTCTCTTATAGCAACTACCCAAATAGCGCCTGCCGTGGCGATGGATTTACATTCTTCTTTTTGGCCTCCAACGCACAAGTGGATACGATGGGCGGCATGGGCTACTCATTCGGGTTTGACTACTTGGGCAAGCCTGCTGTAGGTGGTTTTGCTATTACCTTCGATACAAAAAACTCAGCTGTGGGCATGCGAACTGATTTTTCCCATGTCCCAGCCAAATCAACTCGATCTCCTGTTCTCGAAGCCAACACTCCGGCACGCAAATATGCATGGATTGATTATGAGGCAAAATCTGGAACCTTTGTCGTGTACCTCAGCCAGTTGTACATTAAGCCAGTTGAACCTTCATTTACTTTCACTAAATCGCTTTGCGACTTGCTACGGTCAACCAGTTGTAGCACATGCAATAATGTCATGTCAGCATACATGGGATTTTCTGCTGGAACAAGCACTTGTGCTGACAGACATGAGGTTTACGCATGGAACTTCCAGAGTAACTTCCAAGGTATGATCAAAACGTAATCCTTAAACCGGTCAATAGTGTAGGCATAAATTATCTTATTAGAACCAGCAAAAACTGATTGCGAACCTCAGAAATGTCGCCTTGTGATTATTTAATCATCAAATCTTGATGGTGATCTGGCCTTTGCTTATAGTCGTTGTTTGACGTGTTATTGCTCCATAATATTCTTCTCGCTATTTTTTTTTTCCTAATGAAGTCATCCTTATATTTTCACATTTTTAACCCTCAATATATAACTTACAATCAAAATAATTTATGTGCCAATTTTTATTTTTTTAAGTTAGACTTATGAATCATACTTGTTTTTTTCATTAATGACATGTTTGCGAACTCTTGTGTATGTACTGGACAAATTTCTGGACAAATTTCTTGACAGTGTGCAGAGAGATGGAAAAAAACAGAATATAGATTCTTTTTTTACCAATATTTGGGCCAAAATGCACCAAAACGTATTGTTATATATTTCTATTGCAGTGGCAGAAAAGATACTTTACTTATATGGGACAAAGGTTTTGACGTAGATTTGGGAAAGAAACCAAAAATAGCTTAGGGAAAATTTGTCGCATTGTTGGACTGCCATTTGATAAGAAAGGTATATCAGTCCATAATCAATGATCACCACATTTGATCATACATTTTCAAAATATACATTTTTTTTTTTCGGCACGTTAGGGGTATAATTATATTCTTGCGGTACCCGTTGGTCATACTATAATCATTTTTGTACAAGGCATAGGAAACTTCACGGCCAGTCGTAGGTTGGCTGTTCACCATAAAAGTCCTTTTAAATAAGACTTTCAAAGGCATATGGAACCACGAACCCTCTTAGTTTTTATAACCCTTAGTTATATATCCGTAGTTGCATAAGTTTAATTCCTGGCCCTTTCTTTTCAAATTTACATGTTAATGTGAAAAACATCATGTGTGGCAAGTCTATGATATGGAGTCCCAAGTGGGAAAATTATTCACTTTGAGAATTTAAGGAAATGTTATGAGTTTATGTAATAAAGACCATCTTTTAACAAAAACTTTAGTGCATGTTCTCGTCCATAATTGCAGCTCCTCCTCCCCCACCTCCCTCTCCACCTCTACCGCCACCTTCGCCACCTCCACCACCGCCACCAAGTCCCCCCCCTTCTCCTCCACTGTCTATCTTGGGTTTGTAACTAACTGCCACCTCGCCCCTAACCATCTTTACTTTTAGGTCATTGCGGTTATCTTTGTGATATGTTTTACGGAAGCCATTATGTCCAACATTATTAAATTCATGCGTTCTATTTTTGTTTCAATTTCATGGAATACATATACAAATTTTGTTTATCAAACGTGATATTGTTGTGAAATCTACTCCAGGGATTACCATAGAAATATTATGTTTAAACCTATTGTTTGTTGGCAATTTTTTGGCATGTCAAAGTGCAGAGGAAATCACTGCAGACTGATGCCCACTTCATTTAACCCTTTTATCTTTTCCCCATCATTAATTATTGAATTTGTTGGGCCAATAATCCCCACAATTTCGAAGGCCATGCGAGGTCCCTTACTGCATTAACTGCAAAATGGTTTAGCATGGAGGCCTTCAACATTAAATTCAGATAGTAGGTCATTCTAGGAACTAAAGTATTTGTTCTTTCCATTCAACCGAAGTTTCAAGCCTGAATTCTCCCCATAACGCTATTTTCTTGTGGATCCTCATTATAGAACAAAATATTTGCCCGAACCATAGAAAAATAACTTGATATCATTTTGTGCAGAGCCCGAAAGCTGTCTCTCTGTTGGTTTAATTGATGTTTACTCAAAGTATCCGGGCCTGGGATATTCAAATCCTGTTTGCGACGTTACACCCAGCTTCAGCATATGCCAATGGGGGTGCACATCGAACTGCACTTGCTTGGGCTTCTACTATGACGCCAAGTATAAAAAATGCTGCCTAAGTACCACGTCCAACATCCCCACAACAATTGAAATAGGCGACACATACTTACGCGCATTGAGTAAGTTATCAGCATATCTTACTACAAGAGAAGCGTGATTGTTGGACATTGTTGACATTGATCAACTGCTATATTAGTGAAAGGAAATTTGAATTTTGGATGCCTACCACAAAAACAATGTTTGCTTGTTAATCGCTTTCTTGCTTGTTGTTTGCTTGCTTGTTGAAGCCTTTACGAGGATCAGCTTGTTTATTCCCTACCAATAAATAGATTTGAATTACAATTGATTGAAGTTTAGCGTTTAGCCTGTGAAATGCTAATTTACACGTACTATTTAACGTCAAAATCTTGCAAACTAGGCTTGCAAAAATTGAAGGATAAAAATAAATTATTATGGTGTGTGAGAAATCACAACAAAGGTTGTTAATTGTAATATCACTTATCCGTTCAAACTTGTTTGTTTTCTGTTGCATGAAAAATGGAACAACCGTCACCAGCCACCATCAAGTTCTCATATCCAGGGTTCACATCTACCTCACCAATTGTCTTCCAAGGGGATGCTATGATTGCTGGCTCTCGGTTACAGCTAACTTCAAAACAATGGCAGGGTGGACAAGCCTTCTTGCAAAATCCAGTCAAGCTGCTACAAAATGATGGTTACAATAGATGTCAAGCGGCATCATTTGCAGTGCGGTTTTCCTTTAGTAACTATAACAACGATGGTTTATGTCATGGCGATGGTCTTTCTTTCTACCTTTTGGCTTCCAATGCCGAATTAAATCAGTTGGGAGGTGGCGCGTACTCACTTGGATTCGATTACTTTGGGCAAAGTCTGGTCGGAAGCGTTGCTGTTGTTTTTGACACATTCATCAACTTCAAAGATCCAAATGGTCGTTACGTGGGTATTCGTGAAAATTTCGGTTTTTTGCCGGTGAAATTTCAAGTGACTTCAATCATCGATAGTTTCAGTACAGCCCGCAAGTATGTGTGGGTGGACTACGACGGTGGTTCGAAGAACTTTTCGATATACATCAATACGGCGTCTACAAAACCTACTGAACCGCAACTTGTGTATGAAAAATCTCTTTGTGATTTGTTACGACCAGCCAATTGTAGCACATGCGACCAGGTGGCATCGGCATATCTTGGATTTACAGCGGGAACTGGCTCATGTGCTGACGTTCATGAAATTCACGCATGGAGCTTCCAAAGCGACTTTGTTGGTATGAAGAATTACCACCCAAAAAATCCCAAAAACCTAAAAAAAACCCCAAAAATTCGTATTTGTCGTTTGTTTAAATTTTCAATTGATATGGTCTAACTATAAAAATATGGTATGGAGATAGCTAATACAAATTATATACATACACGTCTCTTGAATGGTTAACGGAAGCGTCAATAGTCCAAACCATTGTAAGAGTCGTATTTTTTTTTAAGATTATATCTCTGTAGTCCAATCTATCATTCACCATTCTCCAGCTTGCAATCTATTCAGCATGCTTGGCGATTATGCTACTTTAGGAATCCAGCAAGTTTGGACATACGATTGGCATTTAAACTGCAACAATGCTGCTTTTGTTTAGAAACAAAACAATTGGGCAGACAGAAATAAAAGATGCTAGAGACAAACCCACCACAAGATTACTGGATTTAAAAAAGCTTATCAAGAAAACAAGTCTAAATGTTAAACTGCTAGAGAGTAGAATTTTTAGCATGAGGCAAAAGATGCTTGGATTAGCAGAGTAAGGGCTGACATGTAGTCAAATGGTTCACTATTGCTACGTTCATTTTGTTCATTCTAGCGTCTCAATATTAAGTTTAACTAGGAGAAAGGCAAGAATAGGATTGGGGACACAACAACCTTAGGACTTTCCAGAATGTTTGTTATTCCTGAAACTCGAAGCGTTTGTTTGATTGGTTATTAGAGAAGATTTAACTAACTCAATGAAAATATCCGGGACAGCAAGAGTATAAAATTTCTTTTTATGCCTAACTGGTATGCTTTACACAATATCGTACTTTAAATACAGTAAAAAGAGCCAAACGCTTAAGCTGCTCCAGGACAGCACCATTGAAGCAACTTCATTGGATGTCGGAGATATTCTATGAATTTTTCTTCTAAGGCGGAAGGGTTGGATGTCGGATCTAGAGTTATGTTTTGAATGAGCAGCAGATTTCACGAGATTAGTGTGGCACATTCCTAGCACACTGTCATCTGCAATAAAAAATTATAGTTCAAATATGTTTCCCTCGAATCCAAACAAGCAAATACGTAAAAAAAATGTGCGATGATGATAACCATCAAATTTACCGTTGCAAGGTCAAGTATCCAGCATTTATTACTTTGTGTATGTCTTTTCAATGGAAATTCTTACAGATTTACCTCCTTTTCCCCCTCTTCCTCCTTCTCCTCCTCCATCACCTCCTCCAAACCCCCCCCCCCCCCCCCCCCCCCCCCCCCCCCCCTCCCCCCCCCCCACCTCCACCCCCGCCATCGCCCCCTCCAAATCCTCCACCTCCATCCCCACCACCTCCTCCACCGTGTCCCCCACCGCCACCTACACCCCCTCCACCTCCTTCAGGCAATTTTCTTGGGCGCGCCTGGGATCAAAGGGCCACCCTAACGATGTTGTGAATTGTGAAAAAAATCATGCCAATTTGAATGTTGCAAATGGTAGATGTATTATTCAAAATATGGAACACAAACGTGGGTGAATCGCCTAACGACCCATAAATGAAATCAAGCAATGTACTTTGTAATTTTTTTTAATACTTTTGTTTCGGCAAGCAAGAACATATCAAATGTTCGTAAGGGGTCAAAAGGAAATCATCTACTACGTTTTCTTATAATTTGTTTTTTTGTTTTCCAGAGGTCACCATTGACCATGCTACATGTGATAGACAAATTTTGGATGTGTTAATTCTGTTATTATGTTAAGTCCAGGTTTCACTAGAATTTTGTTCACAAGATACATGTCTGATATCAAGTTCGGAAGAAAAAAATCCACTCGTTTTCTTTGTTTACAAGACTTAAAATGTCAAATTGGATTCTTATCCAGTCGGTTTAAATCGACTCAATTGTTTCAAATTTTTGTACACTTGGCGTTGTGCAGTGGCCAAACATTGTGGTACTAGTGGCCTACTTGACGTGTACACAAAATACAGAAAAGTGGGAGAAGGCAATGCCGGTCTATGCAACTTTGCAGAGTCTCCAAGCGCTTGCCAGGCATTGTGCTCAAAGAGCTGCACTTGTGTACAGTTTTATTTTGTTGGAACTCAGTGCTGCCTAAAAACTACCATGACTATTCCTACAATGAGTGCTGATGGAGACACATATATTCGGAAACAGGGTCAGTAAACTTACTTTTTTTTTGCAGCTATGACTGTAGGGCCTGCTTATGAATTTCAACTGAGTCAGCGAGACTCTGAGAAAGTAGACAATGTATGCATAAAACTCCCATGTTATTGTTCTTTGCAAGCCTAATCGTTTTGTTTTTTTCTGCATATATCAGCTTCCGCCAGCTTCTCATACTCGGAGTTTGGTACATCTTCACCACTCACATATAAAGGAAGCGCCCTAGTTAACGCCTCCCAATTGCAGTTGACCTCAAAAAGATGGCAAGGCGGTCAAGTGCTTCAATCAAATCCCATTCAGTTGTTGCAAGATGTCGGTGGCCCAAAATGCATATCAGCGTCATTTGGCACACAATTCTCCTTCAGTAATTACAACAACCGACTTTGCATTGGAGAGGGTATTACTTTTTTCCTCCTCGCTTCAAATGCACAGCTGGACAAGCTTGGTGGTACGACGTATTCGCTAGGATTTAATTACTATGGCCAGCCCACAGTGGGAAGTGTCGCGGTCATCTTTGACACTATTGCTAATCAAGAAACTTCAAATTTTTCATTTGTGGGGATGCGAAATTCCATCACATCTCCAGTGGTGTCACAACCAGCTCCATTGCTTGATAATTTTAGCCCAAGACTGAAGTATGTGTGGGTGGACTATGACGGTAGTTCTGAAGTCTTTTCGGTGTATCTAACTGATACTCCGGAAAAACCCTCTGAACCTCTGCTCACTTATAGTAAATCACTTTGTGAACTATTACGGCCAACAGACTGTAGTATGTGTAGTGCTGTGACGTCAGCATACATTGGATTCACAGCAGCAACAGGCACTTGTGCTGACACTCAGGCTATTCTTACATGGAGTTTCCAAAGCGACTTCAATGGTAAGAGTTTACAACTCCAAATGTTTACAGTTCAATTTTTCTTTTAGTATGCGAGGCATGCAAATGGTGAGTCAAACAAGCTTAAAATTTCAATGGCTACATGGCGATGTTAAGAACTTAATGAATTAGGACAATGCTTCCCTAGCTTGAAATCATCTTCAATGTCAGTATTTGCTTCCAGTGATGGCTAGAAGCACATCCGTTTCTTAAGTCTTCAGGCCAGTTTACAGCTCTTCAATTTTCCATTTATATATCCAGCATTTCAGACCTAATTTTAATTGGCCAAGGGCTGGTATTGCCCGTAAATGAGCTCATCCTCATGTCTCTCTTTGTTTTCTTCTATGATGTTTTTTACTTGACTAAACTACTCTTAGAAGAGGCCAGTATTTTTGTGATTTCGTTCGCATTTATAATGCTCAAAGTCTATCAGTCATTCCCACCATAAACTTTTCTTGGTTTTTAGCCTCGCCTCGAGTGCTCACTTTTGCAACTATTGGCCCTTGTCATATGAGAGCACGAGCAATTTTTTCTTCAAAAGTTGATCGCATAAAATTCCTAACTTTCTTAAACAATAGATAGCCTGAGTATCGCCCCATATTTGCAGCATATTTGACCATTTTTTGCACATATTTGTTATCCTATAAATATTCATCCGGCATTTTATCATGTTTCAGATTATAGTTAGGTCTTGTGTTTTTTTTCCAAAATTATCGACTAAATCATTTAACAAAATTACATGCTAAATACTATGGAAAAAAAACAAAAACTTTTGTTTTTCAAAATTTTGTAGAAAGTCGACATATCAGAATTATGTAAAAGGATGTTCATAAGCATATAGAACTCATGGAAAAATTTCTTGATTTGACCATGCGCTCATCAATCCGTGGCTATTAAAAGATTACGATACCCAGGGGAGCATAAACTGATAGCAAAATCAGCACAAAAAATGGATCGTGAAGTGCAGAAAGAAACTTGATATTGGATAGCTTTTGTTTGTGGTATTCCCTACTCATCTCAAGATGGTCATGAAAAAAAGAGGAAAGTAAGATAATATGTTGGTTTTTTTTTTAACCCCGATGGTTTGCAAAAGTGCATTGTGAAATAAGCATGCAATTGTTTCGGGGCCAACTGCCTCGCCAAGGGCATACACAGCTCAATTAAAGTTGTTTTCCTTTTCCTTTTTTTCTGCTCAGTTTTTCCCTCTCCACCTCCTCCACCTTCTCCTCCTCCAAGTCCTCCACCAAATCCTCCTGTCCAAACCCCAGGTATGACGACTTCCTTCGTCAGCAAGTCTTTTTTGTAATAATTGAGCTGTATGTAAGCAGCATATAGGAGCAAGAATTATGGGCCACTTAGCCAAGTAGTGTTATTAACTGTAATATTGAATTTTGGGTCAAAAATTACACTCGTTTGAATTGGAATGATTAACTCTAGCAATAGCCTGTGTAGTTTAAGCTCCAAATGTTTATAATGTTATGCCAATAATGAAGAAGACCACAAAGATTGGAGACTTGAAGCAATTTTTTTTTTGTCATAAAAGAGATCATAGAATTCACAAAAAAAATAACGAAAAAATAAATAAATAACATTTGCAGTTCCTTAATGTAAAATTCATTCAATGTTGTATGTTTTCCAACATCCAACCTGGAAGATGAAACATCAAAACCCTTTGATCATAAACATGAAGTCTTCTCAAAGTTAATAAAGGAAAAGTCAGAGTTTTCTATGACCACCAATACTAAGGAATGAGTATACTGAAAACTGCCTAAATGTTTGAGTCTTGAAAGAAATTCGATTGTACTTCTAAGATCTGCATGTTCCCTGTGTCCTCTATTTATGTCTCTTTCTCCATGTATCCATTCTTTGTACAGATGCACAGGGTTGCAACGGTTTACTCGATGTATATGTGAAGTACACAAGTCGTACTTACCCTGGGACCAAATTGGTGTGCTATTTCAACATGGACTATGCTTCTTGTCAGGCCGCTTGCTCCGCTATGTGCGAATGCTTTAGCTTCACGTTAACTACAACTCAGTGTTGTCTGAAGCCGGCTGGACCGATCCCTAAATCGGTCTCTTTAGGAACGAATACGTATGTACGAGTGCCAAGTAAGTAATTTCTTTTACTGGTGAAGCTTTTAAAACAGGATGGAAGGTTGTGGTGAAACCTTGAGGTATTCTTTTACTAGCCTACCTTGTGGAATTTTGCACTATACTCATTGTCATGACTGGTGATTTCTTTTTGTTGATGTTTATTTTATTTCATATAAATCACCATCTTATGTCAAACGACGATGGTTGATGTCAACTGAGATGTAAACATACAAACAAAATAAAAAACCTTTTCCGAAAATGTAGAAACAATCGTATTTGAATTTTGAGTGTACCAATAAAATTGATAGAATTTTTTTTTACATTGTATGAAGCTCATCACCTCTATGGTCAAGCTTGGAAAACAACTTTTATGTTTTCGGTGTCTGAGTTAAAAACTTGATCCCCTTTGTTACCTGTTAAAAAGTGGCAATCGCATGTTAAGAATACAATTCCTCGATGGTCAACCTTGGAAAACAACTTAAATTTCTTTTTGTTTCTTGCGTTGAAAATTACATCGTCTTTGTGAATCAGATTTGCTATATGAACCTCTCCCCCCCTCCCGCCCCTCTTTTTCTGACTTCTATTTTTGTTACACAACCTTTGTTGTTTGACCTTCATCAATTTAGTAGTTGTTGGCCTCCACTTGAAATCCTCAGTTTTGTATCCTGCCACTTGTCATCCACTCAAAAAAAAGCAACCTTATAAAGAAGTCAACTTTATACTTCTCATTCATAGGATGTGAAAGGGTCGATAATAAAATCTGAGCTCACTTACAAACACCTATAGCAGCAGAAGCATTCAGAATATAAAACATTGAATGAACATTGAAGAGACATTTCATAAAATTCTCACATTAACAAAAACTGAAATTACAATTTTTTCTATCTCTTCTATTACTCCATATAATCCTCCAATTTCTCATTAATTCATTAACACACAGTCATGGTATCCCTTAAATACAATACCAGCCATGGCGTGACACGTGTGAGCGTGCGCCGCCAAGAAGCCTCCAGAAATCTGCCACCTGTCCGCAGATTAAGCTAGAACACTCTAAATTTCACTAAGGACTGAAACATTGCAAAACGACAAACCAAAACGAAAGTACTAGACAAAACTAGAAGTACTGTCGTATTAAACTAGACGTACGAAAATTCTAGACGCGAAACGAAACAACAAATATATTTCGCGAAACATACATAGTACCTTCTCGAAATCGTACGTCAAAGTACTTTCGATTCATTCTAGAAAGTACAGTTTTTCTTTCGCGAAATCGAACCGATTCCGCGTGCGTACGATTCTTTCAATTAATCGTAACATTCCCCCTCTTCATTGAAGAATCGTCTACGTCACAATAATCCTAGTTTAAGTCTTCCTCTTAAAAGCACATCGAACGTCGCCGCCTTAGTAAGCATATCGGCAGCTTCCTCAAGTGTCTATACATATTGAAATTCCACTTCTTTAGCCGCTACCAAATCTCGTACGAAATGCCATTGAATCCGTATATGTTTAGTACGCTTGTGAAATACGAGATTTTTCACAAGTGCCATCGAACTCATACTATCCGTAAAAAATTGTAAGCATCCAATCGAAAATCCAAGTTCGCTTAACATTTCTTTTATCCATATAGATGCTTTGCTTGCGTGGCACGCCGCCATATACTCGGCCTCCGTTGAACTTAGTGCCACGGTTGGTTGCAAACGCGAACTCCACGAAATCGTCGCTCCACCAAACACAAACGCATATCCGGACGTTGATTTTCCCGAATCGAAATCTCCGCCCCAATCGGCGTCGCAATATCCGACGCATTCCAACGATTCGCTTTTAGATTTAAAAACAAGACCGATATCGATAGTACCCGCCAAGTATCGAAAAATACGCTTGACGGCTTCCCAATGTGATTTCTTTGGCGCTTGACAATATCGACTTACAATTGAAACGGCCGCCGAAATATCGGGCCGCGTACCTACACTTAGGTACATTAAACTTCCAATCGCTTCGCGGTACGGTACATCTACCGTTGCTTCTTCCTCAAACTTTCGCAATTGACTTTTTGTATCCATAGGCGTCGAAATTGGTTTTGCGTCAAGCATAGAAAACCGAGTTAATACCTCTTTACAATATTGTGATTGACTTAACTTTACATCCCCGTTCTCATTACGAATCACTTCAATTCCCAAAATATATTTTACTTCGCCAAGATCTGTGACTTTGAAATGTTGTCGTAAGTACGCTTTCAATTCGCGTATACGTTCCAAACTGTCCGACGTCATCAAGAAATCATCGACGTAAACCGAAAATATAATTTGATCATTTCCTTGTCCTTTCACGTACACTCCAGAATCCGAGATCGTACGCTTGAAACCTAAATCCAAAAGTACTTTGTGTAGTCGTAAATACCAAGTGCGAGGCGCCTGCTTCAATCCGTAGAGCGATTTGCGAAGACGCCATACCGTGCCTTCCTGTGATGTCACGCCTTCGGGTACCTTCATTTAAACCTCTTCTTCTAAGTCTCCATTTAGGAACGCGGTCTCCACATCCATTTGATGAATGTGCTTCTTCTTTGCAGCGGCAATCGCCATAATCATCCTTAAAGAGTCGAATTTCACAACGGGGGCATATGTCTCCGTGTAATCTACCCCCTCTCTTTGCTGAAATCCTTTGCAAACAAGTCTCGCCTTATATTTTACTACTTCACCCGATGCACCAGTTTTAGTTTTGAAGACCCATTTCGCGTCAATCGCTTTCTTTCCTTCCGGTAATTTTTCTTCCTCAAATGTCCGATTTTCCACAATTGATTTATACTCCTTCTCCCATGCCGGCTTCCACTTCGCTTCCCAACCACACGAATTTCTCGCCTCCGCGTATGATTGAGGATCGCCGGCCAGATTCTCGCACATTAATTGCTATAAAAGGAATTCTGTCTCCTTCGCATCGGAGACGAAATAATGGGAATTGGAATTCTCTCCACCAATTTTGTCATAAGAAAGTCGATTTGGTTTCTTTCCTCTATTCTCTCGAGTACTCCGTCTAAGAACCGGAACTTGTTCCACAATCTTCTCCTCCTCGTCCACATTCGATTTTGAATTCGAAGATTTTTGACTTTTGGTCGACATTTTGGAATTACGGCTCACATTACTCCGAACATCAATGTCAATGTCTAATTTCTCCGAACTCGAATTAACATTTGATTTTCCCTTCTTGATGTTAACAATGGATTCCGGCTCCTCATCGGAGTCCGAGTCCTCAATTTCCGGGAAATTGGCAACATCGTCTACCTCATAAAAATCAAGATTCTTCTTCAATTCCGCCGATTTCTCAATAACCGATTTTAAGTCTTCATGAAAATTAACATTTCGGGATTCTTCCACAATGCGACGAACAGGATCAAATACACGATAAAGATTTCCTTTCGTGCTATAGCCCACGAAAATTCCGGGCCAACTTCTCGCCGCAAATTTCCCTTTCCTTTTCACTTGATCCACATACACCGTAGCGCGACATCCCCAAATTCGGAGATGATGTAGGGCCGGTTTCCCCCCATAAAGTAATTCGAATGGTGTTTTGTCACCGGAAACCGAAGTAAGTCTCCGATTACAAATGTAATTGGCAGTGAGGATAGCATCTCCCCATAATGAGATACTTTGACCGGCCGAATGCACCATCGCCCTCACCATTTCTTGTAAGGTCCTATTTTTCCTTTGGGCTACTCCATTCGATTCCGGAGAATAAGGTGAAGTGAATTGTTGGGTAATACCTTTCTCCTTACAATACCCCTCAAATGCGATAAATTCGCCTCCATTATCCGAACGAATGGCTTTCAACTTCCGTTCGCATTGTCTTTCGGCAAATGCATGCCACTCAATAAAAGTTTGAAGAGCATCCGATTTTCTCTTCAATAATCGAACCCACGAAAATCTCGAATAATCATCAACGATGACCATAATATATCGGTTTCCTCCGAGGCTCTCCGGCTTAATTTGTCCACATAGATCGACATGGACAAGCTCCAAAGGATGTTGAGCCCGAAATTTCACATCTTTCGTAGGATGTGGTTTCCGAATTTGTCGTCCTTGACTACATCCGTCACACCCATTTACTTTTTCGCCGGTAGCAAGATCTAATCCTCTCACACAAGCCGTTTTAATCATTTTCCTCAAATTTCCTTCGGATGTGTGACACATTCGATGGTGCCATAACGTTAAATCTCCCTTTAATTCCGAGATTTGGTTTAGAATGCCCGTGGAAAAAGCATTTTTCTTAGGTCGCCTCCATAAAAGTCGGCTATGCATTGAATTGGTTACTTCGCCTTCGCCGATTAATTTGCCGTCGGCGCGATATATTCGAATCGCCGAATCACCTCTAGCGACTACGCTTCCACCGGCACGCTGAATTTGAGGTACGCTTAATAGATTCACTGAACCATCCGGAATATATAGGAAATTCAATAGACGTGCCTCCGAAATAGTTTCGTTTCCAAATCGGTCCCATGTGGGTAAATTTAAACGAACGGTACCCACTTTACCAACCGTAATCGTTTGTCCACTTGCGACCGTAATTAGCTTTGGTACGGTAAGTGAACGCATGTCGTCAAAAAGTGTAGCGTCCGTACACACGTGGTGAGACGCTCCCGTGTCAATTATCCATTCCTTTTCGTGTGCGTCATCGCGTGCGTCACTTAGTGAATCAATAGTGAGGTGAAGACAAGTGAACGTTTGTCCTCCTTCGTCTCCTTCAAAATTTCCCAAGTCAACAAAATTTTCATGACTTCCACCATGACCGCCATAGCGTCCACGACCACGACCACTATCACGTCCGCGACCGCGACCTCCAAAACTGTGACCGCCTCTTACTCCTCCGCTACTAAATTTAGAGTAGCATTGTTGGCTCGTGTGGCCTAGTTTCCCACAATTGAAGCATTCTCTCTCCTTTTCCGGACAAGAAGACAAAAAATGACCTGGCCGGTTGCAACGGAAACACAAGACGTTGCTATTATCATTCTGGATGGACCAAGGTCTAGAATTTCCGCCCCTATCAAGCCATTTTCCACGACCTCTCGGACCTCCTCCTTTTCCACCCCCTCTTCCACGGAAATAATGTAAGTCCGCGAATTTGGGAGCGGTCACATTCAAGGATCCCGTGTCCAATGAGCCCTTTGAAGAGCTAACACGATTACTCTCCGCCATCTTTAAATAATTCACAATAAATTCGTAAGTATTATTTTCCCTCGCAAGTAAAATCTCCTTGAGGTGGATCCACTTATCCGGTAATGCATTCAAAAATCCGGTTACTTTGTCCTCCTCCGTGATTACTCTCCCATTGTTAAGAAGTTGCTCCACAATGATATTGAATCTCTTCACGGCATCGTCAAAAGATTCATTGGATTTCATCTTGAATTGCATAAAATCGGAGAACACATATTGCCCCTTGTTTTGGATTCCCCTCTCAAATTGGGATTCCAACGCCTTCCAACATCCGTGTGCGGTGCTATGAGTAAGGAAGTGATCATGCACGGATACCGAACACGTTTGCATTAATCCGGTGATAGCCGCAAGATTCTTTCGCTTCCACAAACGACGAGCCTTAGCATCTCCAACCGGCATTTTCTCCTCTCCATTGACGACCTTCCAAAGGCCTCTCAAAATCAATTGAGCTCGAATATATTTCTTCCACGAAGGGTAATTCGATCCATTGAATACGACGGTCTTTCCAGGCATCTGAAACATTTCCACTCCTCTTTGACTATCTTCTTAGAATCGTAACAGGATGTCCTACCACATCAGATTTTTGAATAACTTTGATCTTAAAGTCTCATTTTTGGTTTGTTTCATTAAAAACGCTTGATGATTAAGCACATGGAAATATTAGAACTCTCACTTAGGTTAGCTTCCTTTAAAGCAACCCAGATTTCTCAAAAAAGTTCAAAGTGATCGATCTTCAAGGTTTAAAAATCAGCCAATCTTTTGGCAATTAGATCAACTGCTTGATCCTTATCTTCATCAAATTGATTTATTGCTTTTTCTTACGCGCCACTAGAGATTCTTGTTAGGCGCTTGTCACCACCTACTGTAGGCCTCACCTTATTCTCCTCCACTATAACTCACAACTTCTTTTCTTTCAGTGCGTTTTTAGACTTTTACCTCTTTTTCATTCAATCATTTCCCGTGAACTTATCTGTGTTTCGAATGCCTTGTCGGACCATGTCCTGTTTGTTATTACTATCTACGTTTATGTGAATTCTTAACATTATTCTTCTAGCAGCAGAGTTAAATCAGAAAAAAGAAAGCACAATTGGAAACATAAGACTTAACACACAAAAAACCTTATTCTAAAATACACAGTTGTTCCATAAAAAAAAATTGATAGCCTTCAAATATGCTAATGAGGAGTGATCCTATTATAGGCAGCAAATAAAACACTTAGTTTCTCCTTACGAAATTCTCACATGCCTAGGAATCTATTTACACACAAAATTCACACAGGCCTTGCACTAAGTCACTCAAATAACTTCACACTTGTCCGACCAATCCTTAGATTAGATGAACATGTGTAGCATAAATGCACGTTTTAAACACCTATTTGCACTAGGTAAAGCCGTCAATGAATCGTCTCAACACCTGGCTACTCTCATGCTTAATGTATTATGTGCATGTGTATTTGTAAATTGTTGTATGGGCATGGGTATGCATCCACGCATGTGTATGAGCACGCGTATGTGTATGCTTATGCTTATGCATGTGCGTATGCTGATGTGCATCGGTATGAACATGTATATTTACAGTTACATGCAATTTGAAATTCAGAATACTTTCTGATTAGTATCGCTAATTTTGTTTTCCATTGGCTCGTTAACACTGAACGCGTAGTTTGCCTCTCTAAGATGAAGGTATTTTTTCTTCTGTCAATGCATTATGATGATATTTTTATTCAAAAAAGTGTTATACTTCTTGTACGTGCCATATAAGATGTATGATAATAAATTTGGAGTTTTATTGTTGAAACAATGATCTTCAGAAAGGCAAAAATGACACGAAGATCGCTGGTTTTAAGTAGATTTGTTTTAGAGCCATGGTAATAGGCAACTTTTTTAAAATTATTTGATATTTTACAAAAATGTGATTAGATCATGCAAACTAATGACGCTCACGACTTTCATCTTCATTTTGCCCTTTGTTCAACAGCCTTTACACATTATAAAACTTATATTCCAAGACCTCCTGCAAGGCATAGGCTAACTAGGTGACCGTTTTTAATTTCATGCATAGCTAAATAGGTTGGAGTCGAGTCGTGGATCGTTCAAAATGGACATCATCAAAGTGCAGACTGACCGTTTTTAATTTCATGCATAGCTAAATAGGTCGGAGTCGAGTCGTGGATCGTTCAAAATTGACATCATCAAAGTGCAGACTGACCTTTATAACTTTAATTCATGTTTGTAAAATATGTCTATTATATTCTTAGAAATACAATTTTTAAAATCAAAGTAATTTTGACACGTAGCTTAACTATACATCCATTCCAGAAAGTGTGCTTAAATACATGAAATTTGGTCTATGAGGTTGACTTTTGATGTTCATAGAACAGGTAGCTTCACAAGGAGAAAATGGATCCATTGATTTTATTTTCATTCTTTTTCTCAATGTATGGCTGCATGTTTAGAAAAAAATCAACTCGATGAGGAAAAACTAATCTCTTTCTACTCACAAACAAAAATTTGTGCAGGCACCACCAAGTCTACATATTCAGAATTCAATTCGTCTACACCAGTCACGCTAAGAGGAGATGCGTATCTCGTGGCCCCTCGATTACGGCTTACTTCTAAAGAATGGCAGGGTGGAGTAGCATTTCATAAGTCTCCAATCCGGCTACAGAGTACTACAGCCACTTGCACGTCCACGTCCGCATCCTTTAGTGTGCGATTTTCCTTCAGCAACTACAACAATGGAAACTGCCATGGCGATGGACTTACCTTCTTCATTCTTGCTGCCAACGCACAGCTGGATAAGCTAGGAGGCACCGCCGATTCCCTCGGGTTTAATTACTATGGAAAACCCGCTGTAGGGTCCCTTGCAATCTTGTTTGATACTTACGTTAACCAAGGGGATCCAAACGGTCGTTATGTTGGAATACGTGACAATGTTGGTTGGCTAGCGACGTCGCAAGTAACTAGCATTCTTGATGACTTCAGTTTGTCTCGCAAGTACGCTTGGGTGGACTATGATGGTGTACTTTCCATGTTTTCAGTGTACATCAGCAGTTCATATGTAAAGCCAGCAAATGCCGTCCTGACGTACAATAGAGCCCTCTGCAGCGTGCTTCGACCAGCCACTTGCTCGTCTTGCAGTACAACATCGTCTGCTTACTTTGGATTCTCAGCCGGGACAAGCTCGTGTTCCGATGTTCATGAGATTCACACCTGGAGTTTTCAGACCAACTATGCAGGTATGCTGCTCACGTTCCAGTTCAATTATCTGTAAACTTATTTATTTTATGTTGGGGGCAGTCTAACACGAAAACATAAAAGTAATGTTCGCAATACAGCTTTTTTTGTGTTTCACGATCGTTTATCTGTAGTCTTAAACATGCTGCTTTATGAAGTGGAAGTGAGTAAAACAATGTATAGACTGAGTAAGTCAGCATATCACAGGAATGTCGCTTAATTCAAAACAACGAATTCGCCCAACACAGTTGCCAGATAATATAATATGCCAAATTCCTGAAGAGAATTCCAACATCAAACTATAGACAAAGAAGGCTTGAGAAAAGTTGAAGTTGTAGATATTTTGATGTCAGCATCTTCTGTGTTGTTTGCGTGTAACATGGTGTTTAGCGTCATCTTTGATTTTGCTCGACAATGTAAGAAAAGTAAGAAAAATTAAGAAATCAGCTATTTATAAGCAGTTTTTCTGGTTCCTGTTTCTCGAGTTAGGAAGGCAAAAAAATTTAGACCAATTTCTAAACCCTAAAAAAGCTTAAATAAATTGGAATGGCCATAAATAAATCATGTTCTATGAAAAATGACAAGAAATTGCTTGAAAACCGATGAGCGCTTATCCATACTCATATCTCATTCGGGACAAACAAACACCATCATTTTCTTAATATCACAGTTTTAGTCATCTGTTCCATTGCCTCACTTACCAATGTGACCTGACATTAATTAAATCACAAACTCCATACTAGAAAACACAATAGTTCACACAACAAATTGCTCTTTTGTGTCCTTCGAATTACGCACACTGAAGTAAAAGTTGTTAGAAAATAAATGACAGAGAAAATTAATTGTCTTTGCCCCCGTTGTTAAAATAGAGCCTCAACTATAGAGAAACATTCCTTGGGCAATTACGTATTGGAATTCTAAAATTCAGCAGCAAAGAAGAATTTATGCGGGAAAAATGGGATTGTAAAATTTATGGTACAAACTGAATTTAAAGATGTCGAAACCTGTAACAAGACATGATTTTTTTGTCCGATTGGTAGGGAACCGAAAATTTTAATGACAAGCACAGAATATGAAGTTTAGACCTCGACATGAACTGTAACTCCACTGATTGCACACCGATGTGACCAACATTTGGTCGTTTTCGGATCCTGGTTGCAGCTCCTGCTCCTTTTCCACCCAATCCCCCCCCTCCACCGTCGCCTCCCCTCCCGCCCTCTCCTCCCCCCTCTCCTCCCCCCTTTCCTCCGCCGCCACCATCTCCCCCCCCTAGTCCTCCTCCCCCTTCTCCGCCACCACCACCCACCCCCCCAAGTCCTCCCCCTTCTCTGCCACCCCCATCTCCCCCTCCACCACGTCCTCCTCCCCCTACTCCGCCACCGCAATTCCTCCCCCCAATACCTCCTCCCTCTCTACTTCCTCCACCACCTTTAGGTCTGTTGCTTTCTGCATTTCTACTTTGAGTTGCTAACAATTTTGAAATATTTTGGTCACCTTAACTACTTTGGATGTTGTACTTATGTTTTTTTTCCGCAATTCCTGTATGCATGACCGTTGATGATCCGATATTTTTTGCCTGATTTGGACTGTCACTAAATTTCCTATCATTGAAAGTGGTCATGAAATGACCTAATATGTGGCCCAAGGCAAAAGACACCCCCAAGGGAAAAAAAGGAGCATTGTAAGAACATCCAACATTGACCACTGCAGAAATAGAAATGCATGCTGCTTGGACATTAAATGTATCTTTATACGACAGTTTCATATTGCAAGAGAAGACTTTCAGTAATGATGGAATAACTATTGATGTATATTTTGATATGTCATTAGGCCCCAACGCTTTGAAGTGTTTCTCAAAGAATTCCTCGTGGTGGTGATGTTTGTTGTCACTACACCCCTATGATCAGTCTTAGGCACCTTGAAATTTGTGTTTATTCACAAAGATGATTTCATGTTTTAGAATTTAAGGAAATCAAAGGCCACATGAATCTATCCGTAAAATACAAAGTTGGAAAAATTCAGGAGCACCATTTTCGTCAAACCTTGTAAAAGATTCAACAAATTTCAGCAAATTTTATAATCAGTCCATTCCAAGTAGAAATAGGTTGTGGAACCATTATATGCTGTTATCTACAAGTATATAAATTATGAGAATAGACTGATATTTGAAACAACAAATTTCTCACTTTATTATGGTGATGCTTATCAAATTGCATCGGACCTCGAATTGATCCACATCGGTCCCATGCAACTGGTTGCCGCTCCGGTGCGGCTACATGGCTCAACAAGCCTCTAACTCATGACTCTTTTTTATTATATTTTTGGGATGTTTGGCCAAAAACAAGTCAAAATCCCTGGTTCGGAACAATTTTACCTTACACAATCCCATGACTCTTGTCCATTCCAGTCATGCTTGATGTTAATATTGTGAGGTCATTCACTTCAACTTTTTCCTGAAATTTAAAGTCTCTTCACTTTATCAAAAATCATTTTACATTCTGGTACCAAAACGCCTACCTTGAAGCTCTTGATGTTGTCAATGCCTCTGTGTTTTTACCTCATGAAAGCCATTGGAAACCAAGGCATTTACCATGATTTTGATCGTACACGCTCTTTCTCTTTTTTTTACTTTTTATTTGTTCTTGTGTTCAAATTTATGCGTATTCTTCACCAGGTGTACCGCCACCACCCTTCGACCGTAGCTCAGTAGGTATGGGCTCTCTCTTACATTTCTTTGCTAGACTTTTTAAATTCTGCAATAGATTCAAAACCCAGTATACCTCTTTTTTGATAGACCTGTTAGATTTCCTAGAAATCCGGGATTCGGCATGTCCCACACTTGGGAAAATTGAGCCGGCCAGGGTTCGAACCTGGGACCTTTCACTTCAGCTGCGAACGCACTACCACTGTGCCACCAGCTCGATGTTGAGACTGGCGGGTCCGAACCCATTTATTACGGGCGGCTCGAGTATGGATATTTCCATATTCTACCCCGTATTGGACCGGCTTCACGTGCCAATCCAACAAGACCTCCTTAAGCTAATTTAAAAAAAAAGGGTATTCTAGTCCATCATCTCATTCGAGCATTTCATTCCATTTGTTTTTTTCAATTTATAAACCGGACTCTGAGATATATCGGTTAGTTCTTTACCATTTCCTAACTTTATTCTGAAAACTGCCATGGGTATGAGGTTCAATAGGTTCATTTTCAACCGTTGTGTTAACTTGATGGTAACTTCCTCTTACTGAGTTATACAACGTCATACCATATTATCCAGTTCATCGGAATTAAAAAATATAGTAAATTCATTCCTAACAATCATATTAGCCATCCAGCTTTAAAAGTGGTTGTCTTGGATTCTTACCAAATGTCTTTGGCGTGATAGTTTCACTATGAACCACTGTTTCGCACCTGGGTTTGGATATTTTCCCTTGCCTGGGAAATCATTTACTTTTGACATATCCTTGATTTAGGAACCGTACTTTCTGGCGCATGTACAAAAATTGTTCAACGTCACTAGAAATAGGTAGCCAGTATAGAATCTGAAAGGAAAAATTGGTTTGAAAGAATAGGAAAGCAGATGTCATTTTTTTGTACTTACTGGTCCTTTTCGATTCACATGTCTAATTTGCTCTCTTCTTCGAATGACCAAGGCTATATTAGAATGAGTGATTTAAAATTGTTGAAAGACGAAAGCTTAAAGAGGAAAACGTGACCTTTAAATGAGGACAAGAACCATTTGCAGATGCTTGTGATCAACTGATTGGTTGTGCGGATTTTTTTCTGCGGGTGTCCAGCGGCTATATTGATGGAGTTCAACGCTGGTCTGATTGTCCCAAACAATGACCTTTACAACTGGCAATACTCGTTAAACGTTTGCCTGTGGAAAATGGTGACATGTGAAAATTCTATACTCACGAAATTGTATGTCTTTCCAACTTTTAGCAACATAAGCTGTCGATGATTTTATTCCAAAGCATGTTTCAAAATGGGCAAAAAATTTGAAGGGAGGCAAACAAAAGAAAATTCCGTTGGTTTTGTGACTTTACCTTTGTGCCTATGTCAAATAATAGTTCCAGTGGCATTGGGTAAAAAGAGTGCTTGATGACGCCTAGAGAGTGGGAACGACTGAAACTGCTAACACATGTAAATACAAAACTATCAGCATTTTGCCTGACATGTAGTTACAATTCAAAACTTAAAATCCTGCAGAAAACTGGTCCATGATGCCATTCGTGTGATCACAAATACTCAATAATCACTTGAGGCTTCAGGGAATATGTATATCTATCGCCGCAGCTGTACTTGTGAAGCCACATAATTTTGACTTTGTCTTTAGCAAAAGGTTTGTACTCAAGGTTGGTTTATTTTTGGTTTTTCCAGGTCATTTCCAAATATTCTTAAGGGAGGCCGCCTAACAGAAGGCCTAGGCCGCTTGACAACTCTTCGGGAGCTGTAAGTGGAAGACATGTCAAATTCGCCCGTCATTGTTTTTCTAAGAGCAAGGAGAAGCTATTCCTGAGTGTGTTTCTATTTTTGTTGTAGTCAACCGTATGTATTGGTTTAAAACCATGGCCACAAAAGTTAAGATAAGATAACAATGTTTGTGTATTTTCACCTTTCAATCACATACTAAATGAAAGGATCGACACTAAATCGGAATTCGCTCAAAATTGACAAATTGCTCAACGCCGAAGCGAAATCAAACTCAACTGAAACATCACCAGCTCACATTTCAACTATTTGAAGGCTCGTAAACATATCATAGAGGCGACATAAGCTCTCAAAAAATACAATCATATCATATCGTGCCTTTACGTACACATTAACCTTACATTGCTTACACATTGATGATACTAACTCATTCACAAGCTGGCTTCTTAACTTAGCCGCATGAATCTAATTCGCGGAACTTCACATTGAACTTACACGTAAACAAGTGAATGACGCAAACCGAAACTACTCGAAACGAAACTCTTAGAAATCCTGCATTGACATTGATTTATACATTGCAAATCCTAACACTGAACAACACTAATGACTATGTTTATGACCATGTTTTTTAATGTTTTTCAGGGTTATTACCAACAGTGCCCTCACCGGAGTCATTCCAGACTCCTTTGGCAACCTCCGAAGTCTCGTAACTTTGTAAGATACTTTGTCAACCTTGAAAAATAAAAACCAAGCAAAGGAAGTACTTACTTTCTCAAGATCCAGCTTACAAAATACAGTTTTTACAAGTTTTCTTTAAACGCTGACCGAATTAATACTTAGGAATGGCATCAAATGATTGGCAGGCAACTGACACAGAATGCGTTGAGTGGAACAATACCCGAGTCTCTCGGCAACCTTAGCCTATTTATTAAATTAGTAATGAAAAACGCTGTTAACTCTGACACTAGTTTTTCTTACATGACATTTACATCTTACAATTTTCCTTGTCATGTCTGACAATCATTACCTTTCTAACTGCTGATGAGAATCCTTAGAGTGAAAACTATTTTCTCCAGTTTTCTTTATATTGCCAAATGAATATGTGCCCATTGGAATATGTGTGTTGTTCCTGGGTTTTTGTGAAGTTATTCATTCATTTTCATTTGCAGATGAGTTTTTTATTGTAAAGGAAGATAACAGTTACGTCTTTTTATGTGACAGCGATGTCGAAAACAATAATCTGACAGGTGGCATACCGGAATCCTTCGGCAATCTGACAAGCCTTAGAATTTTGTGAGTCAAATGACCCGTCAATCTTGTTAATATCCCGTCTCTCTTTCTCTACAATCTTATTTTAAGTAAAGAAGCACAATAGTTAGCAAATTCAACTCTTCGCATATTATGTTCTTAAATATGCTAAAAGTGTTTTCTGGTCCTGAAAGGGCGAACCAAAATCTTTCCACGAGTTTCAAGTATTTCAATTCATTCATCCAAATCATCTAACATCCTTTTTTCTCTAGAAAAAGAACAATATCCATTTTTCCATTCTTAAAGAACCATTTTCATGTGTGGGAAAAGTTTAAGGCTCCATTGTCGACGACAGTACGTAAAAACAGACCGCTCAAAAAAAGTACTCTGTCATTTATTTATTGTCGTTGTTGTTTGCAGGCGTCTCTCACATAATAACTTTTCTGGTCAAATTCCCTCCACAATAGGAGGTTTGCCAAGACTTCAGGAGTTGTAAGAGCCCATTTTCTTTTCTAATTTATCTCTATAACTCACAATGTAAAAAAAGAAGGGAATCCTGCAATTATTTGAACATAATAACTTAAAAGCCCTTTAACACAACCAATATACCAGGGTTCTCACTTGATCATTAAACAAACCATATAAACTGGATTCTTAAGCTTCTTGGCTCCTATGTTTATTAACACACTAAACTTGATGTGAGCACTAGAGCTCTTCGGCTTATTAGCGCTAAAGTTGGGAATGGACCTAAATTGCCGAAAAACCTAAAAAATAAGTTTAAACCAAACATTTCACAACTTTTCTCGCTAAGTACTCAAGGAGAAATCTAATTTTGGTACCCACGTGTTTGTTTTGTGATTTAGTCTCCACAACCATCGAGGACAGGTTTTCGTCTTGTTGTATGTTGTTTTTATGCCACGCGGCATAAAAAGGTTGTAAATTACTGAAAATTGTATGAAATTTTTTGTTCTTTTAATCCGTAATGACCTACAATTTTTGCTTTGAGATTTTTTTGAACTTATATACATTTACATGGAAAATCTCTTGCAGGTCCTTAAAAAAGAATCTCTTCAATGGAACCATTCCAGCAAGCCTCGGCAGTATCAGCACCCTTCGAATCTTGTGAGTTAACCAATATTGCATACATTGACCTAATTGTCAAATTTTGTATTTGTGAAGAAATTGAACAGAAACCAGGATAAGAATGTGATGAGTTAGACAGCAAAAGTTTTCTAATACTGAACAACGATCTTTTGGAAGTGATGAACCCTGGCTTGACCTTTCTGCGCATTTTTCTTTGTTTATGGTGTTGCAGGGACTTGTCCCTCAATCGGTTGATGGGAACCATTCCATCAAGTTTAAGCAATCTTGGAAATCTCCAATCAATGTGAGACACAACCTGTTCTCTACTTTTTCATTTTTGGCTCATAAGGCTTACAAAATTCGTAAAAAATTGCATAATTCTTTTCTCACAAACTATTTGTGGCGAAATTAGTTTTTGGCCCTTGAGTAAAAATAGTACCTGCACTCCCCTCTTTTTTTTGGCCTCATCTTTCACCGTATATATGCTTCTATTTAACACATCTGAAACATAGTATTCTATGCTTCTAAAATCGCATATGTTTGTCATCTTTTACAGCGGAATATGGTCAAGAAGACTCGATGTATAAAAATTAAAAAAATACAATGGGCTCACTGATATTCCTCCCTGTATGATGTTTAATTTTTACAGGGATTTGCGAAGCAATCTTCTCACTGGCAAGCTCTCTCTGAATTTTCAAGTGTTAACAGATGTGAAGGTAGACGTAAGTGAAAATTATCTATCAGGGACAAGCGTTCTTGTTAACGGAAACCCATTTTGTTTCTCCATCCAGTCCAACTGTTTCTCTGCTGACTCTTGGTGGACAAGTAATTGTGCGCAATTCCCGTCAACTCCTCGAGATGTGGACCTGTGTAGAAGATTTTGTAATGCATCTCAGCCCATGGGTATCTGCGGAGGCCATGGCTTCTGTACGGCCCTTGATGTGCCATGCACGTGTGACGAGGGATACTATACAGATACAGATGACTCTATATGTACTTTTGGTAAGTTTGCAGAAAATAAAATAAAAACCTCGAAATTTTATTTATAAAAACGTGCTAAATGGGTTACGAGGAGGTGATGCATTATTTTAGTCTGTAATGATGCTACAACATTTTTCCAGTTTTTGTACCGCAACCGACCTTTATACTCAGCTGCTTCATTTCCCGTTTTTCCATGGAATTTGCAGACGATCGTGGCTTTGGACTGGGTAACACAACAAAAGAAAATCTTGCAATGCTTAACAAGTACTTCCGCTATATAAGTTCTGGATATCTCTTGCCGGATGATGACAACACGCTCTCATGGATGGTAGCCACAAGCTGGAATTGGGTGAAGCGACAAGCCGTGCCGGAAATCAAAGACCAGCAATTATGCAGTATGTGGAAGGAAGATAACTAATCAATATATTTATTTATAAACTTTAATCATCTGAAAACGATTGAAATACATTGTGCTCTTTTGTGGAAACAAAAAGTCAAAATAAACTTACTCCGTTCAACCTGAATTAGATATTCAAAGAGCAAACAGAGCATCCATGAGCATAAGAAGCTTGATGTCACTTGCCCACTTGTCACATCTACCTACCCGCACATCATGTAGGGACGACTGAAATAAATATCTGTCTAGTGTCGATGCACTCAGTCAGCAACGAGACCATTGGTGCTGCTTTGTTTGCACTTTAGTTTGAGTTGGGTATTCCTATCTACCTCTCCGTTTTAGAAATTTCCATTTTTGCTTTTAAAAACCTAGTTTTTAGTCTTTCTAAACCCTGTTTTACCTGTTCTCACATTTTCATCGGTATTGCTTTTTGAATATGTAAATTTCTTTCTCCATTAGTCATGGGCACATCGGCTGTATCTTATGTGCCCATATCTCGTATTTTTCAATCACCATCCTCTGTGTGACTCTAATTATGTTACTAAACACGAAAATATGATTTTTGTTTGCTTTGTCAAAGTCATGGTAGACTTTTATAATGTATCTGTTCATTACTATGCAGTTGAAATTATAGAAAGTAATGATGTGTAATTATAAATTATGTTTTATCTTGTGGTAACTTACCTTAGAAGACTTGTTCCACTATCCGACTGCTTGCCATACTTATTGTTTTCTTTATTTATTTCTATGTTTTCTCCTTTTTTTTTTCAGATACTTGTTGGATGTTCGCAGCTGTATCAGCTATTGAAAGTGCTCTATACATTTCAGGTGGAGGAACGTCAGTTGTTTCTACACTAGCAGAAAGTCAAATTCTGGAGTGCTCCAACTTGAATCGTGACTGCCTTGTTGGCTGATGGCCCTCAGAGGCTCTCGACTATGCGACCAATAATCTCCTCATGTCAACCTCCAGTTACAGCACAGGAGGCTGTGGAGGAAGTCAAGTAAGTTTGATCTACAAATGCAGCCCATCATTTTGTAAAGGAAGTCATAAGTTTATTCCTTGTGAAGGAAAACAAGTGAGTTTGTTCCATGTGAAGGAATCAAGTACGTTTGACCTTCAAAAACTGCGTAGGCGTTTGTGAAGGAGGTCGAGTAAGTTCATTCCAGGTGAAGGAAGTCAAGTTGAAGAAAGTCCAGTAAGTTTGTTCCTTTTGGAGGAAGTAAAGTCAATTTAATTCTTATTGGTCGATTGCACAAGGCACACTTGAAAGGGATTGGTTATACAACACTTATTCGTGCCCCAACTGCAAAGCTCCGACTTTGATATTGTGTTGTTTCCTGCGGTTGTTAAAAATATACTGTTATAAGCAAGTCCATAAAACATATGAATGGAACATGATATGCTCAACGATGAACCAGATTGAAGGACTGTTGAATTTTCAACACAAGAGGAGCAAATCTGACAAAAGCACCAGAGAGGTTGCCAGTAGTTGTTCATGCACAACCAAATATTTGTCAAGTTTTCAGTAAACCAAGAGGTTTATGTTCTCAAGTCTGAAAAATCGTTGCCAAAGCTTGAACATTATACCTTCAGGTTAAGAAATTAAATTGCTTTGGCAGCATAAATCTCTTAATTAAGCTTTTTTAAAAAAAATCAAAATCTTTTCGTAAATTGCTCACATATACCATTGTAACACTGAGCACAAGAAGTGCAATCTGCAGGGTGGTTCAACCATATCGTCCTTCGAAAGGGTCCAGTTGAATGGATGGTTGGGACTGCTTTTGGCTCTCCAACAACAAACAGCCATAGTGTTCATCGAAGCCAGTGGAAGCAACTTCCGCAATTATAACCCAAACAAGGTGAGATATGTGTGATAAATCAGAGCTATGGCTATTTGGGTGGTATCTTATAACTTATTCTTAATTCACGAATCATTGCTTGCCATAGCCATCTATATACGATTTTGATGAAGAGTTTTGCTTGAGTATCCATAGGTTTCCTTAAGTCAACGACATAAAATATATGCGGTTAAAAAATTCTGTTCAATTTGTTTCTTGTTTTGAGGCTCTGAGTGATCATTGAATTGCACAGTTGAATTGCATAGTTGAATTGCATAGTTGCAGATGTGCTAGAGCTAACATTCATTTCCCATGTGACAAATTCTAAAAACTTTCAATTGTCGCATTTGCATACAACGGTAGCACAATGATTTGCATTTCCTTTGGCGTAACTTCCATTAGCGAAAAAGTGAGGTTGTTTACTGAAGGCCTTACTTTTTCGTACCATTTCGTACTCCCTTTTCTTTTCTTTAGGGAAACATCTTTGCTAATAAAGAATCTCCAAGGTTATGGGCGTAAAACCTGACTGTCTAATACTCTAGTTTTTTAATCTGAGACGCCATCTCGTGAGCCCTTCAATGTGTGGATCATCTCGTGAACCCTTCAACCCTTCAATGTGTGTTTAATGTCGTCAAAGAGGACAAAAGTTCCACACTCAACGTGTAAAATTGGGCCGCATCTAAAAAAAAAAAAAAATCCACGATGAACGCGCGATCAAGTGCCTACACGTCGTATACGCCATATGCCCTCAGCCGGGGTGGAAGGAGTCCACCGAAAGCCGCGAGAAAATATTTGGTGGAGGACTTCCTTTACCGCTCATTTGCTATCCACCGACTTGTTGTACAAATCTGATGTTTGCGTACGCTTTTACAAATCTTAAGTTTCGTCTGCCCGTACATATATTTTTATTCAAATTTTGCATTGCTACACCGCGAATCGTAATTAGCGTTATATGCGCTAAACCCGTCACCCCTAATTTTGACTCTATCACCCTAAATAGAGTACATAATTCTAAATTATTCTTTACATTATTTAAGGTACTTTTTGAATCAGATTTAACAACTCTAAAATAGTGCCTTTTCAAATAGTGTGGCGTTTGGTCTATGTCCGACTGTGCAAAATTGAACTTTATTAACTAAAATAGTACTTTATTAACTACAAAAGTACAAAAAATGATTTAATACAGGCCGTTATCATGTAACTGCGTTTTCACAAAACGCGTAATGCAAACGTCAGATTCTGTACCTAATTTACAGTAAAAGATATTCAGCGCGGATTAATTAGAGTTATTGATAAATTAGAGTATTTTTTTTTTTTTAAAAGGGTTGATTAGGGTGAAGTTCCATTAGACAAAAAGTGAGGTTGTTTACAGAAATTCGGACCTCTTTGTACTACGTCATACCTCTTATTTTGTTTTTATCTGGAAAACAACCTTACTGAGAATCTTGCCAACATTCTCCAAAAGTTTGGGAGAACAATCACCGTTGGATATTTTTTCGCGAAGCATTCGCTTCGAATTTTTCTGTAATTGGTGATGTACCTCGCAAGGTACATCACCAATTACAGAAAAATGAGCCGCGACACGTTGGATAATGAGCATACGTGTCAAGATGGCAACTAACAAAAATCAAAAAAATTCGCACACGATAAACGAATTCAGAAATCCAACAAAAAATACAAACGAAATGTCGTAACGCACTTTCGTCACGCTATTTCTGTTAGCGCTCATTTTGTTAGCGCTCATTTGTTACACTATTTCTGGCAACGCTCATTCGTCACGCGAAAAAAAAGGAACCCTAAAAAAACGAGGTGGTATCTGACAAGGCGTCTGTCTACAAAGAGTACAGAAGTTTTGTTGAACGATGACCTGGTACGCACGTACATGGTACGCAAATGAATATTTCTGGTCGGTGTGAAAATCATTGACGATTTTTAATATCCGATCATAACTCACGTGGTGCCACTAAACTATGAAACTCTGCGCAATGGAATTTCGTTCAAATTGTAGCATTCTCTAAGGCCGTACAATTACAGAATGTTCTAATGGAACTCCACCCTTGCCCAAATTAGAATTAAAAACTCTAATTATTTTTTCTCATTTTTTTACTCTAATTATTTCTTTACTCTAATTACTATTCGCGGTGTACTGTACTAATATTTCGTTCAGATTTGCATTCGAAAATTCTTTGTAGATTTTCAGCGTATCCGTCAGTGCGATCAGTCAACGTATCCGTACATTTACCAAGACCGCCAAATGGAAGTCCTGCTTCAGAGTGCAAAACAATAACGATTCAAATTTTACTAATAAGTCGTTTTCCGCGTACCAGTTTCATTGTACAACAATTGAGAGTTTATATATTAAAACAACAAGAATACACATGACATCCCATTGAGTTTAACTTTTTGTTTATTTCCTTTCGATACTGTTTTGCAACCTGCTTGTAACAATGTTTACAAAAGGGAGAAGTCAAAGTAAAACCATTAATGTTGTGTTTTCTTGAAGAACATGGCGTGTGTGTAGGGTGTATTTGCCGATGAAAACTGTTTCTCAAATGGAGTTGACCACTCCGTAGTTGTGGTTGGTTATGATTTGACCTCGACTCCGCCCTATTGGCTCATTCGCAACTCCTGGGGTCCAAACTGGGGCTACAAAGGCTACATGAAAATAAAAATTACTGGAGGATATGGGATTTGCGGAATCACAAGTTTGCCCGCCATCATACCAATTGTGGCATCCCCAAGTAAGAAAACACCACCTAAGCCTAGTCAATGGATAAGACTATAAGAAAGAATGTTTGATGTTTTTTCTCTGAAGAGGTCCTTGCTTATAGAGTATTGCATGTTTGTCTTGTGATGATGCGTTCACTAGATTGAAATCAGCGAATCAAATATTTGATTGCAGCAAAAAACAGTTAATCCTTAATTCCACTGATAACATCTGCAAATAACGGATTTGGGTAATAGAAAATAGTTCTCAACCTCTCAATTAAAATCAGAATGTCCAAGCGGATTGCTAATAGGCATGAAAAATTCGACAAGTTCCCATGACGAAACACTCAACAAATTACGGTCATCGACATAACATAGAAGTGACATGTTGTCTAGATTATTGTTTTCCAGTTGAGGATCCTAATCTGGACAAATGTATTGTCATTTTTACAAAAGTTATTTGTTCTCGCAGTCCTTACTTGAATGTCGTTGGAGCTCGTTATGGAAAAACCAACGTCTCAGTCGTTTAAATATCCTGTTTTAGCTCGGAAAACTTACAGCCTTCAAATCAATCACACTAACTTTCAAGCTCGACATTTCCAAAAAATGGGATGAGACAAGTTTTTACACACGTGACACGAAACCCTGGACTGCTCTAACTTCAATTAATCAGTCAGGAATATGACATGAAATCATGAAAACTTTGAAATCCGAACTTTATGACATATAATTATGGGCGTATTCTCATCTCATGCTCATTGTACATTTCCTGCAGATGATCCCTGCCACGTTAACAACTATGCTACGATAAAACTGAAGACCTCAACAGGTCCCGGGGTCATGAATCCATGTGGCAGCGGAGTTTGTATTCCGTCAGGCAAAACTAATTTGTGCCGATGCACCGACAATTTTGTGGCTGTCACCAACTCAGACGACACCCAAACTTGTGCACCAGGTCTTTGTGATGTTATGAACACCAAACCCTTTAAGATGTGTATGAGGCGGAGCATTTCTGAATGGATTTACAGGAAATGATCATTCAATACTAGCTGATGAGTATCGAAATTAATGATAATATTTGGCCTGCACGTGCAACAAATACTAGTGGTTATGTGAATAATCCTGCGTTTTTGTTTTGGGTTGACCCGTTTCTTTAGCTTTGTGTCTAAAATTCGCTGGTGGAGTTACCACTCTAGATGTCAAGCCTAAGAATTTGGTCAGTCAATTTTTATGTGTAGAGTCTTTTGGAACTTGTTGGTCAAAGCCGTGATAATATTTATGGGAAAATCAAACTAAAAATTGAAAATGGCAGCATTATATTATTCTTATGGCGGAGTTGAAAAGAAGAACTTTGCTGTTGAAACACGTTTGATTCCTGAATTTGCATGAGTATAGACACAAGACAATAATCTTCAAGGTTGCCATTCACCTTTACGGTCTTTGCTCACTCATTCTCCAAATTTCATCGCAGAATCTCCATGTACATTCTATTCCAAAAATCCATGTGGAGTTGGAATATGTGTCAACTCTGTGGCACGTCCAGGAACTTATCTCTGCGTTTGCCCTATGGGATATGCAGCTGATGAGTCACAGGATCGACTCACATGTGTACCAGGTAAGTCATTAACTTTTTCTCTTTCATTTTTTCCTTTTAAGCTTTGTACAAAAATAAACAATCATTAGCACAAACGTAAATATTGTAGGAGTTGGAACAATCGTAAAACTGATTAAGGTTCGGAAAGGTATCGACTTTTGTTTAACTATTTTGAGAAGGATGCTTCATCAATGCATGCTAGTCCACTGTGTTGCAGCTGCTATTCTCGGGGAAGGTGATCAAACCTATCTGATACCTAAAGGCAGCAATGTGACATGCCGTACTGTTTCTAATGCATATGGCATTTCACTCGACGTCTTTCTACAACAAAATCCGGTAGCACACTCCTGCCTACCGCTGTTATCTTCTTGAGTTTCTCTTCCTTTCATTGTCGCTAGAATAAATATTTTTGTTGTGGGATGCTTTTGCATGGAAAGCGGCAAGGACCCGTTTTTGATATTTTTTTCTGAATAAAAACTGGTTACTCGGTTTACCTGTACTGCAGAACATAAATTGCAGTGTACCATTGCCAGATTCAACATCAGTGGTGGTAACCGCATACCGCAACTGTTCACTTCCCTATACAGTTAACGAGGTCAGTTTTTCATCACTATGGCAGAGCAACCTCAACATTCTACATTTTATGATCATTTGCCACAACTTGTCATAATACGTTCGTCTTGTTTACATAGCTTCATCTGAGAAAAAGTTGTGGTGCTTTTATATTGCCTGACGTTATATTTTTTTTTTGCAGGGTGACAGTTGCACTTCAATCCAGCAAATGTTTAATCTGACATCCCTTTCCGGCCCTGATTCACCAAACCCTGACCTTGACTGCTTTGGGATCGAGCCCTTTCAGCAGGTTATGTGGAATTAGACCTTCTTTTCTTGAGCTTTATGTGATGGTTACACATTTCTTGTAAAAACCCTGTACTGGCTGCACGGCTTACAGCCTGTTTGTAACGCCGGACACTGATCCGCTAACATGCTAATTCCATAATCAGCATATGTTTGCTAGCCTTTTGGAGGAACCCAGTACTCTAGTTCATCACATATGGATAGTCTCTTGACTAAAATCTTTGATTTTTACCTTTCCCAGATTGTGTAGCCTTGAGGGCGTGGCATATTATGGAGATAAGAAGGTAGTGTCTGGTCTTAATACGGATAGAGTACATCGCTGGTATACGTTGATTCTTGACACTTTCTTAAAAATAAGATGCTTAGAATCTAGTCAAGATTATGAAGTTGGACACCGGTTTTGAAAATGATATTTAACGGAAATGTCCATTATGTTCAGCTTTCTTATTGTCATCTGTCCTGTTAGCCCTTGCCTATAATCTATAGGGAGAAAATGAGGACCACTCTACAAAGGAGTCCAAGCAACGAACTTCTATGAGAGAGCATATATTTTCCTGACATGAATTTTCTGTTGCCTCTGCTTCAGATTTGCATCGTGAGAGGTGACATTCCGTACCGTATGCCATGTGTACTCGTATACGACGTTCGGCCCAACGACACTTGCAAATCAATCATTGCAAATAAACTGAACGGCGATGCGAAAACATTCTTCACCCTGAACCCTGGAATATACTGCGGACGTATCGTTCTTTCCCTCAGTTCCGTTTTAGGTCTCACTCAAGAGGTACTGTGAATTATGTTTAGTAATGAATTTAGATTGCGAATCTTTCGAAAAAGAGAAGCTGAGAACGGATCTCTTTTAGAGCACACGAGATTTCTTCAAAATATGGCGCATACAGATTTACATTGAACAAAAGGCTAATCTTTTGATGACGGTCATGATGCAGGTGTGTTTGGAAGAAGGGGATGTGAGCAGCAACGGTGCTAATTGTTTGGGCAACTCAAAACCCATTACGCTGCGATCAACATCCACCTGTACTTCACTCAAGAAGTGCTACAATAAAATGACTTTTAAAGCTGCCAATGGGTTTGCTTGTGCAACGAATGCTCTGAAAACTATCATGCGTAAACCAAATCCCAAAATATGTGTTCCAAGGACAAGCACATGCTGAAATTCAATCCTATAGTAATGTTTGCCACGTGAGGTGCTAGGAATGGAAGTTCGAAATCTCTATAGACCTACTGGAATGCGAGTTTAAGGTTATCGATGCTTATGGTTGTACCTGTTCACTATGGTACACAAAAGGACGTAGTAATACAGGGTACTGGAAACGGTACTGTCAGGCAGAAAACAAATTCTATTTTATGTGTCGAAAGGGCTATCTCATGCTCCGCGCGAGGAGCTACAAATGAAAGTACAAAATCTCGATACATCCACTGGAGTGCGAGTTTACGGTTATCGATGATTATGGTTCTACCTGTTCAATATGGTACACAAAGGGTCTTGGAAAGGTTTCTGAACTTACGGGCGGTGATTAAGTCACACTTTTTAAGGATATTTTTACTAACGTACTATTTTGTGTTGGTGGGGATGTTTAAGTTTTTGGTGGTACTCTGGTCAATATTAAGATTCCTTATAAAACTTTTTTTAGGTGAGATCCTTCAAGAGAAGGAAACAGACTAATGACGACTGTGAATGGTAAAAAAAAAATTAGTCGGCTAGGGGGGTGAAAATGCATTCAAGTGACAAGTATCATGAAGGCCTTTGAAACAATCTCTTTGTGTTTTTCATGATTTATCAAGGATGACGCTTGATGACATTTAAGTAAATGGTTGACAGATGAATGTTATGGCTAGAGATGACGAAATGCTTTGTTTTTGATAAATTCTTTTGTCTATTTTTAGTTGCTGGTAGGGGTATTCAATCCATCTCCCTATCCCTCACCCTCTTCCGATCCCTCTCCCACTCCCTCTCCCCCTCTCTCTCCCTCTCTCTCTCTCTCTCTCTCTC